>JASVEL010008922.1:0-195909 GCA_032618575.1 Nicotiana noctiflora | reverse complement strand
AATCAGCCAATCAAATTCGAGAATAAAAGATCCAACGGTCCTAAGAGTCTCAAACACGTCAACTCAATTTACACACTGACTCGTGACTCAGTAATCGGAAACTCGTAACGCAGATCATTCAATCAGCTAAACCCTTAGCAGATCACACAACACGAAAACTCAGTGCAAAATCGTCGTTACAATCGCCGGCTGGCAGATCAGAGAACGAAAATGTTGCCGCCGGAGCTCCATCCGCGGACGTTCCGTCCGTACATCTCCGCTTCAACTAGTGCTCCGTCTCTCTCCACCTCCTTCGACGGTGTTTACAGCCCCGAACGAAATCCTAATGGTGGTAGCAGCAGCAGCTCCCTGAACAGTAGATCTCTACGAAACTCTCGATTCTCGCCGTCGGCGTTCGTTCACAACGCTCGAATCGCTGTCGCGTTAGTTCCTTGCGCCGCTTTCCTTCTTGACCTTGGCGGCACTCCCGTCGTCGCTACGCTCACATTAGGTCTCATGATAGCTTACATCCTCGATTCACTCAATTTGAAGTCTGGTTCGTTTTTCGCCGTCTGGTTTTCCCTCATAGCCTCTCAATTTGCTTTCTTCTTCAGCTCATCACTGTTCGGAACTTTCAATTCGATCATTCTCGGCCTATTCGCTGTATCAGTTTGTAGTTTAGCGAATTTCTTAATCGGTGTGTGGCTATCGCTTCAGTTCAAGTGGATTCAAATTGAATATCCGACGATTGTGCTTGCTCTCGAGCGGCTATTGTTCGCTTGTTGTCCGATTATTGCTTCTACAGTTTTTACCTGGGCAGCAGTCTCTGCAGTTGGTATGGTTAATGCTGCTTATTATCTTATGGTGTTTAACTGCATTTTCTATTGGCTTTTTTCGGTGCCTCGTTTATCCTCGTTTAAACTGAAGCAAGAAGTGAGTTACCACGGTGGTAGGGTTCCAGATGACAATTTTATCCTTGGGCAGCTTGAGAGCTGTGTGCATACGTTGAATCTATTGTTTTTCCCTCTTTTGTTTCATATTGCATCACATTACTCGGTTATATTTGTCTCTGCGGCTTCTATTTGTGACCTGTTTCTGCTTTTCTTCGTTCCTTTCTTGTTTCAACTGTATGCCTCGACTAGAGGGGGGTTATGGTGGGTGACGAAGAATGAGCATCAGTTGCAGAGCATTCGCGTGGTGAATGGAGCTATTGCTTTGTTTGTTGTTGTCATTTGTTTGGAGGTTAGGGTTGTGTTCCATTCGTTTGGACGATACATTCAAGTGCCACCGCCATTGAATTACCTGCTTGTCACTATAACTATGCTGGGAGGTGCAGCTGCAGCTGGTGCTTATGCTCTTGGTATGGTTTCTGATGCTTTTAGCTCTCTAGGATTCACTGCTTCAGCTGTCATTGTAAGTTCTGCTGGAGCGATCGTGGTGGGGTTTCCTGTTCTGGTATGTATTGGCATGTTTTTGGTCTTCTTAAATTTACTTTTCTGTTAGTCTTTCTTTTTCCATGCTGCGCTTTTGTTATTTGACCTTTTCTATTATTGACTAGTGAAGTTAGCTTACATTTGCCCCTTTCAAATGGTGAACCCATTGTAGTTTCAGAGAATTGTTTGTTGAAGGATCCGATACCTGTGCTGGTGGGAAATCAGGTAGCCTGTGAAATAGTCGAGGTGCACACAAGCTAGGCTGGATGCCACCGTCACCAAAAAAAGAATCACTTTGCCTTAATCCAAAGCTAGTTTGGTTGTTGACAATAAATTCTTAAACTTTGCTAACTTTGACTTTTATTTAGATCTTCACTTATGAGGGAAAATGTACGTAATGTGAGATAAACATGAAATATCCAAAGTAATTCAAGGGAAGATGTTTTTTTAATAGAGGTAAGCGAAGATGCTTTAAGAAGATAATTCAACATCTCCTAGTTTGTTGGGCACCCTTTGAATACTTGGTTGTGCTTTGATTGAGGAATCTTAAAGTTCGACGAAGTAATGTGGAGGGTGATGTTGCATGCCTTTAGATGAGCTAGTAGCCCTTGGCCATAAATTCCTTCACCCATAGTCTATGTCAATATTGAGCTATCAATATTAGTTAATCAACTAAGCGTCAATCTAAATTAGTTAGGATCAGATATGTAACCGTCTATATCTAGTCTCTCTATTTGGCCCCATTTTATTCTACATAATAATTTTCTTTTAAGACGAAGCAGGGATTCGCTAAAACTTAAGGTTCGTTAAATCTCTCTTATCACTGCGCTGCCATATAAACCTCTACATTGACACTGATCGCTAACCAGACCAAATAGATATCCAACAAAAACTAGGCCTAATGCAAGTGTAATTAATTTCTGTGAGCTGGTATTATCCATAAGGATTGTTTGCTTCCACTACGTAATGTTCTTAGTTTAGTTATTGATTCAAGGAGATTGTAGGTGGTTGAAGCAACATACCATCATGCATTTCTAGGGCGAACTTAAGAGGTTATATTTTTAATATATGTAGAACATGGCCAAATCATCTGATGCCCCTTTTATTCTACCTCCATGTATGATACTTGTATCCTCTATAAAAAAATATTTTTTCTAATTTTTTCTAGCACATTCATCTTGACATCATTATTTTTGCGACGCTCATCTTGCGGATATGTTGGACCTTTAAGGTTTACATGTACTTTCGTATAACATTGTTGATCTCACAACCATTTTGGGAACTTGTCTTTCACTTTGTTACAATTTTTCCTGTTGTATTAGGACACCCGTAGCCTTTATTTCAACACTTATATTTTATTTTCTGTTTTACATCTTCATCTATCATGCCTTTCTTTTGGAACTAAGGTTGGATGTTTGAATTGTTTGTATTAGGCACCACAATCTTATCTAATTTCTTGTCTCCCTTTTTATGTGAGCTAAATTTGCGGTGCATGTATTCTGTCAAATGGTAAATCATGTGGTGAAGATTGCTCAAGACTATATAAGAAGACTCAACTCTTTCCCTTGATAATTTGAGATACTTAGCCCCATCTCCTTGTGCACGTCGATGTCTGGACATTTGTAGCATGAACAACATAATATGGAAGCCTAATGTTAGGTAAAATAATGATAAAGATGGGTCTGCCGTTGATACCATTTAAAGAAAATTGACCTAGAGCCTAATTCAATTCCAAAAACTCGGAAGGTGAGGATTACCCAAGGCAATATAAGATTACAACAACTCATTCCCTCAACCAATATTTATTCCCTCTGTTTAAGTTTATCTGAACCTATTTGATTGTGCACGAAGTTTAAGAAAGGAGGACTTTTAAAACAGGTCTTAAATATGACATAACATTAGTGTGGTTATAAAACTTTTGAAATTTATGGTCTAAAGCATGCCCATAATATGTATGTGACCATAAAAACTTGTTATAAAGGGCAATATAGGAAGTTTAAGTTCAATTATTTTTTAATTTAGGAAGAATCATTCTTTTTGGAACAAACTAATAAGGAAATAGAGTCGCATAAACGGGAACGAATGGAGTGATATTGACATTCTTAACAATGTCTGCTACGGACTTGTCATTTCATGATCTATTTTGAAACTTAGATCCGGCATTCTGTTGGTGTGATATAGAACTTTTTAAGAGAGTGCCCATAATATGTATGTGACCATAAAAACTTGTTATAAAGGGCAAAATAGGAATTTTAAGTTCAATTATTTTTTAATTTAGGAAGAATCATTCTTTTTGGAACAAACCAATAAGGAAATACAGTCGCATAAACGGGAACGAATGGAGTGATATTGACATTCTTAACAATGTCTGCTACGGACTTGTCATTTCATGATCTATTTTGAAACTTAGATCCGGCATTCTGTTGGTGTGATATAGAACTTTTTAAGAGAGTATCATATACTGAATGTCTGCTAGATTTTGGATTTATTATGGATATATAATGAGGAAATTAATGCTTGAATTAGGTGCCTCGTCCCAATCAGCAAGTTTCAGTAAATGTGGGGATTTTGTGTTGGTTTGGTAGAACTTGGGTGATCCAAGGACCATGAAAGAGCTAAATTTAGTTGGAATCGTGATAGGTGGGAAGGAAGACAAGCATGAAATGTTGCTCCTCTGGCACTTATGTAGGTTGTTTGGAGAGAGAAATAGGAGAGCTTTTGAGGGTGTAGAGATGAACTTTGTAGAACCGCGGAATTCCCTCTTATTCCTTGTTTTCTTTTGGTGCAACCATGAAGGTTACTTTATCTACCGAAGATTGGGTGTTGTTTGTAATAAACCTTATCTGTTTGTAAGTTTTTTACTTTTTGGTATACTTCCTGTATATGGGCGTTTTTGTGCCCAAATATGTTGATAACATTATTTCATAAAAAAAAGGTTTTATGTGGCCTACGTCTTGGTCACATAATGACCAGGATATTAAGGCTTGTGACTGCATTTGGTGTCTAGTTGCACTAGTGTTGTGAAACGGATTTCAGCATTTATTGGAGAGTCACTTGAGGGAAGTCATTCCTTTTCTTTTCTCCCCTTCAATTGCGGCGCTGTGGCATGTCTGCTGTGCATTTAAAACCAAATTGATGAATGTTAAGTGAAACCAAAAAAGTTTATTTAAAAAAAAAAGGAAAACCTCCAGTTCACTGATTAGTGGCAGATACAACTCTATGGCAGTACTGGATATGATTGAATCCAATGTTAATTATGTGAGCTTGAAATGAAAAGGTAAGCAAAAATTTTGGCGAATTATTGGTGCATATCCTTGTGGTGCTGTGAAAGAAAATTAAATCTACTTTCCTTGTGGAATCTTTGCCATTAAATATTAAAAATGGATGTTCGACAGAATTTAACACATTGAAACAGCATAAGGATTGTTGCTTGAATGTGTCGGAGAAGCTTTCGGGCATTAAACCGCATTTTAGTGATCCATACATTTGATTTTCTTTAACCAATGAAAAAGTAAAAAGAATATTTGACATATGTCAATGATCTTTACTTCAATATGCAGTTTGTTCCACTCCCAGCTGTAGCAGGATTTTATTTGGCTCGTTTCTTCACGAGGAAGAGTGTCTTGTCATACTTTGCTTTTGTTGTGCTTGGAAGCTTGATGGTTATATGGTTCGTAATGCACAATTACTGGGATCTAAACATTTGGATGTCGGGCATGCCTTTAAAATCCTTCTGCAAGCTAATTGTTGGTAGTGTTATCCTAGCAATGGCCATTCCTGGTTTAGCTATTCTCCCAGCGCAATTTCGCTTTCTGACCGAGATTGGTTTGATTGGCCATGCTTTGCTGCTATGCTATATTGAGAATCGTTTCTTTAGTTACTCTAGCATTTACTATTATGGGTTGGAGGATGATGTGATGTACCCAAGTTATATGGTAGTCATAACTACTTTTGTTGGTTTGGCGGTTGTGAGGAGACTTTCAGTGGACAACCGCATTGGATCAAAGGCTCTTTGGATTCTAACTTGCCTATACTCCTCAAAGCTGGCTGTGCTTTTTATCACATCAAAGGGAGTTTTGTGGGTGTCAGCTATCCTCCTGCTGGCTGTTTCTCCTCCCCTGCTTCTTTACAGGTATCTCCCTGGTTCAGCTTTATGTTATCTGCAAACCACACCCCCCCCCCCCCAAAAAAAAAAAAAAAGAAATTCACCAGGACTAAAAAGATTGTATTCCTTCTTCCAGCTTCCTAATTTGTTTATCTTGCAGGGATAAGTCAAGAACTGCCTCAAAAATGAAACCTTGGCAAGGTTATGCTCATGCTGCTGTTGTTGCTTTATCAGTGTGGTTCTGTCGTGAAACAGTATTTGAAGCTCTTCAATGGTGGCATGGTAGACCTCCTTCTGATGGTTTGCTTTTAGGCTCCTGCTTGCTCTTGACGGGATTGGCTTGCGTCCCGATTGTTGCACTTCACTTTTCACATGTTATGGTATTCCCCCCAACTTATTTGTTGTTTTATTTGATGCTTTCTTATCAAGAGAATTGTTGATGATCATAACAGTGATTGCTAATAGATAAAATTTATTACTCTAAGAGGAAATGTGCTAACATGTTGATTTTCTGTTCTGAACCTCCTCTTAATGAGAAAGATAATTTATTTACTATAATTACAGATATCCAGAATAATTTACGTGTTTATACATCTGTAATTGGGATGGAATAATGTGAATCTTCAAATCAAGACTGTTTGCTTACGCATATTCACTCTGTGTTAGTTTGCTACACCTCATTTGGGAAGCCTAGTTCATGTTATCTTTTGCTCTTAACTGTTCTTTAAACATTTCATGGTCATAGAATAGGGATACTTGTATTACAAACACGTGGAAGTGCAACATCCTCATGAGTACTAAATAACCACTTTTCTGGTTGCTTAGTTGGAGATCTTGACTGGATGCAACTAATTAGGAGCTTTTTCTTTTTATCTTGCAGTCTGCAAAGAGATGCTTGGTGCTGGTGGTTGCAACAGGTTTGTTGTTTATCCTAATGCAGCCGCCAATCCCCTTGTCATGGACTTACCACTCAGACGTAATCAAAGCTGCTCGTCAATCTGCTGATGACATTTCTATTTATGGCTTCTTTGCATCAAAGCCTACATGGCCCTCATGGTTGCTTATCGTTGCAATTCTGCTCACCCTGGCATCTGTTACTTCCACCATCCCCATTAAATACGTAGTTGAATTGAGGACATTTTATGCCATTGCTATAGGCATTTCTCTTGGAATTTACATATCAGCAGAATATTTTCTCCAGGCTGCAATTCTCCACGTTCTCATTGTTGTCACAATGGTCTGTACTTCGGTGTTTGTTGTTTTCACTCACTTCCCATCTGCTTCCAGCACAAAGCTTCTGCCATGGGTATTTGCACTTCTTGTGGCTCTCTTTCCTGTGACATATTTGTTGGAGGGCCAGGTCAGAATAAACAAAACCATCATTGGAGATAGTGCGGTGCAAGGTATGGGAGAAGAAGACAGTAAACTGGCAACCCTTCTGGCCGTTGAAGGTGCAAGGACTTCTCTTCTTGGCTTATATGCTGCAATCTTTATGCTTATTGCACTTGAAGTGAAGTTTGAGCTGGCTTCGCTGATGCGAGAAAAGGTAGTAGATAGGGGTGGAGTTAGACACAGCCATTCAGGTCAAAGTAGCTCTAGTACTGTTCCCCAGAGGTTAAGGTTCATGCAGCAACGCAAAGCCTCTGCTGTTCCAACCTTTACAATCAAGAGAATGGCTGCTGAGGGTGCCTGGATGCCTGCCGTTGGTAATGTTGCTACGATCATGTGTTTTGCTATATGCGTGATCTTGAATGTCAATCTCACTGGTGGCTCAAACCGTGCTATTTTCTTCTTGGCACCTATCCTGCTGCTGCTTAATCAGGATTCTGATTTTGTTGCGGGTTTCGGGGACAGGCAAAGGTACTTCCCTGTTGTTGTTGTTATCTCTGCCTACTTGGTGTTAACCACCCTGTATAGCATATGGGAAAATGTATGGCACGGGAATGCAGGGTGGGGATTAGATGTAGGAGGTCCAGATTGGTTTTTCGCAGTCAAGAATTTGGCACTTCTCATTCTAACATTCCCAAGCCACATCCTTTTTAATCGCTTCGTGTGGAGCTACACAAAACAGGCTGAATCTATGCCTTTGCTGACAATACCTCTTAATTTGCCATCAGTTTTGATGACGGACATTATCAAGGTCAAGATATTGGGACTCCTTGGAGTTATATATTCTTTAGCCCAGTATCTGATCTCTAGACAACAATATATTTCAGGATTGAAGTACATTTAGTCAAACACAAAAATTTTGTACTATATGTTTTAGCAATTTTCAAGTGAGCAATGAAATTAAAGTTTTTCTTGCCATTGAAAATTGTTCTGTTATTTATGAATTTTATGTGCCCTGGTTTCTCTATGTTGCTATGGTTACGAGTTTGACCTCGTACCTGATTAATCAGTTGATGGCGTTAGATAAAATCTTATTCTTGTGTAGCTCTTAATGTCTGGTGAAAATATTGGTATTCTTCCGAGTTTTAGTGACATACCTGAAAGTACTTCCTAATGTTGTATAGGTTTTTCTTCGGGTTTTGTAAAAGTGTGAAGTTGTTAGATTTCTTGTTCTTGTAGTTGATAGTGTGAAAGCAGAGAAGTATGTTGTTATTGTTATAGTGCAGTTGTAGATCTTGGAAGGCAAAAATGAAAAAAATTGAGTCGGATTAAGATCGTTTGGCGTATTTATTTTTCGTGAGAAATCCTTGAAACTTGTTCGTCTTGATTATGTTTGCTTTCATTTGAAGTAGAAAAGTATGTTGTTACAAGGCAAGCATATGCTTTCTCCCCCACATATAAGGGCAGTTCGGTGCACAAGACATCCCGCGTTCACGCAAGGTATGGAAAAAGGGCTATACCCAAAATGTGTGATATAGACCGTCTAACCTAATGCAAGCATTAGTGGTTACTCTCACAACTCAAATCCGTAACTTATAGGTCATATGAAGACAATTTTACCATTGTCCCAAGGCTTCTCTACGCTTGTTCCCACATGTGCAAGTTCATAATTCTCAAGTACTTCTAAATCATGCCCTTTTTGAATAGGAAATCATGCTAAGTTAGAGAAAACTCAACTAGAGATAATTATTAGTTAAACTTGCGTATATTAGTATGCTCAATTTAGTTGCCTTATCCTTATGTCGATTCTGTTAATTCTGTAACGTGTATATGAGATAATACTTGGCTAAAATTAACCATCTCTAAGCTTAAATCTAT
Organism: Nicotiana noctiflora; assembly: GCA_032618575.1. Lineage (NCBI taxonomy): Eukaryota > Viridiplantae > Streptophyta > Magnoliopsida > Solanales > Solanaceae > Nicotiana > Nicotiana noctiflora. The sequence goes on along the minus strand of JASVEL010008922.1, from coordinate 187,185 downwards.
CTAGTTATAGACTAGAATTCACATTCCTTGTTAACAAGCTTAGTTTCAAACCCACCCTCAATTCGGTACTAACGCTATAACTATCTTCAATCAATTCATTCAGTTTTGCACTACCTTCCGGTCGTTAATGGCGGAAGGTAGACTTATATTATTTGCTTTGTTCTAATAGAGTTTAAGACCAAATGGCTCGTTTGCTTACTTTACCTGCTTGAAGAAAGAGAACAACTTTGTTTCATTTCCGGATTTATGGATTTATTGCAGCATTGAAGGCCAATTTTTTTAGCTAATATAATGCTAATAGCAGCACGCCAGCACCAGACAACTAAGTTGGTGGTCTGAAGTACTTATGCATGATTGCATGTAGAAGAGGGGTCATTGGACCCTGTTAACTTCGGTAATTTTTTTGAATATATGTGTATATATTGTAAAAAGGGTCGTATATTTTACTTGGAATCCACTAAGATCAAAACTCCGAACGGTACTGGTTGAGCAATTCACTATCACTCATGTACCCCCGTCACCTTCAAATCCTGAGTCCGTCTCTGCGTAAAGCGATCTTGTACTAAACGAAACAACTTTTACTTACCATAACAAAACTGAAAGAAAGTCAACAACAACAACAACAACAACAACTACCCAGTATAGTCCCACATGGTGGGGTCTGGGGAGGGTAATATGTACGCAGGCCTTACCCCTGCCCGATAGAGCAGGGAGGCTGTTTCCAATCGACCCTCGGCGCAAGGTCAATAAGAGAAAAAATAAAACAAAAACAAAGAGGACAAGCATTAGTGATGTTAGCATAAATCACATAAATATATGAGTAAACAAAGACCATAAATAACCTGGCATATAGAAGGACAAGATATACAGGAACAAAACATAGGGCATTAGTAAAACCATACAATAAGAAAATGGCATGCCATACAATATATCAAGCCTATATGGGTGGACCCACCACACCCCGGCCCTACCCCGTGGAAGGAGGGCGTGTAATACTAGAAGTCCCTATCCTACATATTCTTGAAATTGTGGTAAGTCTCGTTACCTCTTTAGTTGCGCCATCTATAATCCATCCAGCTGTAAAAGATGAAAATGAGAAACAAAATTTTGAGATTTGTAGAAATTAATGTTGAAATATATCCTGGAGTTGTACAGTTCTTGGCACAAACATATTTATTTAATTCGCCTAAAAGGGCAGCCCGGTGCACTAAGCTCCCGCTATGCGCGGGGTCCGGGGAAGGGCCGGACCACAAGGGACTATAGTACGCAGCCTTACCCTGCATTTCTGTAAGAGTCTGTTTCCATAGCTCGAACCCGTGACCTCCGGGTTTAATTGATATAAAAATGATATAAAAATTTTATTCACTGAAAAAATGATTTAGTTGAAAGCTGAATTTTTAGAACATGAACAATTTCAAGAATATTACAAAAATTATGATCAAGCAATGCATATTGATATATCCTATCTCTAGGAACTGAGAGTTTTATCTCTTCTTCCTTTCTCATGTCTTAGCTTTTCTTGGCTGGTTCTTCTCCTGCCTACTGCTATTGCTATGTCACATACAAGAATAGAATTTGTCAAACACAATGCTTCAAACAATGAGGGAATGATTTTTTTGTCTTTTCTTCTTTGTTAAGGAACAACTATATTATATATGGTTGTTGAGAGGTAGTGGTAGGCCTTCTCTCACTTTTTGGTACTACTCTCGGCCAAACACGCTTAACTTTGGAGTTCTGATGGGATCTGATGCATTAGTGCTCGTATGATCGGATCCAGGCCCGTTCTCACTTGGTCTGTCAGTTGTCTGAATCTCATCCTTCGTTCTGTACTGATAACGATTTGCTGCGTAAAGAAACACAGCAAAATTGATGACACTCATGATTGTGAGGAGCCAATAGAAGTAATCGAATCTTCCCGTGTTTATATTCTGTGAAAGCCATGATTCTCGTCTTTCGCCTTTTCCCCTAGTGACAGACTTGACTATGGTATTCAAAATGGAAGCTGCAAAGCAACCAAGACCACCAGCCATTGCAGCATAAGCCGAACCGATGCTTCTCATTGCATCAGGAGCCTCTTCATATAAGAATTCAAGTAATCCCACTATACAGAAAACTTCAGCTATCCCAATCAGACAATACTGGATTAGTAACCAATATGCGCTTAGGTCAGGCATAGGAGTCAAGAAGCTAGCCTCGTACTCATGTTGTATTGCATAAGTTCTCCGGTACCTCTCAAAGACTCCAGCCCATGCCACCGAGAGGATTGAGACAGCCAAACCGATCCCAACTCGTTGTAGCTGAGAAGCGCCGTGAGGGTTGCCAGTGATGCGCCTGGATATTGGAACGAACACAGAGTAATAGAGTGAGAGCAGCAGGAAAATGCTGAGGCCTGGAAATACTGGCATGCATGTGACAGGTAGTTTTAGATGTCCCATGTAAGTGTTCAATGTATACGCTTGCTGTACCGATAGAGTCAAGAACTCTGTTAAGATGACATTTATCATTATAGTGCAGGATGGAATAGGAATAAGTTTTAGCAGGATTTTAACTTCCTCTACTTGAGTCACAGTGCAAAGCCGCCATGGATTTGTACCATCGTCTTCCTTTAGCTGCAGAGCCGCTTTGTCCAAACATCTACATTGATCATATATGCATATATATTGAGCGTCAGATTGTGTTGAAGACATAGTTAAGTGCAACGACAATATCAACAACAACACAATAAAATCCTACAAGTGGGGTTTGGTACCCTGAAGATATAGTTAAGTACATTGTTGGAAAAGATTCCAGCCGTAATTATCCTATATAAGTACATATATGGCGGACGCCTGGATGGCTAAACAGATATGGATACAGTGTGAGGGATACAGAAATTTCCCTCACTCACATCTCTATTGCATATCATTAGGGTTTAGACTGTAGACTCTGAATTGAGGGGGTTGCTCTGACATAGCGTGACAACCATCACTAGCAAATAACTCTAGTCGCTGTCTGTTCCTGATCTTCTGCTCCCGCTACACGAAGAACAAGTAAGTTCTCCGTTTTACATTTATGCACTATGTAATTCGTTTAGATGTATGTGTTCCTTCATAAATCAACGTGTCTCTAACAAACAACTCAAACTTTTAGATAAGATGTTGACACAATTCAACAATATGGAAGAAGTGAAAAAAAGGAACCATTGAATTTACCTAAAATAATCAGTGTGAGCTATCTTGTTGCTTCCTTTGATAGCAGATCTTTTACCTGGAAGCTCATACAGGCCAACGAACTCACTGCTTTGAAAGGAAACGTTCCTCTTGCGGAAGGCAGCAACGAGGACTTGGGCCACACGCGTAAGAGGACTGCCTCCAGGCAACCTATGCCTATACAGCGGAGTACCAGCAAAGAACAACATGTTGGACAGGCCCATAGCAATGGCCAAAGAACCAAAGGCAGCTCCCCATCCATGTTTAATCTGAATATACACGACTGCAGTGAAAGCCACGATCGCCCCAACTGTGACCGACAGGTAAAAAAAGTTGAAGAACCTGTCCAGATGTGACCTATAGTTCCTGCTTCTCTCGTCAAATTGATCAGCACCAAACGATGAAACACAAGGCCTTATCCCTGCTGCTCCGAACCCCGTCACGTACAACACCGTGTAAAGGTACGTCATTTGCCAAGATTTAGCTGGCTCGCAGTTGCCTAGAAGAAGAGCAATCTGATCACATCCTTCTTGATTTGGAACAAATACCTTCATCGTTGCTATTAGTGTTATTCCTGTTAATCCCTACATAACCATAAATAAGAGGAGAAAACAAAAAAAGTTAATCTTTTATCTTCACTTGATTGAAGTGATCACTAGCAGTTGCAGATGCAAAATTTGAGGAATGAGTTCAATCGACGATATGTATATATATATATGTAAAAATCCTGAAATTAGCATAAATGTTAAAGTTTTGACCCCATATTTTCAAATATGTACGAAATTTGGATCCATAAAGATTAAATCCTGATTACCGGAGTAATACTAGACAAGCAAATCATTGATTACCGCAAGATAAATGGTGGTAAAGATGGCAATAGTCCAATATCTACCGAGGTAAGCATCAGCGATGAAACCACCGAGCACAGAGGATGCCTGTGATATACCTAAAAAATAGTTAACTGCATTGGCAGAGGAAGAGAAAGGGCGGTGCATAACGTAGAACATGAAGGCGACCATGTTGACAGATAGCCCAAAATAAGCCATTCTCTCAGCCATTTCATTTCCAAATATGAACAAGGCAGCTGTCCAGCCACCCGTCTTGGACATATCGCGGATAGGCTTCCCATGTATGTTCACAGGAGTAGCTCCTCCTACTCCGGCACTATAACCACGCCCCAAAGGCGTTCTCCTACTATCCGATTCAATGAAGTAGATGCCCAACTTCTTTGATCCCCGTTTTCCTGAATCAGAATTATTCTCTCCCAACTGAACTTCAGGTGATTTGATTTCCCTTTCTTTACTTCCCATCTTTTCACATCTACAAGTTCCCTCCCCTGCCTTCTTTCTTTATCACACACACTTCATATATATATACACCAACGCTGGAAACAAAAAGGAGAAAGTTGGTAAGGATTATTATGTCAAGATTAGGAAAAAGTCTGTTGAATAACATCCTACTAAGATTTCCTTCATTGCCTAGAGCCCAATGTATGCAAAAACGAATTCAGGATCTAGAGTCAGTTGGCTCAAAATGAGTGTGATCTTATATATATATATATATATATATGTATATATAGTTCGAGATAAAAGTAATGTGTTCAGTTGAACTCATAGAAACTGCCCTAATCTGGGGCGGAGCTAATCAATCGAGTACGAGTTCGGCTGAAACCAGTTGCTTTGGTCCAATCAATGTATTTCTCTTAAAAAATTCATTGAATATGTACAAATTATTAATTTAGAAACCAGTACCTTAAAAGGACTAGAACCCCGAACCCATAAGCTTCAAATACTGGCTCACCTCTGGCCCTAATTGACCTCTAAACATATACGTATACTTAGTGGCGAAGCCAAAAAATTCAATAAAGGTGTTCAAAGTCTATTTTTTAACCAATAACAAGTATGTATTATTTTACCCTATACATAGTATGATTTTTCGGGAAGAACATGTGTTCGGTTGACCACCCTTGACCCTACGTAGCTTCGCCCCTGCATAGACTTATACTTGACAGAAACACTCAAATAATGAAGATTTTGAATAGTTGTACATTTTCTTGAACAAAATATGCAGCAAGTAACATACCTTGATATTAGCAGATGGAAAACACACTCTGCTAAATACTTTGACCAACACTTAGATGGGAGGAAAAAAAAAGGGTTCAAGTAATGATAGCTTAGGAAAGTTGGAGAGTAGTAATAAAACACCAGAGTGTAAATGTCATATTTCAAGACAGATAGGAAATTAAAGCAGAGAAGGATATATGTATTGCCAGTTTGTTAGGTAGATAGGAAGTAAATGTACTTTTCCATCAATCCATTCATTGACACTATATATGGAAAGATATACTTTTGAGTTTTGAGTGAGAGCTGCTATTAATTCATGTGTGAAACCAGAAAATCAACAAGTAAAGAAATGTTAGTTCAATAATATAAAACATAAAATAATTTCTGAGCCCACTAATTGCTTGTGTGCCGTTAAGGAATATAATATTATCAAAAGTTATGGATTACTTCCTCTCATGATAGAACGGAAAAACTATTTTATAATACTAATAATCAAAATTATATAATTTCGGCGAATTTAACAAAAGGAGCAAATTACACTCAACACTTTGTTTATTTAGAGAAATAATGCAAATAATGTAGAAAAATGGGAGAACTTTTTAGAGTTTCCATATATGAAAATTGATGCTAAACTCCTAAATTTATAGACAATGAAAGATTCAAAAGGTAAGTATTTCATTTTCTTTTCGCACCCATTTAGGAAACCTAACAAGAGCTTACTACTTTCTACTCCACTATGTATCTAAACAATACTCCCTCCGATCGAAAATAAGTGATTTTTTGGCCTTTTTTTTGTGGTCCAAAATAAGTACTCCCTCCGTTTCAATTTATGTGAACCTATTTCCTTTTTAGTCCGTGCCAAAAAGAATGACCCCTTTCCTTATTTGGAAATAATTTATATTTATGCAATGATTTATAGCCACACAAAATAAAGGTACCTCATTTTACACCACAAGATCAAAAGTCTTCTCTCTTTTCTTAAACTCCGTGCCCAGTCAAATGGGTTCACATAAATTGAAACGGAGGGAGTAATTTTTTCAGATTTCAAAAATGAATTAATTATTCTTTTCCTATATTTTCCTTGGAGTAAGTAGTGTTGGAATATGTGTTAGGAGTGTTTATGTGAGATTGTAAAGGTTATTATGATCAATTCTATTGCTAATTAATGCTAAAAGGTGGATTTCTTAATTTGTGTGAAAACATCCAAAAAATCACTTATTTTGGACCGGAGGGAGTATATAACATTAATACAACAATAACAACAAATTCAGTGAGTTCCCACAAGTAAAATATGGTAACCGTAATCTGTACGTAGACCTTACCCCTATCTTGGAAGGCAGAAAAATTTGTTTCAGATAGACCCTCGACTAAAGACAAAACATTAATACAAGTCCTATAAAATATCAAATATTCAAACATAAGTATGTGACATTGTGTATACACAATACGTCTTAGTATTATGTATAAGATGTATATTCAGGATTTGAATTCAATACGTTCATTAGTTTAAATTCTTAGTGTACTTTTAAAATTACTGGTTCAGAATCTAGAGCTGGTGGTTCACAATGGATATATATATATATATTTTTTTTTTTGTACTTCTATACATAATTTGAGATGAAAGTAATGAATTTAGTTGGACAGTTTTGAATTTGCTTCTGCGGCGGAGGCAAAGCTAGCCTATTAGGAGAGTGTTCGATCAAACGCAACCATTTTTTATTTGTACTAGAAAATTCATTAAATATATATAAATATTTAATTACAAATTTAGTAACTAAAACGATCAGAACATATAAACTTCAAAAACTGGCTCGGCCTCTAGTATGGTATGTACATGTACATCACAATGGTATGTATATAAGAATAAGAAGGCGAAAAAAGTAGGAAAGAAAATTAAATGAGGGTATCTTCCAACTGCAGCCAACACATGGACTATTTATTTGTAGCATTAATGAAGCCAAAAAATGTTAGTAATCAGTATGCAATAGTCCCACTCATTTATTGCGTTTTTTCCAAATACAGATGGTAGTTTCCTGCTACATCCTTCTATTGGGTCATCAGACTTTCAGCCCAGTGCTAAAGGCCCAATCAAGTTGTAAACGAGTTCAGCACCTAAATAACGTAAAAATAAGGGAAAGTGCACAGTTAGCCACTAATAAGATATGTATTTATTTTTAAGTTATTGTTTAAAATATTTTTAATCTTTAGCCACAGCTTTAAAATTTTTTACCCGAATGGATGAAAATACACTTATGCTCATAAAAGTTCAGGACCATGTGTCCTTAACTTTTGAACTTGTAACTCTAAGTTCAGGACTTGGAACTCAAAGTTCATGTCTATCTATCCTTAATTTCTGTGCTTGTAACTTTAAATTAAGGACTACATGTCCTTAATTTCTATGCTTGTAGTTAAGGACCAAGTGTCCTTGATGTTTGAACTTCCAACTCTAAGTTCAGGACAAAGTGTCCTTTGACTTATGAGCTTGTTACTGTACGTTCAGGACTAATTGTCCTTAATTTATGAGCTTGTAAGTGTTAGTTAAGGACTATCTGTCCTTAGTTTTTGAGTTTGTAACTTTAAGTTTAAGACTACATGTCCTTAACTTTTGAACTTGTAACTTAAAGTTCAGGACTACATGTCCTTATTTTTTTAACTTGTAACTCTAATTTCAAGATTATCTGTCCTTAGTTTCTATGCTTGTAACTCTAACTTAAGGACTACCCATATTTAGTTTTGGGAAAAAGACAAAAAAAGTACCTCTACTTTTGATATTTATCCACGTTTGTACCCTGTTATACTTTCTGGCTAAAAAACTACCTACCGATAAAGTAGGCGAAAATGTACCCAGATTTAACGGGCCTCCTACGTGGCAACCGGATCCCGCCTATAATTTTGCCAACTAAGACAAAATTTGCCAAGTAGACAAATTAAACCCGCCCCAGTACATTAATAAAAGTGGGTATAAACCTAGGGTTGATTTCTAATTCATCATCTTTGCCTCTTTCTTTCTCCTTTGCTCTATTTCTCTCATCTTCATCAATGTCTGAGAACAATACTTCTTCTAAGAGAAGGTGTCGATGTGGTATTATTGCCAACTATTTCACATCAACCACTCCCTCCAATCCCGGTAGAAAATTTTACAAATGTGCACACCCTAAGGTAAGGTTTCGATGTGAATTTGTTTAATCTCATTAATGTTATTTTCTGTTTTAAATTGAAAAAAATTTGAATCTTTTTAATGTTTCTTTGGCAGAATAATTCATGTGGTTATTTCGAATGGGAAGACGAAATAACCACGGATGGTTCCCAACTTGAAATAAGAGACTTGAAGTCATCTTTGAATGCCATTTCTATTGAAAGAGACATGTTGAGAGAAAAATTACTTGACATGGAAGCCATGAAGAAATTAGAAGATGCTAAAGTTAAAAAATTGAAAGAAAAAGTTGTACAACTAATGATGGTGATTATTGGTTCTTGGGCAATGTTTGTTGGATTCTTTGCTGCGTGGATAATGAAGTAGAATTAACCATCTTCCTCAATTTCATGCTGTAGTCAATTGACATATGTTGTTTAGTTTGGTAGGGAACTTAGTTTGTTAGTCAATTGACATATTTTGTTTAATTTTCATGTAACTGTTTGGGCTCAATGTTATTCCCTTCTATTTGACAATTTTTTGTGGTTAATGGTTGGCAAGATCTTCAATTCTCTAATTGTGCTTAATGGTTAACTGTTTTTCTATCTTTTTGCAGTAGTTCAGTTAATTCTATTTGACAGCGATTGCTTAAAATTGCTTAGGCCATAACTGAACAACGATTGCTTAAAATTGGTTAACTGTTATTCTAGTTCAGTTAATGGTTAACTGTTTTTCTAGCTTAGGCCATAACATATATAACAGCTAACTTAACTTTAACACAACTTTAACACATTCACAATTACATCAACTTTAACACAACTTTAATACAATATCACCAACAAACTTCAGCTAGTTAAAATCAGACTGTTTTTCTAGCTTAGGCCATAACAATGATAACAGCTAACTTAACTTTAACACAATCACAATTACATAAACTTTAACACAATATCACCAACAAACTTCAGCTAGTTAAAATCAGGCCTTAAACATTCACAATTACACCTGTTTTCATAACATTCACAATTACATCAACGACCAAATATTCATAACTTTCATATCATTTGTAATTACATAAACCACCAAAAAAAAACAGATCCTACTAGCCAAAATATTTACTGTCGTAGCAGTAATTACATACTGTTATGGCAGCCAACCAAAATATGTACTGTGGTAGCAGTAATTACATAATGTCATAGCAGCCAAAAATTTACAATTGTTGTCATTCACAAAAATATTCACTTTCTTGTTACACCCTTCTTTGTCACACTAGATGAGTCACCAACAAAATTAATTGTTCTTGTTATAGGTGGTATAGTTCCTTGTTGTCTCATAAGGAGTCTTGTCCTTTCTTCAGAGAAACTCCTTGGCCTAATTTCCGGGGCATAATCTGAAACAAAATCTGGTGGCGTAGTGTTGTTAGGAGGCTTCTTTTGGACTGATGGAGTTGGCATAAACTGAAATTGAGAGGGTTGTACTGGATAACTTGCTTGATTGAACATTGGTGTTGAAAGATCTATCTCCTCCTCAGCTGGTACATTTGAAGCAAGTGGTGACATGGGCTGCTCATCATTACTATCCTGAGTTGCTGAACACCTTTGCCTCTTTGGTTGCTTGCCCTTTTTCTTACTTGCCATTGGTTGTTTTCCCTTAGAATTCTATTTAACAAATAGGTAAGAGTAAATAGGTAAATAGGTAACAAATAATTGAATAACAAATAGGTAAGAATTCTATTACCTTTACACAACCTCTGGCATTGTGTCCTGACTGTCCATATGTGGAACAATTCATTATCCTCCCCTTCCTGGATTGCATCCATTCACCTTGTCTATTGACTGTTTCATTTTTTCTCTTGTTCTTTTGACTTTAGGCCTGCCAGCCATTGAAGTCATTAGTGGTGGTTCCATAGCATGGGATGCTTCAACCTTCCAGAATTTATCTCCTCTCACTGGTTGAAGTTTATATGAATATACTAGGAGATAGGCCTCTTTGGAGTACCACCAATGTATTTCAGTCATAGGATTAACCTTGTTGTGTTGCATTGCTTTGATTGCATGAGGACAAGGAACTCCATTAAGGTCCCATGTCCTACATGTGCATCTCTTGGTGACCATATTCACTGTGTGCCTGTCACCATCTTCACTCACTTCAAACCCTTCTTGACCATTGGAATGAACATGACACTTGCTTGCAATCTTCAAGTATTGGTTATACAGTTGCATTGTTTGGGGACTGAAGTCATTACTCCATGACATCACATCAGATTCATGTTCCCTTAGCATATTCATAACCTTTACTCTAATTTCCTCAAGCATCTTGATAATTGGCTTGAATCTTGCTTCCTTGATCCATGAGTTGAATGACTCTGTTAGATTGTTGTCAATAGAATAGTTCTTGCAAACAGTGTCAAAATATGCTCTACTCCAACATTTAGGTGGGTACTTCAATGTTCAACAACTTCCTTTCCATCTTCATCCACTTGTGCCATACTCCTTAATTGGTCTTTAAAATCCTCCTCATATGTGCTCCAGGCAGCCCACCATAAGTACTTCTTATATTCCCCATTTCCCCATTTTTTACACCAATTTGCCTTAATGTGCCTTACACAATATCTATGGTGTGCCTCAGGAAGAACCAAGTGGACTGAATCAATCAAACCCTTAAAATGGAAATGCAACAGAAATGTAATTATAGCTAATGAACAATTAACTTCAGTTAGTTATATGCCACTAACAATTATATGCTACTAACAGTTAACTAACATGCTACTAACAGTTAACTAACATCTAGTTATATGCTACTAACAGTTATAACAGCTAACTTCAGCTAGTTAACTAACAGAAAGGTATATGGTACTAACAGTTATAACAGTTAACTTCAGCTAGTTATATGCTACTAACAGTTATAACAGCTAACTATATATATGCTACAAACAATTCTACTAGTTATAAAAGTTAATTAACTTCAGCTAGTTATATACCACAGTTATAATAGTTATATGGTACAACTTCAGCAAATGAAATGCAACAGTTATGAGCTAATGAAATAGTAAAGTCATACCTTTTGCATATCTGAAATAAATGTAATCCCTTCTCCACTTTTGAGGTCCAATGAATATTGTAGCAGTCTTAAGAACCAACTTCATGTCACTTTGGTCTCTTTATCAACAACAACCCAAGCTAAGGGATAAAAGTGCCTCATGGAGTTTTGGCCAACATCTACTAACAGTTGACCCTTGCATTTCCCTTTTAGAAAGGTTCCATCCAACCCAATGAATGGTCTCAACCCACTCTTGAACCCCATTTTCAATGCATGAAAGCATATGTACATTCTTAGGAATCTTCTTTTACCTTCACTAAGTGAATCTTTCGAAATATTAATCACCACATTTGTTCCTGGATTACTAGACCTTAATTCATTAGCATAAGCCTCAAGCTTGTTGTACTCATCTGCAAAACTACCCTCCATCTTATCCAATATCATTCTCTTGGCTCTTTTAAACTTTGAATGACTAACATTGATGCTAAATGGATCTTTTACACTTGCCATCATCTCCTTAATTTTAAGCTTAGGATTATCTTGCAACTTGCTCTTAAAGTAAGCAGCTATAGTGTTTGAATTCACCATATGGTTATCATATGCGGTATTACACTTATGTTTTTCATTTAATGTCTTAAATTTAACACTAGGACCTTTAGAGTCTTTGGAAATATGACAAACAAAGGGGCCGTCTTCATCTACACATATGTACCTAAATTTTCTAGCTTCTGGAATGTCTTTGAATGTCATGGAATTGTTTAACTCCTTATACTCAGTTAATTTATTAGCTATCTTCCTCTCTTTTTCTGTATGCAGTAGTTCTAATGAATCAGATTCACTGTCAGAATAAGAAGAATCAGAAGAGTAACATCATGTTCTTCACTGTCATCTGAACTACAGTCAGTAGCAGCATCAACTTCTATCATGCTAGGCTCAATGTGGTGGACTATATTATGAATATTAACAGTTAACTCACACTCATCTACAACAAAGATGTCAATAACCGTAAACTGATCACTAACCAAAGACAACAGAGTCCTAACACCTTCATCACATTCTATTTCATAATATCTACCACTAGACCCATTTACAATTACTTGTTGAACTCCAATAAACCCCAACTTAGAAGTAAATTCATTTACTAAAAAGGTATAAGACAATTGGTCAGAGTCAAAACCTTTAATACTGTGTACCATCTTCCTTGAGTATAACACTTGTGGTCTCTTTATCCAATCACCATCATAGTAAAAATTTAGATCCAATAACACCATTGCATATAAGCTGCAGAATAAGAAAGGGAAATGTTGGTTAAGAAATATGGTGCTGCCACAAATGAAGACAAAGATAAATAAACAAACGAAGAAATAAAGTGCTGCCACAAATGAAGACAAAGATAAATAAACAAACCAATTTTTTTTAATAATCTGACCCACTTGTCTCTTAAACCAACACAATTGTATATGAAATAGGGGACCAAAGACCCAAAATAACCACGACAAAGAAACAGATCCAACACAAAGGGGACCCTTTTCAGTTAAATACAATATATGTAGGACCATAAATTAAAAACCCTAAACCACAACAAAAAGAATATACCAGATGGGGATTATTCAATAACAAAAGACAAACCCTAAACCACCAGTAACAAAGACCAAAAATGGAGGAATTTACCAGATAGGGATTATTCGATTATAAAATACAAACCCAAAAAGCACCAGCAACAAAGACAAAACAAATACATGGTTAAATCGAGTATGAACACCACATGCAAAAAAAAAAGAAACAAAGTCAGACGCACCTCCAAACTCAAAAATACATATACATACAAATCAGTCAAAATCCTAGTCAAAGAAAACAAAAATCAAACTAAACCCAACCATATCCTTCCGTCCATACCAAAAACAAAAAAAAAATAATGACGATTTAGATGAATTCTTTTGCTGTTTTACAAGGAATTAGGCGTACCTTCGTATGCATCAACGATGAAGATGATGAAGAGTGAGGATAGTGAAGAGAGAAGGTGAGAGATTTTTTTGGAAATACGGCTGAAATGTTTTGTTTGGGTGTAGTTAATAGTCATTTGGTGCGGGTTAATGTACTGGGGCGGGTTTAATTTGTCTACTTGGCAAATTTTGTTTTAGTTGGCAAAATTATAGGCGGGATCCGATTGCCACGTAGGAGGCCCGTTAAATCTGGGTACATTTTCACCTACTTTAATAACGATGGGTAGCTTTTTAGTCAGAAAGTATAACGGGGTACAAACGTGGATAAATATCAAAAGTAGAGGTACTTTTTTGGCCTTTTCCCTTTAGTTTTTGAACTTCCAACTATAACTTCAGTACCAAGTGTGGCTGCACGATTATGATACAAGTGATGATGAATGATTGTTGGATTTAAGCTATGTAGATATTGAAACTTGGGTGAAGGTGTTCTTAATTTACAAAACAAATTTTAATCTGATATGAACCTTCGGAATTTCGCCTTTGGTTTTGTTAAGGTCATGCTTATTGAACTTGGATCTCTTAATTAGTTTATTTTGCCCCATGATATTTTTTTTTTGCTTTTCAGAACCTTTAGTTGCAAGGCTATTTTGAGCCGCATGAATATTAACTACTCTTTTGGGAAGGAAAAGAATAAGAGAAAGGGCAAAATTAACTTTTGTATTAATTTTAATAGACAAGAGGCTATTTTTGCTGAACATTGAAAATATCGGATAAAAAGTAAATATCACTTTAAATAGTGGCTATCTCACGCTAATTTATTAAAAATAGCACGGGCTAGTCAGTTTTCGGACTAGTTATTCAAAAATAGCCAACGTTTGCAAAGTCAATGAAAAATAGCCACTATTTTACTGCAACACAGAAAGTTCCAGCATAATGTACCGGAGATCGGTGCACCTGTGCATGCACTTCCAGCATATTGTCCTAGAACTCCAACATGTGGAAAGTTCCAGTATAATATACTGGTGATTGGAGCACCGGTGCTCCAATCTCTAGTATTTTATGCTGGACCGGTATATTCTATTGGAATTTCAATAAATTATACTGCAATTCCAGTAATTATACTAGAATATTTTTTTTGGATTTTGAACAATATTTTCGTTCATATTTATCTTTACATGAAAAAGGCTAAATTTCGCATACTTTTGAAACTGTGGCTATTTTGAATGACCACCTGTAAATCTAGCTATTTTTGAATTTCATTATTTGGACTCAAGAGACCCAAATAGATTTAAAAGAAAAACAAGTTGAGTACAATATTATATAGGAAATTTTACCTCATATAGCAAAAGCTGATACCTTATTTATTATAAATAAATATCATTTTAAAAAATTTCCTATAGCTACCTTTTAATTTTTATAGCAAAATATCTATTTTTGTCCATTTTACATCGTTTAGCCATTAAATACGCTGTGTATTATTTTTCTCTCTCGCTCTCTATTCCCTCTCTCATCCTTTCTCTTTCCTCTTTCTTATCTCCTCCCCCCCCCCCCACATTTTTTCCTCCCTTGCTTTTAGAAATTCTAGCAGGGTTGTGTTCCGCCAACGACAGATCCAGCCGGTGACTACTTCCCGCTTCATTGTTGTGGCATGCCTAACCCCCTCCCCCGACTTTCTTTCACACAATTGTGTTACACATTTAAATTTTTCTTAGATTTTGCATTGATTGTTCATGTTTGCCTTGTGAGACTTGAAAACGTTTTGTCTCTAGTTTCCATTTGACCTTTTAAATTGGTGCTTCTTCAACAACTGTCTTCATTTAACCAACGACGACACCCCACATGACGACAGTGTCAGCCCCAAACCCGAGGCGGTATGGCTAACATCGATGCCGTAGTGGCCCGAGCAAACCACTTTATAACTCATTCATTCCTTTCTTAACTATTGTGGGCCAACATGACCACAACTCATAATGTATAATTGTAAGTGAGAAAATGTTATATCAATGAACCATCGTTCATAAAAATATGAATACATATGAGCCGTCAAAGCCTATGACATATTGTACAAAATAAACCTTGTCTACAAAGTCTCTAAGATTATTTGACATCAAATTGGATAGGGTACCAACCTACCCATAATTATGTAATAAAACTCTGACATGATGACTCATAGAATCGAAAAAGGTGTCATCTCCTACATAAATTAGACAACTGTAGACCATGTCTGAAAGAATAGAAGAAAAATAAAAGGATGGCCGGTCATTTTTGAAATTTACGCCCCGATCCCCTATTTAACTGTTCCTCTAAGTTCATTTCTGCTATTGTAGTTAGTCGAGAGGTTCGGTTCTAGAATTTGAAGTGTTTTGGGACACTTAGTCCATAAGTGAGCGCTTTATAGTTAGAAAATGGCCCATATTCGGAACAATATTAAGACGACCTCGAAACAGAAATTCGATGGTTCCATTAGCTCCGTTAGGTAATTTCGGGGTTGGGAGCGCGTTCGGAATGTATTTTGGAGGTCTGTAGCTCAATTAGGCTTGAAATGCCGAAGTTTGAAATTTTTGGAAATCCGATCGATAGGTGAGATTTTGATCCGGGGGCCGGAATGGAATTCCGATAATTTTTGTAGCTTTGTTATGTGATTTTGGATATGTCTACAAATTTTCAGGTAATTCGGACGTCGTTTGGTCAGGTTTTTGATTAAATGTTGGTTTCAGAAGTTTAGATGAAAACCTAGGCTTGAATCCGCTATAATTTGATGTTTTCTGTGTTTAAGGACGTGTTTTTATGATTGGAACAAGTTCGTATCGTGTTTTGGAGTAGGTTGGTGATTTTCGTTGGGGTCCCGGGGGCCTCGAGATGAATTCGGGGGTACAAACGGACCATTTTGTGCCTAATGCACTGCTGTTTTTGCTGCAATTATTGCAGAACATTTTTGTTCTCCGTGATCGCGGAGGTCTCCATGCGATCGCGTAAGGTCTCGTTAGGGTGCATCGCGATCGCGATGTCCGGTGTGTGATCGCGCAAGTCTGAAAATCAAAGCAATGCGATCGCGTAGTATTGTGGGCTAAAGCAGTGCGATCGCGTAATGATGCACGCGATCGCGTAGGGTTAATTGGCTGAAGCAGTGCGATCGCGTGGGTTATGTTGCGATCGCGTTGAGTTATTTTGGAGCCGGCCAAGTTTGTTCTTCGCGATCGTAAGCCTGTGGCTGCGATAGCATGGGGTCGCCTGGCAGTCAGATATATTAATATACCAGAGCAGTGTTTTCGCGAACCCTTCACCCATAGCCTCCATTTTTGAGTTCTAAGAGAAGATATTGACGGGAAATTGTTGGAGAACCATCGGGTAATCATCGGAGGTAAGTTTCTTGGCCTAATTCCGATATTTTATCATGGAATCCTTGTGTATTTCACTGTTAATGGAAGATTAATGGAGGGTTTTAGCCCTAGGCCTAAATTATGGTAAATAGTCGATTTGAATAGGCAAACGGAGTCCGATTTTGGTAAATTTTATATGCATAGACTCGTGTTGAGACGAGGGTTCCGAATATGTAATTTTCGTAATTTTTCGAGATCAAATTTTGGAAACTTATGGTTTTTGGTGTATTTCGAATTGTTTCGATTGGCTAATGCCCAATTGGTCTATTTTGATGTATTTCTATTGATTTTGATCAGATACTACACCTGTGGAGGCCGATATTCGTGGCAAGAGAGTTTTCTCTTAGCGGTTTTGTACCGGAGTCGAGGTAAGTGGCTTGTCTAACCTCGTGTGGGGGAACCTTCACCCCTAAGATATTATGTGGTAATTTAAATGCCTTGTACGCGAGGTGACGGGCATGTACATGCACATATTGTTGGAACTCATTTTTACTTGAATTGTCCGATTCGTGATATTTCTGTTCTTAGCTGCTTAGATTGTGACATTTACCTGTTATTCGTTAGGAAAGCATGATTTGATAGGATTTATCTTTCTAATTACCTAATTGTCTTACCTGAACTTCTTGATAATTGTTGGTACTAGTTTTGGTGAAGTTGTAGTTAAGCATATTATATTTTCTCTGTGCGTTTCTTTTATTGTTTGTGTTGGTGGAGTGCGGGTTCGATTCCCGGAGATCCCAGGGCTGTGGGTTCGATTCCCAGAGACCCGGAGTGGTATTGTTTGTGGACTGCGGGTTCGATTCCCGGAGGTCCCAGGGATGTGGGTTCGATTCCCAGAGATCCGGAGTGGTATTATTTGTGGACTGCGGGTTCGATTCCCGAAGATCCAAGGGCTGCGGGTTCGATTACCGGAGACCCGGAGTTTATTGATATATTTATTAAGATACGAACTGCGCGTTCGATTTTAGAAGATCCAAGAGCTGCGGGTTCGATTCCCGGAGACCCGGAGTTTATTGATATAGTGTTTGTGGACTTGAGATATTGAGATACGGGCTGCGGGTTCGATTCCCGGAGACCCAGAGATACAGATATTGGGATTGCGGGTTAAATTCCCAGAGATCCTAAGTTGTTGGATATAGGGAGGGACTGTGGGTTCAATTCCAATAGGTCCTGGACTTGTTGATTTGAGTTATGTTATGTTGGTTACTTGTAGTTAGCTAATCGTAGTCGGTTGTAGTAATTACTTCATTGTTGTTATTTCAGGATTCATTCTTACTTATTCCTACTTATTACTGTTTTGATCGTTATGTTATTATTTTCTTGGTAGGGCCCTGACCTTCCTCGTCACTACTCTATCGAGGTTAGTCTTGGCACTTACTGAGTATCGCTGTGGTGTACTCATGCTACTCTTCTGCACACTTTTGTTGTGCAGATCCAGGTACATCGGGTCAGGCGCATCTTAGGTGATTTAGCAGCATTTTAGGAGACTTGAGGTATGATCTGCCACGTCCGCGGATCCGGAGGGTCTCCTTCTGTTCTCATAGTGATAGTAGTTATTTTCCCTCATTTCATTATTTTAGACACTCTTGATGTATAGAGCCACAATTGTACTTTCCCTTTTTAGTTTGTGTTACCCGTGGGATTTCGGGTCTTGGTAGTATTTTATATGGTGTGGTTGATGAATGTATGTGCCAAGCGGCACTTGTTACATTCCATTTATAACATTTTCCGCTATTTTCTCATTTAACATTCATGAACTTGTATATTCTGCATCGTGTTAGGCTTACCTAGTCGCGGAGACTGGGTGTCGTCATGACAGGTTAATGATTGGTGAACTAGGGTCATGACAAGTTGGTATCAGAGCTCTAGGTTCATAGGAGTCACGGGACACAGACCGGTTACTTAGAGTCTCGCTGATCGATACGGAGACGTCTGTATTTATCTACGAGAGGCTATGTAACTATTTAGGAAACTCTTCAATTCTTTGAATTCCTTATCGTGCGCCATTTATTCAGTTGGAGTCTATGTCATATGTTCTTTTGCATCCACTCGTGTATTGAAATTGCGCACTCGGTATCAAGTATGCACCGACGGTTTGTGATGCTGCAGAGGGATTTCAAGGGAGTCAAGAATTTACTCAATCATTGTTACCGCGTGTCATCCATATCGATAGTGCAAGAGAATTGAGAGATCTTCAATTGTGCACATGGGGGTGCACTAGGTTCTGACATTCGGTTGATAAGTACGGTCTTGAGAAGGTTTACTTAACTGCCTAATCGTCACAATAATGGTAGAATCGCAAGGTGGATGTATATCTAAAGATAATTGGTGGTAATAAAGACTATATGGTTCATATGAGATATCTATTTTGCGAAGGATTCAGCCAGCAGAGATACTGGGGGAAATGAGTTTAACTGTCTTAAGAAGGACATGTACCAAACGAATATCTTGGGTTGTCTTATGATGAAGACGTACAAATGATAAAGGCTATTGTCATGGATTAGCAAGATGTATCTTATGGCTTCATGCCAAGTGAAAGGATTTCACTATCAACGATCAAATTATGGGTCATGTGTCATATCAGATTTGGCCTGCAATGTATTTAAGTGCTATTCAAAAGTTCTTTAAAACTTGCTGATGAGTTAGAGTTGAGTTTTGTATGGTATGACGTTGGGAATTTTGATGTTCCTATGTCCATAATAATTCTACATTTCATTATTAGTGGGAAAAACTTCGACAAAGACATGGTGCTTCGTAGGTGTGAGAATCACAGTATGTCTTAAGCTGTCGCGGTAAAGAATGCTCGATGCATGGAGCGAGAAGATGTTTGGTTGTATTGGGATGAGGTCAAACCCTATGGTGTCAGAGTGCTAATAGAGCACAGGTGGTTATATTCGTTGGATCAAGTGAATTGCAGTTGAATAAGAGTAAATGACTTGAGAGAATGGTTCTAATGCATTCGAGAGTCGTGTAATAGTGGCCTTGAGCTAAGTGGGAGAGTCCCACCGCTTACGATTGGGTTGCATGGTTAATTGCCTGCGTGAATTTTGGGTATTAGCATTTGTGAGCACGTGATTTTTGCCCTACGTAAGATTTACTCCCAAAAATTCAAAATAAAATAGCTTTGGGCTACACTTGATTTTTGTGGATTTTGTGTTGTCTCTCCGGAGCATTAGCATTGGTATGTGTGTTTATTTAGCTAGAAAATACAAAAAAAATACGCATTGCATATTTGGGAATTAAGTGCGCGTTTATGAGAATAAATCGGACATAGGAACTAATCGTAAGAAAATCAAAAAATGTGTGCACCTCGTTTCTCGATCATCATGTGATTTTATTTGAATGCATAAATTGTGTTAATCATCAAGTGTTAATTAATAGAGGTAATTTCATTCCCTTTAAATTGATTTGTTTAAAGTAGTTTTTGGTTTAATTAGAGTTAATTAATAAAATTAGAAATAAGTGTGAAAACAGGCCCAAGAAGGGTTGAACAACCCAGGCCCAAGCCAAATCCGGCTCAGGCCATCTCCGGATGCGCCCAAACGACGCCGTAATAGGCCAAGATATCCAAGCCGTTGGATCATTTCGATCCATCGGTCGCCATTTCCCCTCACAGCCCGACCCGTTCCCAGCCAAAGACCGACCCAGTCTCATATTAACGTTACACGACGTCGTTTCCTTTAAGAAAAACGATCCTGGTCGTTGATCGTAAATGATCCAACGATCAGGATCGAATTTCCTATCTCGTATATAATACGAATCTCTTACCCAGCCCCCCCTTAGCCAGACCCCTCCTCCATCGTCTCTCTCAGAGACAAGCCAAGCCCCGCCTTCCCCCACCGCACTCCGCCGGCCGAAAATCGTCTCCGCCGGCGGCAGTAGGCGCAATCAACACCATAGCTCCCCCTAAACCTCCTCTACACAAATCCACGGTCCTTTAACCTCGAATCATCCCCAAACGTCTCGAATCTTCAATCGAAGATTCGAGTTAAAACCCAAACCACGCCAAACCACCCCAAATTCAGACCAGTGACTCCTCACACCTCCCTCACACCCCTACTAACCCCGGTTTAGCTCGAATCTTACTAGAAATGTTAAAGCCCTAAAGTTGAGCCTCAAGAACCCTAAAAACCCAAAAAATAGGGATTTCGTCGAGTCAACGGTACTTGAAAGCAATAGACCTTAATTGGAGTGTTTTTCGTTGGAAAAACACTTCAATTGAAGTCCGTTTACTTCAAAAGAGTGCGACTCGAAGTCTTTGGAGCCGAGTCCGTCCAATTTCTTGAGGTATCCCATTTCTCATTCTTTTCCTTCTGTTTTGTTGTTGTATTCATTATATTGACTTAGTTGTTCGTTTCTACCTGTTTGTGTTTGATTTTAATCTGTTCTGCTTCTACCCCATAAGACTTTTATTTGGTCATTCTTGTTTTATGTCGGAGTAGATTATGATATAGAAACACGAATTAGTTGTAAACTATACGGTCAAGTAGTAAATTCTGCATTTTTTGTGTTTCGTTTGCCTGAGCATTTCGAATCATTAAGTCATTCGATTGACTGTTGTTCCTTATGTGAGTTATACGAATACTGTCAATGAGTTTCGTAGGTCTTGTTTATTAGCATTTTAGGCAGAAATGGACACTATAAATCACTGTTGGATCAAAATTCCTTCCTTTTGAACTGTCTGTTTAATTAAGTGGTGAATTGAAAATGGTTGTTGTTAGTTAAGGATTGAAGGGTGTAACTAATGAAGTGTAGTACACATTAGGACTGTAATGGGATCAAAATCTGGAGTTGTTAACTTTAAATTAGGGATTAACAGAATTAGCATTTCTTAGGTTTTAAAACTACCTTGCCCATGAGTTAAACTAGTGGAACCTGCTGTTACAGCAGGGCATCCCACCAGGCCTGCACTTATCATTTTAATATTAAAACCCCATGCTTAGACAAGTTTAAGTGGTAAAATAGAGCAGGGTATGGGCTGGCCAGAGGGGAAAACAATTCTGAAGATAGGCTGGCCAGTTGGGAATTTGAATATATAGAGAGGATACAAGATTCATACAGGGGGATACCTTAGACAGACATACACAGTGATAGTGAGCATTGAGGAAGTATTCTGGGAAATACAGTGATAGGCAGACTCTTTTGGGCATATATATAGATATTTTGGTATCAAATCTGGAAATAGAGAAGGAGTGTTACTGTTCCATTGAGGGTGGGTCATAGTTTGGGTTGGTTCTTGTATTCATCCTTGTTGTTGTTGCTGTTGGTCGTGTGCTACTGCTGTTACTGTGTTTTGGCTACTGCTGTTGTTTGTGTTTTGCTACTGCTGGTTTGTTGAGTGTCCTGTCCTGTTGCTGCTGTAGTTGTTGTGTCTTCTGCTGCTGCAACTGATTTCTCTTCATTGTAATTGCCAGGTACACACCTTCAATTGATGTAACTTTGAGTCGAAGTCGAAATAAAATTCATTCACGACTTGGTTGCCTGATGATGTATTCATTAGGATTGATTGCTTGTCAATGTTTAGACACAAGTTGATTTCTATGTAGTACTTTAATTTAGTTTTACATGATTTGTATAATTAGGACTGTTAATTAGTAGATTGTTTAAATAATTAGACGTGCTCCTGGAAATGTGAAAACTCAGTAGCTATTAGTAGTTTAATTTAGTTGAGGTTGGGTTACTAGTGTGATGAAGAATCTCAGTTGGCCTTCATATGCATTTCATTGTTTGTTTTGGATTATTTAAACTTAGAATCATCTAGTTATAGTTTTCACAAAGCTAGTACCTATTTTTCTTAGAGTTATTCGGTTTTTTTTTAAGAAGAATCAGAAACATTTGGATTTGGGTTTGATTTTGAAATCTAGTTTAACTTCAAACTTAACTTGTGTTGTGCTGCAGCAATTCATATCTTCGTTAATATGTAAGTGTTAATAACTTTAGGTTAATGGTTCAAATGAATAGTTTACTTGAGTTGAATTATGCATCATTAATTGGATTGGTTTGAGTTAGTTAACCTGTTTGAATTTAGTCCAGTTAGAATTAGTGAGGGATCATTGCTTCAGTAGTTCAAGTGTGTGAGTATTATTTTCCCGTGATTGCCAACTGTTAGAACACATCAAGAGTAATTTGAAGTAATTCCAGCAAACCTTTGTTTAATTAAATTGTGGTTCAATGGAGTTTAAAGAGTCAGGGATATAACAACCTTTTCCCAGGCATTGGGGCCTCAGGCCATTTGCTGCACGGGCCGAGGTGTAGAGTTCATTTCCTTCACATTTGGACCTAGGCCAATGCCTGGTTTACCTCAGCCCAATAACAAATTATTTAGGACTTTTTCTTGTGTTTTTTAGAGACAAATGTATAAATACGAATTGGGCTTTGAATAGCCCTATGCACTTCGGTGCATTTCCCTTGTGTTAGATACGATTTCCAGACCCACAATACATAATGGCCTGGATGTGAACGGAATATATAATTGAACAACATTCATAGTTATATTAAGCAGGGGATAAAGTAATATAAAAAATAGCACACCATAGGTTTGACCTTAAAAGATGAAAAATGAGATGAGCCTCGTTATAAGGTAAGAATGCACGGGGCCCTCAAATAATTGTTATACAATCTTTAGACTCGGAAGGACCATTTAGCTAATTTCACAATCTTTCCCAAAGTATTAAGATGTAGATATCTTAGGCAAAATTTTAATATACATTCTCAAGTACGGGTGCGCATTTATGTGACCCAAATCTTACTCTCGGCGAAACTGAAATATATTAAAGTCGCAGGCGTACTAGTTGCGGTGTGACTCGAAATGTATTTTCGTGACGTTGCAATTCTTCCAAAATTAAAAAGCGGAATATAAGAGCATATAAATAAAAAATATATAAAGAAATCAGATAGAAACAAAAATTGTAGTTGAGCGACCGTGATAAAACCATGGAATCCGGGAGTGCCTAACACCTTCTCCCGGGTTAACAGAATTCCTTATCCAGGTTTCTAATTTCGCAGACTGTAATACAAAGTCATAGATTTCCTCGGTTCGGGATTAAAACCGGTGACTTGGAACACCATTATTTTCCCAAGTGGCGACTCTGAACTAAATAAATAAATCCCGTTTCGATTGTCCTTTAATTGGAAAAACTCGTACGCGCACTCGCGGGTAAGCGTAAAAAGGAGGTGTGATAGCTCTGGCGACTCTGCTGGGGATCAGATAATTCACCCAGAACTTCGGTTCAGGGCTTAAGAATTCGAGCTCAGTTAAATTGTTGTTTTTGTCTATATCTGATTTTATTATATGTTTAATTAATGTGCTACATGTCTACCGCTTTGATACAAGTTGCACTGTATATACAAACTGCTATATGTTTACCGCTTTGATATTGCGTGAACTGTATATAAAACTGTGCCGAAAACCCTTCACTTCTCACCCCCGGGGATGTGCTCACCGGTTGAGACTCCTTATTCTGTTAGTGTCATACCCCGAAATAATGAAGAGGCTCGGAAAGTTTCTAAGCCGGTTGGCCTTTTTGGTTCCCGGAAAGGAGCTCCTTCCTCAGCCCGAGTTGTCCGCTTGGGTACACAGTCTAGATCATGTACCAAGGTTTTGAACTTAGAATAACATGACTTCATGCCGGATCCCTAGTAGGAAACGCTTATTTGCATCACGTTGCATTTGACTTAGGGGACTCAACACAGGGGTTGGGTCCGTCTAGGACAGGCAACCTGAAATGAAAAGACCATCCTGCTATACCATGTTTATTTTCAGCATTTATTCGGACTTGCATGCTGACCGGCTTCTAAATACTGAAGAAAAACGAAAAACAAAAGGAAACAGTATGTGGAAATAGATATTTTTCAGAAAATACAAAAATGTGTTTTACCAACAAATCAATAATTTAGTCTGCTAATAAAAGACGACGGAAGAATGACTTTGCCAACAAAATGGTTTTCTTAACCAAATGTGTTTTCTTTGTCGGTCAATAAAAGAAAAAAATAGTTTGTTTTGACGGACCGAACTACGCGGGTTTGATTCTCACCGGATGTGAGATACGTAGGCAACCCCCGTCGGGTCCAACTTGCCCTTTTTCAAAAAATACCAAAATTGTAAATTTTGAAAAAAATAGTCCAATCATTGCCAGCCAAAATGATCTTCTTCTTTAAATAAATGTGCAGGATGAGCACGATTCAAAATGAACCCTTTTCACTCATGACTAAAATCCCGGTACAAATACGACTATGGTGGGATGATCTAGGCAAAGAAGGGCAGGATGCGGTTAAGAAGTATTTGAAAGGTCTCACAGGTCTGCTTGAAATAAAACCTCGAGGGGACATCATAAGAGCATTAGTCACATATTGGGACTCCGCGCACAATGTCTTTCACTTCTCGGACTTCGAGCTCACCCCAACCGTGGAGGAGATGACCGGATACATTGGAAACACTGATATACCATTGGGGCATCAATATCTAATCGCCCCCAAGGTTGTCGCCATACACCGGTTTTTAGACTCCCTGAAGACAGCCAGAACGGTACGTAACCCGGATCTAGCACAAGGGTTTTGTACTTTAAACTTCATCTATCAAAGGTACGGTCATGTGGGAGGTTTTGACAAGCCAGAGAACAAATTATGCAGCAAGGGTAATCGCCAGAAATGGGAGGAGCACATACGAGTTGCCTTCATGATAGCCTTCTTAGGACTCGTGGTATTCCCGAGGAAAGACGGGAACATTGATATAAAGGTAGCCGGAGTCGTCAGTACTTTGCTTGACCAAAGCGAAAGTACTCTTGCTCCCATGATACTATCAGACATATATCGAGCTCTCACAACCTGCAAAGCCGGAGGAGATTTTTTCGAAGGCTGTAATTTACTGCTACAGATGTGGATGATCGAGCACCTATGTCGTCGCACCCAATTCTTGAAATATGGGTTGGTTGAGAAAACTTGCATAAGCAAATTCTATACAAGGATTGATAGGACCGTCTTGCCTGAAGGAACATTGGCATGGAGGGCATACTTTCAGGCTCTCAGCGCAAGTCAAATACAATGGACGTTGGGTTGGTTACAGATAGACAGAATCATGTACATGCCAGCGGCTAGGTCCCACTTTCTCTTAATGGGACTTAAGAGCATTCAACCTTATGCGCCCCATCGGGTGTTGAGACAGCTTGGGAGGTGCCAGATAGTACCCAAAGAAGAAGACCTGAGTACCCAGGTTATTGAAATTGGTCCCGATGGTCAATTCCCAGAAGCAAGGGTCCGCCAGATCTGGAGCAAATGCCAATATCTGGAGGCAAACACTTGTGTGCAGGATCGAGCTAGAGGAGAGGTTGTACCCGGATATCTTACTTGGTACAAAGGAGAAACATCGGGTGAAAGACCAGCCAAAAGACCTCACCTCAGGGGAATTTGCTGAAGCGTCACAAGAACAATGAGACTGGTTAGCTAAGGAAGAGCTTTACAGAACAAGGATTGGCAAGATAGAGCAGCGGGTCCAAGATCTCCAATTTGAAAAGGATACGCAAGCCGCCGCCGACGAAGGAGATAAAAAGAAGTTGGCACAAGAAAATGACTTTTTGAGAGCTCAAATCCAACAAATGAAAAGGGATGCTGACAGACAGTTGAGGAGTCGAGCGGACGAAAAATTGATAAAGGGTTTGAAAAACCAAGTTGCCGATGTCCAAAGAGAATTGGAAGAGTCAAAGACCCAAACAACGAGGATCCGTTCTAGCTGGAGAAAGGAGGCACATCAACATGCACTTCACCTACAACGGGTGGAAGAAGATTACACTGAGATCATCACTAGTCTAAGGGAAGCGAATGTTATCCTCATGGAGCGGGTTTTCAAGCAAGCCCGAGATGCCAGAGCAGACCTCGACCGTTGCCACGATTTGATGGCCCGATTGCAAGAACAAGTGGATAGGCTCTTAGACCAAGTCACCAACAATGCTCGAAGATTGGGGGCGAAAAACCAATAGATAGAACGGCTACTCGGAGAAAGGGACATGATCAAGGACAGAATTGGAGAAATCGGGCACTATGTCACCATGAAGTGTTTAGCCTGTGAACAAATGCCCCGCACCGCACTTTTTGCTTCAGTTATGGGCTATGTTCATCGGATCATGAGAGAGTTAAGAGGACTACACAAGGACCTCACACCAAGGCCCGCGGCAAGGCCGAATGATGCCTCGCGGGCCCCCAGGAATTTTAGAGCATTAGACTTCTGATTTAAAAAATGTAGTTTGAAATATTGAGTCAAGCTGGTTGGCATTTTATTTTTTCGAGTCAAGCATTCCTCTATTTTGTCGATTATTGTAAGACATGTTTTGTAACTTTAAGGTTTTATTTGATATAAAAGTTACTGAATTTTGCCACAATCTTGTTACCAGAACTACGCTCGGTCTGATTCACGCGGGGACGTGATACGTAGGCAATCCACATAAGATTCGACCACCACTAGAAAGAAAGGTAAAGAACACGAAGATTAATAACAATAAGGCTTTCAAGGATGATTGAAAAAGGAAAAAGAAAAAAAAAGAGAAAAAGAAAAGAAAAGAAGCTGGAATGACGCATGTGATGAGAACATATAGAAATGGTTAATTAATTAGGTGCATTGCATCCCAACGTGCGATAACATGCCTGTTAAATTCAGTAAGCTAACAAAGTTTGTTGCATGCCAGAAAAGTTTAGCAGTTGGTTTGACAGAATATACTGGCCAGCCACCATTACCGTACTAGATCTAAAGGGCCAATTACAGCAAGTATGTCCAGTTCCGGTAAAAGTCTCGAGGAAGAGAAATCGGAGATGCAAATCATGAAAGAGGAGGTAGAACGGTTGAGAACAGCAGATAACAGAGATGCACCTAGCCTGGGCTAGGGGACAGTCTTCACCAAACCTCCCTACTCTCGCATCCGCTCCGGAACATCCACCCCTTGATCCTTCGACAAGCGCCCCACTCTATCCATACTATCAAGGGGAAAACCCTTATGCCACCCAAGTTCCACCAGCCAAACAAAATCCTCCTCCGGTCACCCCTGTTTTGTGGCACCCCCACCTGCTACTCTACAAAAGTCGTCCGGTGAGCCGCATGTTCAAATCCATGACAATTCTTACTATCCTCCCGAGCCTACTTTTAGGGCTCCCGAACCGCATACACACACCCCTCACTGGGATAACCCGGCAGAACCGGAAAAGCACTTCCAAAGTTCGGAACATGAGGAAGTTATTAGAAAAGTTAAAAGCCTCGAGCAGTCCTTCAGGAATATGCACGGTTTGGGCAACCAGGTCAGTGTCGCTTACAAGGATCTGTGTCCATTCCCAGATGTCCAGTTGCCAGCCGGGTTCAAAATGCCCAAGTTTGACCTATACGAGGGGCATGGTGATCCCGTAGCCCATCTTCGAGGGTTTTGTAGTAAAATGCGAGGACCCGGAGGACGGGACGAGATTCTGATAGCTTACTTCGGTCAGAGTTTGGGGGGATCTGCACTAGAGTGGTACACTAGGCAGGATCCCAGCAAATGGTTTACGTGGGATGGTTTGGCTCAAGCATTTATTGGCCAGTTCCAGTACAATCTTGAAATAGTCCCCGACCGCTTATCATTGCTAAAATTAGAGAAGAAACCCGCCGAAAGTTTCAGAGAATTTGGTTTCCGCTGGAGGGAACAGGCAGCAAGGGTAGATCCGCCTATGAGAGAGAACGAGATGGTGGATTACTTCCTGCAGACACTGGAGCCAACCTATTTCGAACATCTGGTGACGTCCGTGGGAAAGTCATTCACTGAGGTGATAAAGATGGGGGCTATGATCGAGGAAGGCTTGAAAGCCAACAAGATTATGAGCTATTCAGCGTTGAAAGCCAACACCCAAGCTATTCAAAGTGGTACCGGAGGAGTGCTTGGGAAAAAGAGGAAAGAAGAAGTCACGGCAATTGAGTCCGGAACATGGTTCAGAAACAGAGGCCCCGCACCCCAGTATAACCCGCCACAACCTCACCACCAAAATTACTTCCACAATCCATATAACCACCCGCAACACTACTATCTAGCACCCGATCCCTATTTTACTGTCCATCACGCACAGTCATATGCCACACCTCCCGTCCAGGCACCATGGCGTGTGCCAAATCCACAGAATAATTACCCACCCCCAAGAGCCTATAGAAATCCCACGGGTGCGGGCTTTCGTCCGAACCAAGCATTCAAAAGCGACAGCGCGCCAAGACCAAAGACTTTCACTCCCTTGGGGGAGTCTTACACCAGTCTGTTCCACCGTTTGAAGCAAGTAGGGTTGCTAAATCCGGTCGAGGCTAAGCTACCAAATCCTCTTCCAAAGAATCCGGATCATTCAATAAATTGTGCATACTGCTCAGGATGTCCGGGGCACGACACAGAAAAGTGTTGGCGATTGAAAACAGCCATCCAGGAGCTCATCGACACTCGCCGAATTGAGGTCCAGACTCCAGCGGAGCCCAACATCAACCAAAATTGACTTCCAACTCATCATGAGACCAACATGATCGAGTTGGTATGGGTAGAGGAGGGAAAGGAGAGAACCTCTCAGACTGTAATGATGATCAAGTCTAGCGGGGTAGGAATGAGAAAAGGGCCGAACCTTGATGGGTCACTCATGTGCAAGAAGGACGTACAAGAGGGATCGGAAGCAGAAAAGGGAAGCGTGAACAAAGTGCCGGTAAAGTCGGGGGAAGTAAAAATAACTGTACCAGGGGTAGCAACCAAACCCGTCTTGACGGTAGTAGGTGTTCGAATGGATCCTTTCATCATTAAGCCAGCAATACAGTTGCCAATAGTTGATAGCAAAGCCATCCCATGGAATTATGATCAGGTCACGACGACCTACAAAGGAAAAGAAGTTAAAGAGGAAGTCTGCGAAGCGCAAGGTTTGACCCGCTCGGGGAGATGTTTTGCCCTCGCGGAGTTGAGGAAGACTGCTCCGGCAACACTGAAAAAGCCGGTAACTGACGAAGAGGCAGAAGAATTCCTGAAAAAGATGAAGCTGCATGATTATTCTGTCCTAGAACAGCCGAAGAAGACTCCCGCGCAAATCTCATTGCTATCCTTGCTGATACATTCTGAAGAACATCGGCAAACTTTGATGAAAGTTCTGAATGAGGCCCACGTACCTGATAAAATCTCAGTGAGTCATTTGGAGAAGATCACCAATAGGATCTTCGAAGCGAATCGGATCACCTTCACCGATTATGAGTTGCCTGAGGAAGGCACCGAACACAACAAGGCTTTATATCTTACGGTAAAGTGTAAGGAGTCGGTGGTTACCAAAGTCCTTGTCGATAATGGGTCCAGTGCTAACATCTGTCCCCTCTCTACACTGAACAAGTTGAAAGTGGACATCGGCAGGATACACAAGAACAGCATATGTGTTCGAGGGTTTGATGGAGGAGGCAAGGCATTGGTCGGGGACATAGTGTTAATCTTGACAATTGGACCAGTGGAGTTCACCATGGAATTCCAGGTGCTGGACATGGTAGTGTCATATAACCTTTTGATAGGGCGACCGTGGATCCATGCCGCAAGAGCAGTTCCATCCAGCCTACACCAACTCGTCAAGTTTGAGTGGGACCAACAGGAGATCGTCGTCCATGGAGAGAATGATCTACAACCAGCCACCATCGTCCCCTTTGTTGAGACAGAAGAAGATGTTGGGCCATGGGTATACCAGATCTGTGATGTGGTATCCGCCAACCGAGTTCCAGAAGGGGAATGCATTCCCAATGACAGAATAATTACTGCAGACGCCATGGTGGCTCATGAAATGTTGAGACACGGTTTCATACCCGGCAAAGGTCTAGGTGCATCTCTGCAAGGAATCATACAACCGGTATCCGTGGTCGAAAACGTGGGAACCTTCGGCTTGGGATTCAAGCCAACATCAGAGGACATCCAGCGAGCCAAGAGGAATAAGCAGAAGACATGGGTGCTCCCGAAGCCTCTTCCACGCCTTTCCCGATCTTTTGTCAGGTCTGGAGTAAGAGGACATCCGACGACAAAGATTCCTAGTCCGATGGTTAGGCCAGACGAAGAGTTCTTAAGAAAGTTCGAGGACCTATTCGCAGATGTATGCATGCTCGAGGATGGCGAAGGATCCAGCCATGCCGAGATACAGTTTGTGGGATCAAAAGCAAAATTGAATAATTGGAAGGCTACTCCTCTCCCCATCCGGAAGGAGTTTTGGTAGCTTGTTTTGGATTGTTTTCTTTCGAAATTTTGTGTTGGGTTGTCCTCGGAGTAAAATCCGTTTGTTTTAGTTCATTTTGATTTGAGCTTGCAAGTTTGTTTTTTCTTGTACTATTCCCATTAATGAAATTTGTTCCCTTCGTGTCTAATTTTGTTTATTTTTCTTCTTTTACTTTTCTGAACAGCTTTCTTTCAACTGATCTTAATGATATGGCGTGCTTAAAGATTAATCAACCCAGTCTAGAAAGTCAATCGGGTTTGGAAATAATAACGCATGAAATAAGAAGTGACGAACGTGAATCGGAATACGGCGATGATGAAGCCGTAGAAGAAATCGGTGAAGAATTAAGTCACTTCAAGGAAAAACCCAAACCAAATTTAAATGATACTGAGGCTGTTAATCTGGGGAACACAGATGACGTCAAAGAAACCAGAATAAGTATCCATATTGAACCCAACCTGAGGGAGGAATTGATCAAAACACTCATGGAGTTTAAAGATATTTTCGCATGGTCGTACGACGACATGCTAGGACTCAACACTGATCTAGTGGTTCATAAATTACCCACTGGTCCGACATGTCCTCCCGTCAAGCAAAAACTGCGGAAATTTAAGACAGAGATGAGTGTAAAAATCAAGGAGGAAGTGACCAAGCAGTTGCAGGCGAAAGTCATTCGTGTCACTCGATACCCTGAATGGTTGGCTAACGTAGTACCGGTGCCAAAGAAAGACGGAAAGATCAGAGTATGCGTGGACTACCGCAATCTCAACAAGGCGAGTCCTAAGGATAATTTCCCGCTTCCCAATATTCATATCCTGATTGATAATTGCACCGGACGTGAAATCGGATCCTTTGTGGATTGCTACGCGGGATATCATCAGATCTTGATGGATGAAGAGGACGCAGAAAAAATGGCTTTTATCACACCATGGGGGACTTATTGCTACCGGGTGGTGCCGTTCGGTTTGAAGAATACAGGGGAAACATACATGAGGGCGATGACTACGGTATTCCATGACATGATACACAAGGAAATAGAAGTGTACGTGGATGATGTGATCATAAAATCTAGACGTCGAGAAGACCACGTTGCCGACCTCAGGAAGTTCTTTCAAAGACTTCGAAGATATGATATCAAGCTCAATCCGGCCAAATGCGCATTCGGAGTTCCATCAGGAAAGTTGCTAGGATTCATCGTCAGCCGACGAGGCATTGAGTTGGACCCATCCAAAATCAAGTCCATTCAAGAGCTACCCCCGCCAAAGAATAAAACAGAGGTAATGAGTCTGTTGGGAAGGTTAAATTACATCGGTAGGTTTATTGCTCAGCTTACAGCAACCTGTGAACCCATATTCCGTTTGTTGAAGAAAGACGCTGCGATAGAATGGACGACAGAATGTCAGGAAGCATTTGACCAAATCAAAGGGTATCTGTCAAACCCACCCGTACTAGTTCCGCCTGAACCGGGCAGACCCCTGATTCTTTATCTGACGGTTTTGGAAAATTCATTCGGCTGCGTATTGGGGCAGCATGATCTTACTGGCAGGAAGGAACGGGCCATTTACTATCTCAGTAAGAAATTCACGGTCCACGAGGTTAAATACACTCATTTGGAAAAGACCTGCTGTGCTTTGACTTGGGTAGCCCAAAAGCTGAAACATTATTTATCTTCTTACACCACTTACCTCATTTCGCGTTTGGATCCGTTGAAATATATTTTCCAGAAACCTATACCTACAGGGAGGTTAGCATAATGGCAAATATTACTTACAGAGTTCGACATCATATACGTGACAAGGACGGCTATGAAAGCTCAAGCCCTAGCCGATCACTTTGCTGAGAATCCTGTTGATGACGGATACGAACCTTTGAGGACGTACTTTCCGGATGAAGAAGTATTGCAAATTGATGGGCTGGAATTAACTGAGGATCCGGGGTGGAAGCTTTTCTTCGACGGAGCGGCGAACGCAAGAGGAGTCAGAGTAGGGGTTGTGCTCATCTCTGAAACAGGACATCATTATCCTGTTACTGCTCAACTGCGTTTTCATTGTACCAATAATATGGCCGAGTACGAGGCATGTATCTTTGGTTTGCGATTAGCGGTGGACATGGATGTACAGGACGTCTTGGTCTTGGGGGACTCGGACCTTCTGGTACATCAGATTCAGGGAGAATGGGAAACCAGGGATTTAAAGCTTATCCCGTATCGTCAGCGCTTTCGATCAGTAGAATTCAGGCACATCCCAAGGATGCATAATGAGGTTGCCGACGCTCTAGCTACTTTAGCGTCAATGTTACATCACCCGGATAAGGTTCGTGTCGATCCGTTACATATTCAGGTTCGGAATCAACATGCTTATTGTAATATGATAGAAGAAGAGATGGATGGTGAGCCATGGTTTCATGATGTCAAAGAGTACCTCGGGTTAGGAATATACCCAGAGCAGGCAACTGGAGATCAAAAGAGAGCTATTCGGCGTTTGGCGAACGGATTTTTCCTTAGTGGAGGGGTGCTGTACAAAAGAACCCCGGATTTGGGATTGTTGAGATGTATAGATGCAAGTCAAGCCACAACAGTGATGACAGATATACACTCGGGAGTTTGTGGACCACACATGAGTGGATATGTATTGGCAAAGAAAATTCTTCGAGCAGGATATTATTGGCTCACTATGGAGCGGGATTGTATAAGTTTCATACGAAGATGCCATCAGTGTCAGATACACGGAGATTTGATTCATTCTCCACCAACCGAATTACATACAATGTCAGCGCCATGGCCATTTGTCGCGTGGGGTATGGATGTTATCGGACCTATAGAACATGCGGCTTCCAATGGTCATAGGTTCATTCTGGTGACGATCGATTACTTTACCAAGTGGGTGGAGGCCAAAACCTTCAAATTCGTGACCAAGAAGGCGGTGGTGGACTTCGTACATTCCCACATCATCTGTAGGTTTGGAATTCCAAAGATAATCATCACAGATAACGGTGCCAATCTTAACAACGGATTGATGAAAGAGGTATGTCAACAATTCAAGATTACACACCTAAATTCCACACCATATCGTCCCAAAGCAAATGGTGCGGTTGAGGCAGCAAACAAGAATATAAAGAAGATATTGAGGAAGATGGTAGAAGGGTCTAAGCAATGGCATGAAAAGTTACCATTTGCATTGTTGGGTTATCGCACTACCGTCCGGACTTCGGTAGGTGCAACTCCTTACTTGTTGGTGTACGGGACTGAAGCAGTAATACCCGCAGAAGTTGAAATTCCATCCCTCCGAATTGTCGCTGAAGCTGAGATTGACGATGATGAGTGGGTCAAAACCCGATTAGAGCAATTGAGCTTGATCGACGAAAAGAGATTAACAGCAGTATGTCATGGCCAATTGTATCAAAAGAGAATGGCAAGAGCATATAACAAGAAGGTACGTCCCAGGAAATTTGAAGTGGGACAACATGTGCTGAAGAGAGTTCTACCACATCCGGCCGAAGCGAAAGGCAAGTTCGCTCCAAATTGGCAGGGACCATTTGTTGTGACTAGAGTATTATCCAACGGCGCTCTATGTCTAACCGATATCGAAGGAAGGTGCACCGATATGGCTATCAATTCCGATGCAGTCAAGAGATATTATGTGTAATTCTTTAATGCATTTGTCAACACTTGGTTTCGTTCGTTTGTATTTGGCATTTTTCGGAGAATGAAATGACAGAGGCAATTTTTTCTACTACCCAAACACTTTAACCCTTGTTTCCCCCTTTGAGCCTTAATTATTCTTTCATATACCCTCTTTTGGAATCCTCAAGGAAGATGTATAACAAAATAGAAAAAGAAACAAAGAAAACACAAGAAAAAATGAACTACGTTTGACCTAATTCCTCAAGAAGGATACGTAGGCGCCACACGGCTCGGTCACAATAAAATAAAAATCAAAGGTCCCCCAAGCAACAAAACTGGGGCAGAAGTCATTGTCTCGTTTGAAAGATAGTGTAGATTCCGAAAGTTGTAATGAGCTAACCGTTGAGGTTAAACCCCTTTTTCTTTAGCCTCACGCGCAGAAACCACATTAAGACCGAAAAAGACCTCTCGATCAGTATTTGAGAAGTGCCAAGTCATGCGAATGAAAGTCAAAAGCGACACTCTGATCCTCGATTGAATCCAGGATGCACAAGCCGAAAAGGGATAATGCTTTAGAGGGAATCTCGTGGGCGATACCCCAACCTGGAAAGAAAGCAAAATGAGAGAGCCTTAACGGTGAAAACCCTCGCGGGCACCTTGAGGCGAGGAAAGCTGAGAGAAATAAAATGAGAGAGTCTTACGGTGAAAACCTTTACAGGCACCCTAAGGCGACGGGAGTTCGAGAGAAATGAGAGAATCTCATTAGTGAAAACCCTTTGAAGGGCACTATGAGGTGACAAGGCGAGATGGCTACAAGGTGTCTGCATGAGACAAGGTTGGGACATTTGTTTACTTCTAGCAAAACGCGGCCATCAGAAAGTGATTGACATAAATAGACTGGGTAGATTAATCTCAAAGGCGCGGCATAACCATTGGATCAGTTACACAGTCAGATAAGTTTTTCCCAGTTTTGAGTTCAGAAAAGTTTTCCTTTTCTTTTGTCATTCGCGGTCAGCAGTCTTTATCTATCATTTTTCTTTTTCGAAATTGACTTTTCAAAGCTTACTACCAAGTCTCCCAAAGCGGTACAATAAAGATGAATAGGCGTGGAACGAGGCAATAAGGCGAAAGGTCGTTCCGATATTAAGATTGGAACGACAGGTTGATTAGAAGGTTCACAGGAATTATGGAGTATGATGGACACATATTGCACGTCCGGAAGACGATTTTTCACAACAGATCACCGGCTAAAAAGGGTCGGATCAAACTAAAGGTTGGAATAAAAGGGAGAGATGAGAAACCATCTGTGGAAAGAGCAGCATCCCTAGCAAGCGTCAACGTCGCCCCCAAAAGTTCGATGGAGGCCAAGCAGCTGAAAGAGAAAAGGAACATGGCCCCCAACAAGAGTGGCACGACCACTCGCTGCGTTTCGAAACTAACAATTTTTCTTTGATTTAAAGCAGAAAAGAGGGTTCGTCGGCGGAAAAGCATGCCCCGTAGAAGGTCATCAAACTGGGGCAGAAAATTTTCTCCAATTGCGAAAATTTTCTTGAAAACAAATACCCAGTGGATAAGGATAACGAAATCTCGCGAAATACCAATTCTGAGCAGGATAGTTTTGAGAAAGGCCAGACAACACGAGGGGGTGATCTCTGAGCCGGTATAATCCCCAGCAGTTGTTGGGAAAATGAAACACTAACTCCGAGATTCCCCCAGCAGCATTATATCCCATAAGTTCTTCAAGGAAGCAAAAGCGTGAGTCCCGAAGGAGGCCTGGAAAGAAGGAAAAGGAAAAGGGGTCCCCCGCCAGGGTAATCCTCAGTTAATGACATTTCAATCCCCAGCGAGCCCGAGAGATAATGAAGGGCGAAGGAAATAGCAAAAGGGGAAATAAAGAATACTTCCCCAGCAGCATCATCTCCAGTAGGTGAGTAAACAGTTCCGAAGATATCTCCAGCAGCCAAAGGAAAAGTAACACGACCCAGGGGGAAAGCAATTCCAAGACAAGATAATTCAGAAAAAAGGTGGCCCAAGAGGCGATGCAGGAAGAAGAAAATGGTACAGAAAACAAAGGAAGGCGATAAGGATGGGTTGAAATTAGTGAAGTTATAGTTGAAGTCGGGAGCCCGCCCGAAGAATGGAGTGGCGATTTAATTTTGATGTTGTAGTTGAAGTCAGGGGCCCCCCTGGAGAATGGAGTGGCGATTTAATTTTGAAGTTGTAGTTGAAGTCGGGAGCCCGCCCGAAGAATGGAGTGGCGATTTAATTTTGAAGTTTTAGTTGAAGTCAGGGGAGCCCGCCCGAAGAATGGAGTGGCGATTTAATTTTGAAGTTGTAGTCGAAGTCGGGGAGCCCGCCCGAAGAATGGAGTGGCGATTTAATTTTGAAGTTGTAGTTGAAGTCGGGAGCCCGCCTAAAGAATGGAGTGGCGATTTAATTTTGAAATTGTAGTTGAAGTCGGGGAGCCCGCCCGAAGAATGGAGTGGCGATTTAATTTTGAAGTTGTAGTTGAAGTTAGGGAGCCCGCCCGAAGAATGGAGTGGCGATTTAATTTCGAAGTCGTAGTTGAAGTCAGGGAGCCCGCCCGAAGAATGGAGTGGCGATTTAATTTTGAAGTTGTAGTTGAAGTCGGGGAGCCCGCCCGAAGAATGGAGTGGCGATTTATTTTGAAGTCGTAGTTGAAGTCGGGGAGCCCGCCCGAAGAATGGAGTGGCGATTTAATTTTGAAGTTGTAGTTGAAGTCAGGGAGCCGCTTGAAGAATGGAGTGGCGATTTATTTTGAAGTCGTAGTTGAAGTCGGGGAGCCCGCCTGGAGAATGGAGTGGCGATTTAATTTTGAAGTCGTAGTTGAAGTCGGGGAGCCCGCCCGAAGAATGGAGTGACGATTTAATTTTGAAGTTGTAGTTGAAGTCGTGGAGCCCGCCCGAAGAATGGAGTGGCGAGTTTATTCTCGAAGTTGTAGTTGAAGTCGTGGAGCCCGCCCGAAGAATGGAGTGGCAATTTTATTTTGAAGTTGTTTGAGGAAAGCGGTAGAGTATGACGGGAGTCCCCAGCATGAATCCAAGTTAATAATCAAAAGGAAGGCAACAAGAATCAGAAAGATAGGTCCAGACTTCGAAGGAGAATAGTTCGACGATCACAAAGAAGGGACCAACGGTCGGAGTTCGGCAATCAAGATAGGCCGAAATAACAATTGTCGGAAGAGAAGAAGCATGTGAAGAAACATCAGAGCCAGCAGGATGGCAGGGAACACGACAAGATCAAGTTGTAAAGATAGATAAAATTTCTCTTTTGGTGTAATAAGGAGGTCAGTAAGCAGTAAGCAGCAACAGCAGCAACGATAGCAACAGTAACAGCAAAATGTCAGTCCACGGTAGTCCCGCTACCAAAA
Source organism: Nicotiana noctiflora (assembly GCA_032618575.1). Taxonomy (NCBI): domain Eukaryota; kingdom Viridiplantae; phylum Streptophyta; class Magnoliopsida; order Solanales; family Solanaceae; genus Nicotiana; species Nicotiana noctiflora. The sequence continues at coordinate 149,224 of JASVEL010008922.1, read as the reverse complement.
CTTCCCGAACTACATTGACCTCTGATTCCCTTTTAGCCAGGGATATGTAGGAGATTTTTGAAGCAAGGTTCGGTCAAACTTTTCCAAAAAATGCTTCATACGGAGTGCTTGAACGGGCAAAAATCGCTCGTATCCGCTCACTTATCTTTGCACGAAAACTCTTCGTATTTCCGTGCAAAGAGGGGCAGCTGTGAGCACGTGATTTTTGCCCTACGTAAGATTTACTCCCAAAAATTCAAAATAAAATAGCCTTTGGGCTACACTTGATTTTTGTGGATTTTGTGCTGTCTCTCCGGAGCATTAGCATTGGTATGTGTGTTTATTTAGCTAGAAAATACAAAAAAAATACGCATTGCATATTTGGGAATTAAGTGCGCGTTTATGAGAATAAATCGGACATAGGAACTAATCGTAAGAAAATCAAAAATGTGTGCACCTCGTTTCTCGATCATCATGTGATTTTATTTGAATGCATAAATTGTGTTAATCATCAAATGTTAATTAATAGGGGTAATTTCATTCCCTTTAAATTGATTTGTTTAAAGTAGTTTTTGGTTTAATTAGAGTTAATTAATAAAATTAGAAATAAGTGTGAAAACAGGCCCAAGAAGGGTTGAACAACCCAGGCCCAAGCCAAATCCGGCTCAGGCCATCTCCGGATGCGCCCAAACGACGCCATAACAGGCCAAGATATCCAAGCCGTTGGATCATTTCGATCCATCGGTCGCCATTTCCCCTCATAGCCCGACCTGCTCCCAGCCAAAGACCGACCCAGTCTCATATTAACGTTACACGACGTCGTTTCCTTTAAGAAAAACGATCCTGGTCGTTGATCGTAAATGATCCAACGATCAGGATCGAATTTCCTATCTCGTATATAATACGAATCTCTTACCCAGCCCCCCCTTAGCCAGACCCCTCCTCCATCGTCTCTCTCAGAGACAAGCCAAGCCCCGCCTTCCCCCACCGCACTCCGCCGGCCGGATATCGTCTCCGCCGGCGGCAGTAGGCCAATGGCCACCCAATCAACACCATAGCTCCCCCTAAACCTCCTCTACACAAATCCACGGTCCTTTAACCTCGAATCATCCCCAAACGTCTCGAATCTTCAATCGAAGATTCGAGTTAAAACCCAAACCACGCCAAACCACCCCAAATTCATACCAGTGACTCCTCACACCTCCCTCACGCCCCTACTAACCCCGGTTTAGCTCGAATCTTACTAGAAATGTTAAAGCCCTAAAGTCGAGCCTCAAGAACCCTAAAAACCCAAAAAATAGGGATTTCGTCGAGTCAACGGTACTTGAAGGCAATAGACCTTAATTGGAGTGTTTTTCGTTGGAAAAACACTTCAATTGAAGTCCGTTTACTTCAAAAGAGTGCGACTCAAAGTCTTTGGAGCCGAGTCCGTCCAATTTTTTGAGGTATCCCATTTCTCATTCTTTTCCTTCTGTTTTGTTGTTGTATTCATTATATTGACTTAGTTGTTCATTTCTACCTGTTTGTGATTGATTTTAATCTGTTCTGCTTCTACCCCATAAGACCTTTATTTGGTCATTCTTGTTTTATGTCGGAGTAGATTATGATATAGAAACACGAATTAGTTGTAAACTATACGGTCAAGTAGTAAATTCTGCATTTTTTGTGTTTCGTTTGCCTGAGCATTTCGAATCATTAAGTCATTCGATTGACTGTTGTTCCTTATGTGAGTTATACGAATACTATCAATGAGTTTCGTAGGTCTTGTTTATTAGCATTTTAGGCAGAAATGGACACTATAAATCACTGTTGGATCAAGATTCCTTCCTTTTGAACTGTCTGTTTAATTAAGTGGTGAATTGAATATGGTTGTTGTTAGTTAAGGATTGAAGGGTGTAACTGATGAAGTGTAGTACACATTAGGACTTTAATGGGATCAAAATCTGGAGTTGTTAACTTTAAATTAGGGATTAACAGAATTAGCATTTCTTAGGTTTTAAAACTACCTTGCCCATGAGTTAAACTAGTGGAACCTGCTGTTACAGCAGGGCATCCCACCAGGCCTGCACTTATTATTTTAATATAAAAACCCCATGCTTAGACAAGTTTAAGTGGTAAAATAGAGCAGGGTATGGGCTGGCCAGAGGGGAAAACAATTCTGAAGATAGGCTGGCCAGTTGGGAATTTGAATATATAAAGAGGATACAGGATTCATACAGGGGGAGACCTTAGACAGACATACACATTGATAGTGAGCATTGAGGAAGTATTCTGGGAAATACAGTGATAGGCAGACTCTTTTGGGCATAGAGATAGATATTTTGGTATCAAATCTGGAAATAGAGAAGGAGTGTTACTGTTCCATTGAGGGTGGGTCATAGTATGGGTTGGTTCTTGTATTCATCCTTGTTGTTGTTGCTGTTGGTCGTGTGCTACTGCTGTTACTGTGTTTTGGCTACTGCTGTTGTTTGTGTTTTGCTACTGCTGGTTTGTTGAGTGTCCTGTCCTGTTGCTGCTGTAGTTGTTGTGTCTTCTGCTGCTGCAACTGATTTCTCTTCATTGTAATTGCCAGGTACACACCTTCAATTGATGTAACTTTGAGTCGAAGTCGAAATAAAATTCATTCACGACTTGGTTGCCTGATGATGTATTCATTAGGATTGATTGCTTGTCAATGTTTAGACACAAGTTGATTTCTATGTAGTACTTTAATTTAGTTTTACATGATTTGTATAATTAGGACTGTTAATTAGTAGATTGTTTAAATAATTAGACGTGCTCCTGGAAATGTGAAAACTCAGTAGCTATTAGTAGTTTAATTTAGTTGAGGTTGGGTTACTAGTGTGATGAAGAATCTCAGTTGGCCTTCATATGCATTTCATTGTTTGTTTTGGATTATTTAAACTTGGAATCATCTAGTTATAGTTTTCACAAAGCTAGTACCTATTTTTCTTAGAGTTATTCGGTTTTTTAAAAGAAGAATCAGAAACATTTGGATTTGGGTTTGATTTTGAAATCTAGTTTAATTTCAAACTTAACTTGTGTTGTGTTGCAGCAATTCATATCTTCGTTAATATGTAAGTGTTAATAACTTTAGGTTAATGGTTCAAATGAATAGTTTACTTGAGTTGAATTATGCATCATTAATTGGATTGGTTTGAGTTAGTTAACATGTTCGAATTTAGTCCAGTTAGAATTAGTGAGGGATCATTGCTTCAGTAGTTCAAGTGTGTAAGTATTATTTTCCCGTGATTGCCAACTGTTAGAACACATCAAGAGTAATTTGAAGTAGTTCCAGCAAACCTTTGTTTAATTAAATTGTGGTTCAATGGAGTTTAAAGAGTCAACGATATAACAACCTATTCCCAGGCATTGGGGCCTCAGGCCATTTGCTGCACGGGCCGAGGTGTAGAGTTCATTTCCTTCACATTTGGACCTAGGCCAATGCCTGGTTTACCTCAGCCCAATAACAAATTATTTAGGACTTTTTCTTGTGTTTTTTAGAGACAAATGTATAAATACGAATTGGGCTTTGAATAGCCCTATGCACTTCGGTGCATTTCCCTTGTGTTAGATACGATTTCCAGACCCACAATACATAATGGCCTGGATGTGAACGGAATATATAATTGAACAACATTCATAGTTATATTAAGCAGGGGATAAAGTAATATAAAAAATAGCACACCATAGTTTTGACCTTAAAAGATGAAAAATGAGATGAGCCTCGTTATAAGGTAAGAATGCACGGGGCCCTCAAATAATTGTTATACAATCTTTAGACTCGGAAGGACCATTTAGCTAATTTCACAATCTTTCCCAAAGTATTAAGATGTAGATATCTTAGGCACAATTTTAATATACATTCTCAAGTACGGGTGCGCATTTATGTGACCCAAATCTTACTCTCGGCGAAACTGAAATATATTAAAGTCACAGGCGTACTGGTTGCGGTGTGACTCGAAATGTATTTTCGTGACGTTGCAATTCTTCTAAAATTAAAAAGCGGAATATAAGAGCATATAAATAAAAAATATATAAAGAAATCAGATAGAAACAAAAATTGTAGTTGAGCGACCGTGATAAAACCATGGAATCCGGGAGTGCCTAACACCTTCTCCCGGGTTAACAGAATTCCTTATCCAGGTTTCTAATTTCGCAGACTGTAATACAAAGTCATAGATTTCCTCGGTTCGGGATTAAAACCGGTGACTTGGAACACCATTATTTTCCCAAGTGGCGACTCTGAACTAAATAAATAAATCCCGTTTCGATTGTCCTTTAATTGGAAAAACTCGTACGCGCACTCGCGGGTAAGCGTAAAAAGGAGGTGTGACAGCATTAATGGGCTATTGCAGCTACAGAAAAGGACCATGAGTGGTAATTGAGTATATGAATTGTTGAATGCATGTTATGGCCAGCCTTACTGGCTCACGTTTAACTTGAGGGAGGATTCATGATTTACGACTCGTATAGGTGCAGGTTGCGAGGGAAGTGGTTCCGCTGGGGGCTTTTTCGAGAGGGTATTCATATGTTATAAAAATTCAGTAGAGTTGGTTGCGTACTCGGGCAAGTCAGGGACGGATGACTCTCAATAGCGGTCCTAGTGAATTCAAGAGGTAAAGTGTGGTGCCTGATAATTCTGAGTGTATAAGTACAGTTGAGAGTCAAGCTTTTGAAGCAACTTATGAAGAAAGGCACAAAATGTTCTATGATGTTTTGACTTGTGGTGTAGCATTTGAGAGACATGAAATGGTTGTCGTTTTTGAAATAGCATGGCATCATGATTTAAGGTCACTCGGGGCGAGTGCGGCTGGAATAAGTTAGGTATCGAAAGGAGATATTAACATTTCTAAGGCAATCAAGGATAAATTGGAAGGAAGTAGATTGATTAGCCATAGTTGAGTTGGCATATTGGTGTCAATGATCAGTTCATGCAACGTGATCGAATCATGCATGTGAATTGTGGCGGTGCATTTGAGACTTGTCGGCCGCAGTGATTGATGTTATTCTGAAGTTTTCTTCTGTTAAGGGCCTGTTATGAGTAGGCAGATCTTGGAAAGGGTTATGGTGGCTTGGACCACTACTTAGAGATTGGCATATTCGATGGTTATGAGAATTCGCCGTATGTTGTTATAGTTCTCCTGAAGTGAGTTAAATGGAAAGTCTTATGTGATGAAGTATTAGCCTATCGTCAGTTCTAGAGTTGTGATGGAAACCGTGTCTATCGTATATCGGCATGTGAAGTACAGTGAGTGGTATGGAATTTGAAGTAAGGACCAAGGTCGCAATTTGGTCAATAAATATGATATAAAGAGCTCGGATGAGCAGGAAAGGAGTTTCAGTGTTTGAGTAAGATGGGTATTAGCGTCAGTATCACTTGAGATTAGTGTTCTGTGAGAAAGGCTTTGCATCCCAGTTAGGGACTCCTGATCGATTTTCAATGTTAGTGTAGCAGGTGGTTTGAATGTGCAGGACCGTTAATTATTCGGAAGATGGTGGGAGCTTGTCCCACAAGAAGATTGTATAGGTGTGACATGTAGTCACTTGATTGGTTAGAAATTTAAACCAAGTATGAGGATTTTCCATTCGAGAATTTATGCCTCGAGGGCACTCTGCTTATTGGGTTATAAACCTGTGAAATATTATTGGCTTAGCTTGGCACTACCAGGATAGACTTAAGGTCGGTGGTTAGATTTAAATGTGGAAGTGGGCCTTGCGTCAGGCCAGTTGTGTTTCTTCCAACAATGCGCCCTTTATGGAGGGATAGTCGCCGTCTTATTTCGTGGTTAGCTAATTCATGTAAAGATATATTGCGCCGTATGAGTAGTGAGACAGCTTGGTAAATTCCTTATGTGTTGAGGTTTCGCTCAGCGGTGATGTTATATGAGCATGATGGCTCTTGAGACTTAGATCATATATCGCACCTCAGTTGTGCTTGAGTTTGTAGCCTATAGCGCTATATGTTTCCTTGTGACTGATATCATGCACCTTAGTGTGCTTATGATCGATATTCAGTATTTTGATGTGATGAGCTATTCAGCTCGACGTGTGGCTCCTTGTGTGAGTTTCATATAGTTTGGATCGGGTGGCACGCCGCCATGGGTATATCGTTTGGATCGGGTGGCACGCCGCCATGGGTATATTTTTTTGGATCGGGTGGCACGCCGCCATGAGTATATTGTTGGGATTGGGTTGCACGCCGCAACAATGTGATGTTTATTTCAGTGTCCATATTTGCTTTTATGTGTTTTGTTTTCGATTTTTCTGAGGAAATCCATGTTAGTGTGAGAGTTGAATAGTTCTCTCTAGTGTTCGCCTTCCTTTTGTGTCACATACGAATTAGTAGCCTACTGGTACATTGTGTCATCTTGCAGGACTTTTGATTATGTCTGAGGTGGCTATTTGCCTAAGTAGTTCGTATTGGGCGAGATGAGGTTATGGGATTCGGGATCAGTGCAAACTGACTATATGAAGTATATTATAGAGAAAAAGATCATTCTCTGGTTTAGGACAAAGTAATGGATCTTGTCAGGAGTATGGACCCAATGAATTGTTGATTCAGTAGTTGGTTATGAATATTGGCATATCTCTTCCGTCGTGTCAGTATTGTAAAGGTTAGAACAAGATCTATGTAGATCATGAGGTGCAATGGGAGCATCTGATTCGTTGAATTTTTGGCTAATTTGGTCATAAAATATTATCGTGGTCCTGTGGATTTTGTGTTGCAAGGTAAGAATCCAGCAAAGTTATGTAGTCATGTTCGAGGACGGCGTGTGAGGAATAATTGAGTGATCTCTTGATGAAAGCAGGCTTGACATAGAATTCCGGATGTTGGAATTAGGCTCTAAGACTTATTTGTTTGAACAAAAGGGAATATCTTCAGATTATATCAGGCTAATGTGCTCAGCTGAGTCCGAGACTTATTGGCCATTTTGAGATTTTGAGGCACGTTGGGGAGGTTGCTTATGAGTTAGCCTTACCTCCTATCCTAGCCAGAGTCCATCCCGTATTTCATGTCCCTATGCTCCGGAGATACCATGGTAACCCATCGCACGTGTTGGATTTAACTTCTGTTCAGCTAGACGAGGATCCGTCTTATGTCGAGGAGCCAGTGGCCATTTTAAATAGGCAAATAAGAAAGCTAAGATCAAAGAACATTGCTTCAGTGAAGGTCCAGTGGCGGGGTCAGCCAGCCGAGAAAGCGACTTGGGAGAGCGAGCAGGATATGCGCAGCCAGTACCCTCGTCTCTTCACCACTCCAGGGTATGTTTTCTATGCTCGTTCGAGGACGAACGAATCTTTTAAGGGTGGGAAGATGTAACGACCCGGCCAGTCATTTTTGAAATTTATGCCCCGATCCCCTATTTAATTGTTCCCCTAAGTTCGTTTCTGCTATTGTAGTTAGCCCGGAGGTTCGGTTCTAGAATTTGTAGTGTTTTGGGACACTTACTCCATAAATGAGAGCTTTATAGTTGGAAAATGGCCCATATTTGGAACAGTGTTAAGAAGACCTCGGAACGGAAATTCGATGGTTCCATTAGCTCTGTTAGGTGATTTTGGGGTTGGGAGCGCGTTCGGAATGTATTTTGGAGGTCTGTAGATCAATTAGGTTTGAAATGCCGAAGTTTGAAATTTTTGGAAATCCGATCGATAGGTGAGATTTTGATCCGGGGTCCATAATCGAATTCCGACAATTTTTGTAGCTTCGTTATGTGATTTTGGATATGTATGCAAATTTTCAGGTCATTTGGACGTCGTTTGGTCGGGTTTTTGATTAAATGTTGGTTTCGGAAGTTTAGATGAAAACTTAGGCTTGAATCCGCTATAATTTGATGTTTTCTGTGTTTAAGGATGTGTTTTTATGATTGGTACAAGTTCGTATCGTGTTTTGGAGTAGGTTGGTGGTTTTCGTTGGGGTCCCGGGGGCCTCAGGATGAATTCGGGGGTCCAAACGGACCATTTTGTGCCTAATGCACTGCTGTTTCTGTTGCAATTATTGCAGAACATTTTTGTTCTCCGCAATCGCGGAGGTCTCCATTCGATCGCGTAAGGTCTCGTTGGGGTGCATCGCGATCGCGATGTCTTGTGTGCGATCGCATAAGTCTGAAAATCAAAGCAATGCGATCGCATAGTATTGTGGGCTAAAGGAGTGCGATCGCGTAATGATGCACGCGATCGCATAGGTTAATTGGCTGAAGCACTGCGATCGCGTGGGTTATGTCGCGATCACGTGGTGTTATTTTGGAGTCGACCGAGTTTGTTCTTCGCGATTGCGAGCCTGTGGCTGCGATCGCATGGGGGTCGCCTGGCAGTCAGATATATTAATATACGAGAGCAGTGTTTTCGCAAACCCTTCACCCATAACCTCCATTTTTGAGTTCTAAGAGAAGATATTGACGGGAAATTATTAGAGAACCATTGGGTAATCATCGGAGGTAAGTTTCTTGGCCTAATTTCGTTATTTTATCATGGAATCCTTGTGTATTTCACTGTTAATGGAAGATTAATGGAGGGTTTTAGCCCTAGGCCTAAATTATGGTAAATCGTCGATTTGAATGGGCAAACGGAGTCCGATTTTGGTAAATTTTATATGCATAGACTCGTGTTGAGATAAGGAACCCGAATATATAACTTTCGTAATTTTTCGAGAAGCGTACCGAAAGTCGGGTTTTGGCAACTTGTGGTTTTTGGTGTATTTCGAATTGTTTCGATTGGGTAATGCCCAATTGGCCTATTTTGATGTATTTCTATTGATTTTGATCGGATACTACACCCGTGGAGGCCGATATTCGTGGAAAAAGAGTTGTCTCTTAGCGGTTTCGTACCGGAGTCGAGGTAAGTGGCTTGTCTAACCTTGTGTGGGGCAACCTCCACCCCTAGGATATTATTTGGTAATTTAAATGCCTTGTACGCGAGGTGACGGACGTGTACATGCGCAGATTTTTGTAACTCATTTTTACTTGAATTGTCCAATTCGTGATATTTCTATTCTTAGCTGCTTAGATTGTGACATTTACCCGTTATTCGTTAGGAAAGCATGATTTGATAGGATTTATCCGTCTAATTACCTAATTGTCTTACGTGAACTTTCGATAATTGTTGGTACTAGTTTTGGTGAAGCTTGTAGTTAAGCATATTATATTTTCTCTCGTGCGTTTCTTTTATTGTTTGTGTTGGCGGATCTGCGAGTTCGATTCTCGGAGATCCCGGGTTATTCGATTCCCCGAGACCCGGAGTGGTATTGTTTCGGAACCGCGGTTCGATTCCCGGAGATCCCGTGGCTCGGGTTCGATTCCCGCAGACCCGGAGTGGTATTATTCGTGGACTCGGCGGTTCGATTCCCGGAGATCCAAGTGCTGGCGGGTTCGATTCCGGAGACCCGAGTTTATTGATATATTTATCGAGATACAGATCGCGAGTTTAATTTCGGTGAGATCCAAGTGGTCGCGAGTTCGATTCCCGGAGACCCGAGTTTATCGATATATTTATTAAGATACGGTACCGCGGGTTCGATTCCCGGAGATCCCGAGATACCGAGATACGGACCTGCGGTTCGATTCCCGGAGACCCGCAGATACCGATATCGGGGACCGGCGGTTAAATTCCCAGCATCCCGAGTCGTTGGATATAGTAGGGATTACGGGTTCAATTCCCATATGTCCTGGACTTGTTGATTCGAGTTTATGTCGTGTTGGTTACTTGTAGTTAGCTAATCGTAGTTGGTTGCAGTAATTACTTCATTGTTGTTATTTCAGGATTCATTCTTACTTATTCCTACTTATTACCGTTTTGATCATTATGTTATTGTTTTCTCGGTAGGCCCCGACCTTCCTCGTCACTACTCCATCGAGGTTAGGCTTCGGCACTTACCGAGTACCGCCGTGGTGTACTCATGCTACTCTTCTCGCACACTTTTGTCGTGCGCATCCGTGTACATCGGTCGTGCTCATCTCGTGTGATTTAGCGCATTTCGGAGACTCGAGGTATGATCCGCCACGTCCGCGGATCCGGAGGGTCTCCATCTATTATCATAGCGATAGTAGTTATTTTCCCTCATTTCATTGTTTTAGACACTCTTGATGTATGGAGCCACAATTGTACTTTCCCTTTTTAGTCTGTGAACCGGTGGGATTCCGGGTCTTGGTAGTATTCTATATGGCGTGGTTGATGAATGTATGTGCCAAGCGGCACTTGTTACATTCCATTTATAACGTTTTCCACTATTTTCTCATTTAACATTATGAACTTGTATATTCCGTATCGTGTTAGGATTACCTAGTCGCGGAGACTAGATGCCGTCATGACAGGTTCACAATTGGTGAACTAGGATCGTGACAGAAGGCTTTAGTTAAAGATTATACCCGAAGAAACACAGAAGATGATTGAACTCCAAAACTCAAAATATCACCATAAAAATAGAAAAATCCCGAAAGGACAAAACGTACACAAGTAAAGAATAATTAATTGTTGATGCACTTAGGATCAAATACGTACCATGAAGAAGAAAATACAACTAAATTATTTACATGCATGAATCCAACAAATAAAATGTCTTAAAAAATATATACCCACCAAAAGAATAGGAAATTAATGTATACCGAACAAAGTGTAACCACTAACAAACAAAGAAAAATTACAGAAAAAGCTCACGAAAACAAATAATCTTATATATGATTGTTTTCTTCTCCTTTTTTCAGTAGCTACCGGTTGTCATCTCCGGCAAAAAATAGACAATTGTAGAGCATGTCTGGAAGAATAAAAGAAAACCGAAAGGAAATCATTAGTTAAAGATTATGTCCAAAAAAATAAAGAAGATGATTGAAGCTCTAAAACTCAAAGTATCACCAGAAAAATAGAGAAATATCAAAAGAAAAATGAAAAGCCGATAACAAGCAAACAAAGAGAAGAGGAGAAAAAAAAGTCGGAAGTAGAAGAAGAGGATGAAGAGAAGGTTGACAATATTGAGTTTGACTACTTTAGCATTAACACGTGTAAATCTTGGACACCAGAATGAAACATCGTTTCGAATGTTAATAGAGCCAAGAAGAAGTACCATAATGCGCTTCGACGATGAAATATGATAAAACTTCCACTTATTATATAGTTAATAAGATTTGAGAGACATAAAAATAGGACAACAGAAGCAACAAGTTCCCATAATAAAGATTTTACCACCTCTATCAAGTAGAAGTGGCAAATGAGCGGGTCGGATATAGTTCAGGTAAAAACGGACAATAAAAAAAGACCAATTATTCGATCCGACCCATATTAATACTGATAAAAAATGAATTAACTGGCAGCTAATATGGGTTACCCATATTATCCATGACTTCTTGTATATGATCACTTTTAGGAGAATTCTTAGTCTCCCTAACTTGAGGAACCCTCAATTTGAGGCTTTACAAATATAAAAATTAGACCCATTAGTTATCCATTTTCTAAATGGATAAATGATTCTTATCCACATTTCACCCTTTTTTAAAAAGTTTATTATCCAATCCATTTTAGTGGATAATATGGGTGATCCATTGTTTCTTTTAACCATTTTATCACCCCTACTACCAAGGATAAGTAACATGATACAATATGTAATACCAAAAAATTCTATGACCAAAAGAGTAATTTGAACTAGTTGAGGTGTTTGAATGAAATTTCGTAAAGATAAAGGGTCGGAATGATAAAACAAATGGAACAGTAGTTGGTACACACAAGCACACCGAAGATGGCCGTGAGCTTAGGGAAGTTGTCGTGGGCAGATATGGTAGAGGAAGTGTTCAATGGAACAGTAGTTGGTAAAAGACAAACCTTAGGCCCTAATTTTCCTAATTCTTGGAGTAAAATAGTAGGATCACCAGTTTTGATTGAGGGATACGACTTGACGGAGAAGGTTAGCCCTAATTCTAAAGTAAATGTCAAAATTACACTTGATTATGTGGGAGATGAAATTGATTATCGGTCAACAACTATAATAGGCTATATTTTGCGATCCAATCCATCTCAAGTGGTAAATGGAAGTTTATTTCAAAAGAATCTGGAAAGCGAAAATGTACCAAGTGCAAGAACTTTGTGCATGAAGTTGTGAATTGCAGGAAACGACAAAAAAAGCAGCTAAAACAACACAAGTGAACAGAGTAGAGACACAAGGGGGCATAATCAAGGTCCTAACAAGGAAGAGATTAAACAACAACGGGGAAAGAAAGAGAAGATAAACCAAGGTGTTGGAACAAGGAAACATGCAACACAGGCGCAGGGTGCAAATGATGGACAAAATATAGACCAAGGGAAAATGAAGGAAGGGATTGATAAACAAGTATCAAGCCTTCAAAAAGTCAGAGTAGATAAAAAGATTATAAATGGATAAATGATTCTTATCCATATTTCACCCGTTTTTAAAAAGTTTATTATCCAATCCATTTTAGTGGATAATATGGGTGATCCACTATTTTTTTTAAACCATTTTATCACCCGTGCTACCAAGGATAACTGGATAACATGATACGGTATGTAATACCAAAATATTCTATGACCAAAAGAGTAATTTGAACTAGTTTAGGTGTTTGAATGAAATTTCGTAAAGATAAGAGGGTCGAAATGATAAAAAACAAGCTGGGTATCTTTTTTGACTATTCAGCCCTAGGAAAATACCGAAAACACACCTTTATTTTCTTTTCTTTTTTATTTGTTTATATGTCCTCTCTTTTTGGAATCAAATTTCTTGTGTATTGTACTATGTGCATGAACTACTGCACATCATTTCTTCAGTTAAACTTAAAACTACCTTATCACTATTGTTTTATTTCTTCCAACTGTAATAACTACAAACAATGTCCTCTTGGACATGTACACTCTCTACTTCCCCTCTTCCTCTTCCTCTTCAACACCCAAAACCGACCAAGAAAACTACCTTCAACTCCATCACCTCATTTCCAAGAAACATCCTCTGCAGCTCCATGGATAGATACTCTTCGATCCCAAGTACGCTTAAACTGCTTCAAAGATGCAATCTTTACATATATACATATGACTGCTGAAGGCATTCGACCTGATAATTTTGTTTTCCCTGCAGTTCTGAAGGTTGCTACCGGCCTTCAGGACTTGAATCTTGGAAAACAGATACATGGTTCTGTTGTTAAACTGGGGTGTGATACGATATCGTCCACCGTGGCGAATTCGCTTATCCATTTGCTTGGGTAATGTGGTGGTAGTGTTAGTGATTGTTTGATCCAAAAGCTATCAGTTGCTTTATGAGTTAGAGATAATCAAATAATATAAAAAGGATAAATCGGAATCAATAGTAATATATCTAAAGATCGATATTTGGATTCGTATATAAGTTGTTCTTGTGAAATTGTAGTGGATCTTGATGAAATATTTGAGCAAGTTAGCAATAGAGAGATAAATAGAGAGAAAATGATAGATCAAGAGAGAGTTGTATTATTATTGACTAAGAACACTTACCTTACAAATGAGGGGGACCCTTCCTTATATAGAAGGATGGTCCCCTCGCCAACACATTACATCATTTCAAAGCCACTATTATTACAATGAAGGTATAGGGGAGGAAAAGTCGGGACATCTACACGGGCGATCCTGCTGATACACCCCTACGGTCAGGGGCGTACCCCTTTTCGTCGTATAGACGTAAAAGAGGGATCGTCGGGCATCTACGACCGTATAAGGATACGTGATCGACCCGTGTTACATTCGAGTCGGCCATATATGGATATGTGCTCGACCCATCTTATATCCAATGCGGCCCCATACAGTTAGTCCTTCCGCCTATCGGAGACGTATTCGACATATATCTGCAATGGGTGGATAAAGTCGACCTATACTGGGTCTATCCATATACGTACACGTGGCACGTTCTTCTGAACCATCGTTTGCTGACGGCGTGCGTCATAATTGCGGTTGCTCCCGAGGCAAGCCATAAAGGCGATTTGACTTTTTTGTTTCCCGCATCTTTTCTGGTGCAAAACTCTTCGAATCTTGTGTAGTGGCTTATTATAAATTGTGAGCGGTTTCAAGACTTTCCATTATTTGGATCATCAGGAAGTTCTCCCATACTTTTGTCTCTCATCTTTTCTTGATAGAACTGTAAATTTTTACGTTGACCTTGTGTCTCATCGTTATACCTTTAGTATAAGAACTTCTAAAAATGGCTAAGGGTAGTCACCGCCGGGGAACAGACGAGGGTGAAGCTACTTCCAGGGTTTCCCGGCCATCAGGGGATGGCAAGAAGTCTCGCAAACTGCTCGTCCCCCTATCTGTAGATAATCTCCTCCCCCGCGAACTATATGTTCGTAGGGATTTCCCAACACAAGGGAATACACCTGCATGGGAGAGGTCTACTTACACTGAACCTCTCCTAAATGACCTCCGGGCGTCTTGTCAGATTCCGGAGGAGGCCGTTATGCAGGCGGTGGGAAGGGACCTTGCCAATGTACATATGCTTGGGTTCTGCGCCTTTTATGAGTACCCATTTATAATGGGGTGTAAACTCCCCATCTATCCATTGGCGGAGGGGCTGTGACGGTTCTACAATGTATGTCCGACTCAGCTTACCCCTACACATGGAAAATATGTCGTATACCGATGACGTACGCCGAGAAAGCCGCCTTAGATGTCTTAGTATACCACATGCTGCAGCTGTTCATTCCAGGCTTCATGAAAGGGACAATGCTTCAACTAAAAAATAGAGGGACGAAGGGTCTGGTCGTAGAAGCGGACGACAAACCCAACCGTCAATTCTGGCTGAAATACTTTTTCGTCCAAACCTCGGATTTGGTATCGGACTCGACCGATTTCCTGAGGCATGGAATAACTACCGTAAGTGTTATTTCTTACGTTTACTTTCTTTAAGTCTGTTCAACTGTTTGTCGTCACATTCTTTTGTATGGATGCAGAGAGGGTCCGTACACCCTAATCCGTACTGGACATAAAAGTTTGGGTGGGGCGGCTGATCCCCTTTGCTGAGGAGTGTAGGATGTGGGCCGCCTTCACTACGAAATATGGTCTTCCATGTATGGTGGTGATTTCTGATTTGGCAAACTTATATCGTATTTGGATGTCATCATTTTTTATGTGACACACTTTTATAATTGTGTTGGCAGCTCAGAGTGTACCGCGGAGACGGAGACGCCGTGTCGCCTATTCTTCATCGACATATTCTGAACACGTGCTTCACATGAGAAAGAGTGCTCCTGAGGCTGTTTATCTTGAGGATGATCGAGCAGATATGGGAGCGCCTGGTGATAATGTTGCCGACGCTGCTCATCTGGAGGGCGAAGCTATAATTCGGGAGCCGGTCTTTGCGGACGTTCCAGGGACTTCTTGCCCCGTAGTCGAGCCGCTGATTGACCCGGCGTCCAGAGTGGACATTTTTTCTCCACCTCTTCCTGTCGAAGAGGACGCTCGATGAACCGTTGGAGCGAAAGAGGTGTCTACTACTTCTTGGAAAGGGGGTGGCCATGGAACAGAGGGAGGTGATTACTCACCGCCCCGAGTCGAGACTGGTCTTTATAGGTGACGCCATTCGATCGAAGAGGGCGACCCTCTTAAGGGAGGTTGCGGGAAGTGCCCTTCCAGCCGCCTGCATAGCGCGCCGGTTGTCGCCGGTGAGGCTATAGAAGAGGAGAAGGCTGCTTCCGGCTGGCTCCTGATCCTACGGACGTGCCGCAGCAGGACTACGCCCGGGTGGACATGACGGTGACGGGCCCCAACCGTCAGCTCATGATCTACAGGATATAACCTGTTGCTGGAAAGAGAGCAGGGCGCAGCGGACATGTCCTTGCTGTGCAGGGCTGTTGAGGCGGAATCTTTGAAGTCCGTAAACGACAGAGACATGTCTCGTCGAGTCGCCGGCGCCGCCTTACAGGTATGACTTGGTCGTTTCTTTGCATAGTTTTCTCGTGAGTCCTGAAGTATTTATGTCATTTTGACTTGTCTTCTTTTCACCTTTTTCACAAACCCTCATCTTGGAAGTGGAGCGGAGCCGGAGGGAGTGAAAGAAAGTCGCTGCCCTCTGAAAGGCATCAAAGAAGTACCGAAAGGTCCGGGATAAGCACCGGACGCTGGCAGATGTCTACACTCAAGACCCTCAATTTTGAGTTTTTCGAGAGGGCTTGAAGCCGGCGGAGGAGGAGTTGTAGATGCGTACGGCCTAACTGGAGAGGGCATACGCAGACCTAATGGCCGCTGTGGCCCGAAACACTAAGTTGGAGGGTCTTCTTCAGCAGCGGGAGGGAGAGTTGGACCTTGGTCTTGTGGCGATGGTGGAGGCGACAGAGTTGCATGCCTGGGTTGACGCCCTTACCGCCGAGCTCAAGACTGCAACGGTCGAGGTGGCTGTTCCTCAGCAGGCGAAGATCGTTGCCCCAGCTAGCTATACGTCCCGCAAGGCTCACGACATGCTCGTATACGCTGAGGCGAGGTGGACTGTATTTGAGGAGCTGTTGGCCGCCGGTAGAGCCACTGAGGCGGAGGTCGAATCTCAGCGTCGCCTCGTCAGGTTTGCACGTGAGGCTTGTGGATATGACCCCGACTCTTCGGACCAAACTGGCGGTTCCTTTGCGGATGTGGACCAGCTGGGTAGCGGATCCTGGATCGATAGAGTGTTTCGGAATGAAGGCAATGGGGATCGTGATGACGGTGCGACTAGCACGGAGGAGGGCGATGGGGGTCATGGCGGTTAGCTAGGATTTTTCTTCTTTTTTTTGTAATCGAGACCATCTTGTAACCTTGTAATTTATCAATAAGATTTTTGGTGGCTTCATGAGAACTGCTTGTGTTTTTGTGTCTTCTTTTGCGACTTCTGTATTGTTCGGGGCGTGGCCTTTTATTATCATAGTCTTTCCGTAGGCTGTTAGGGCCTTAACCCTTCATGATTATACCGAAGGTAATCGTAGTCTCTTCTTGCGTCGTTAAGGCCTTAGCCTTTCTCATTTATTGGAGGTGACTGCAGTCTCTCCTCTCCTCGTCAAGGCCTTAGCCTTTTACATTTATTGGAGGTGACCGTAGTCTCTCCTCACGTCGTCAAGGCCTTAGCCTTTCGCATTTATTGGAGGTGACCGTAGTCTCTCCTCTCGTCGTCAAGGCTTTAGCCTTTCGCATTTATTGGAGGTGACCGTAGTCTCTCCTCTCTTCGTCAAGGCCTTAGCCTTTCACATTTATTGGAGACGACCATAGTCTCTCCTCACGTCGTCTAGGGCCTTAACCTTTTATGCATTTATTGGAGGTGACTGTAGTCTCTCCTCACGTCGTCAAGGCCTTAGCCTTTTGTTTGCATGGGTGGCCGTAGCCTTTCCTTACGTCGTCATGACCTTAGCCCTTTGTTCATATGGGTGGCCGTAGACTTCCGTTTATTATGAACGACCGTAGTCTTTCTTCGCGTCGTTAGGGCCTTAGCCTTTCATACATTGGAGATGGACGTAGCCTTTCACACATTGGAGATGGCCGTAGCCCTTTATTCATTGGAGGTGGCTGTAGCCTTTCATACATCGGAGATGGCCACAGCCTTTCATACATTGGAGATGGCCTAAGCCTTAGTCCCTGTGATATTCCATTCGTGCCGATTGTCGGTACGCTTGGTGCCGATCGCCGGTACGCTTGGGGTATTAGATTTGAACCTCTGAACATTTCTGAGTATCTCCTTCGTCGCCTCATTAAAAACCTCTCCGAGAAAACCCAATTGGGACAAAACGCGGATGAGGGAAAAAGAGTACGACTTGGGGGATACCCTTTAGAAATGGAAACGTTTGAGGTGGGAGATGTTCCATTTATTTTGTAGTATTTTCTCGTTCATGGTTTCTAACTTGAATGAGCCTTTGTCTGCTGCTGCGATGATTTTGTAGGGTCTGTCCCAATTGGTGCCCAACTTTCCTTCGTTAGGGTCTTTGGATACCAATGTCTTGGCCCTTAGCACATAGTCGCCTATCTCGAGTGGACATATTTTTGTTCTTTTGTTGTAGTATCTCTCGACCTGCTATTTTTGGGCTACTAGCCTGATGTGGGCCATTTCCCTCATTTCTTCGACTTTATCTAAATCTTATAGTCGGTTCGCGTCATTATCTTCTTCGCTTGCGTGCGAGTACCTTAGGCTTGGTTCGCCGACTTTGACCGGTATGATGGCATCGGTCACGTAGACCAATGAGTAGGGAGTTTCTCCTGTGGAGGATTTGGGGGTAGTCCTGTGTGCCTATAATACTTCTGGCAGTAGCTCGGGCCACAATCCTTTGGCGTCTTCGAGTTTTTTCTTCAAAATGTTTGGTATGGTTTTGTTGGTCCACTCTGCCTGGCCGTTGGCAGCTGGATGATATGGCGTTGAGAGAATTCTTTTGATGCGCCATTTATCGAAGAAGTCGGTTGTCTTTTGTCCTATGAACTGTCGTCCATTGTCGCAGGTTATCTCTTTGGGGATGCCGAAGCGGCATATGATGTTCTTCCAGATGAAGGCTATGCCTCTTGCTCGCGGATCTGGGCGTAGGCACCTGCTTCTACCCACTTGGAGGAATAGACAGTTAAAACTAATAAGAAGCGTACCTTCCCTCGTCCGACAGGTAGTGGTTCGACTATGTTCATTCCCCATTTGATGAAGGGCCATGGTGACGTGACTGAGTGGAGGGGTTCTCCTGTCTGATGTATCAGAGGGGCGAACTTTTGACATTTTTCGCATTGGCGAACGTATTCTGCCGCGTCCTTTTTTATGGTGGGCCAGTAGTACCCGACCCGTATTAGACATCGCACGAGCGCTCGGTTGCTTGTATGAGCGCCGCAATGACCTTCGTGGACTTCTTCTAACACCGGTGTCGTCTGGTTGGGGCCTAGGCACTTAGCCAAGGGCCCTCCAAAAGTTCTTTTGTAGAGGTTGTTATTCACCAAATAGTACCTTGCTGCTTGTGTGTGAAGCTTTCTTGCTTCTTTTTTGTCGTGTGGTAGGTTTCCATCCTACAAATATGATACAAATTGATTGCGCCAATCCCAAGTCAGATGCAGGGAGAGTACCTCGGTGTGGTCGATTGCAGAGTGTAGGAGGGTGGCGGTGCTCTCTTCATTAAGGTTGGTGGCTGCCGCAGCCAATTTAGCCAACCCGTCTGCTTCGGCGTTGTGCACCCTACGAACTTGTTCGAAGCGCCATTCATCGAATTGGGCCATTAGTTTGCAGATCTCCGCTCGGTATTTTTGCAGTCTCTGTTCCTTGAAATGATAAGTCCCGATTACTCGATTTACCACAAGTTGTGAGTCGCAATGTAGGACCAGTTGGCGAGCTCCGTACCTGATGGCTAATTTTAAACCTGCAATAACAGCTTCGTACTCTGCCTCGTTGTTAGTCATCTCAGGATATCGTATGGGCTGGCGAATGATTTCGCTCGTAGGGACTTCGAGGACGAGTCCCAGTCCTGATCCTGAGACATTTGCGGTCCCATAGATATGGAGGGTACAAGGGTTGATGTTCGAAGTGGCCTTTAGGTCTTCGTTTTTCGACTCTGGCGATATTTTGACACTAAAATTGGCCACGAAGTCAGCGAGGACTTGTGACTTGATGGCGGTCCTGGGGATATAGGTGATGTCGTGCTCGCTGAGCTCTATGGCCCATCTGGCGAGATGGCCCGACAGTTCGGGCTTGTGCAGGATGCTTCTCGGAGGGAAAGTGGTAACCACTCGAATGGGATGGCACTGGAAATAGGGTCTCAGCTTTCTGGAAGCCGTGACCAATGCCAACGCCAATTTATCGAGGTATGGGTACCGGGTCTCGGCGTCCACTAGAGTTTTGCTAATGTAATAGATAGGTGATTATGTAGCATTTTCTTCGCGAATGAGCACTGCACTGACTGCGACCTCTGAGACGGCCAGATATGTTAGTAGGGGTTCACCCGGCTTCGTGGTTTTAGCGCGGTCGCTCAATTGCAATTTTTGTTTCTATCTGATTCTTTTATATATTTTAACTATGTGCTTTTAATGCTCCGCTCTTATTTTTTAGAAGAATTGCGACGTTACGAAAACACGTTTCGAGCCGCACCGTAACCAGTACGCCTGCGACTCTAACGTATTTCGGTTTCGCCGAGAGTAAGATTTGGGTCACATAAATGCACACCCGTATTCAGGAAAGTAATTTTTATTTCAAATCGTGCCTAAAGAGTCTATTGTCTATTTAACTTTTGGAAAGACCGCGAAATTCGCTAAACGGTCCTTCCGAGTCTAGAATTTTTTATAACAATTTATTCGAGGGCCCTGCAACAGTATATTTAATATGACGAGGCTCACCCCATTTTTATTCAAGGTCATACTTAAAGCGTACTATATTTTCTACTTGTTTTGTCTCTAATAACGAAGAAAATCCTACTTATTTACTCATTACCCAATAGTTTGGTATTTTTGAGGCGCAAACTCATAAGGGTTCGGGTTTATTTCCTATTGGGCTTAGTTACATCCCATATGACAATTCTTGATCCAAACCAGGAAAGTTTTTTAGTACCATTTGACCGGGCCATTCGCGTAATGTTCTTACTAACGGTCTAAACCAATATACTTCTTATTACAAGAAAACAGGCCTGTGTACACCTACAAAATTTGGGCCTTGCTTTTGGGCCTCAAATGAGCCCAATATAAAAGAGGTTGAGCGAACATGACTTAAAGCCCATCCGGATACCAGCCTTTCGTATGATTAGGTAGATACTTATAGATCCTAAGTAGTAATTAATTCGTCCGTTTCTAAACGTAAATCTGCCTAAGTATTAATGACATTCGCTTCTATTTAACGTGAGTCACCATCGCATAAACTACTTCTTATCTTGTCAACATTAATTCAAACAACACATTAATTATCTTATAAAAGGGATTGAGACGGAGTTGTTAGTTTGTGAATTCATTCCTAGGTATGACTCTAATATCAACCTCAATGGCATAGGCAAAAACTAAAATTAACACTATAACTACTAAACATTAAACAACTAAATTTACTGTACGATTAAGCAATAATATAAAGCTTCTACTATTAGCCACTCATTACCCAATTTTCAACATGACAATTTACACCCGAAACAATATTGTTCATCATCCAGTATTAACAAGCGATGAGTTTAAACTATCTTATCTAATATCAAATGCAAGTTCATTTATGATGAGTCTATCTCTTCAACATTATAAATATCCAATGAAAACAAAGGCATCATATTATAAAAATAGCATCATTTGATTCTGCAAAAACAGTATAGGTGCAATTGTCGAACTTCCTATTGCCGGGGGTAAAGTATACCTGGAAAATTTGAAAACAGTGAGGCAAAGAGATGGTCAGCAGTAGCAATGAACAACAGCAACAGCAATGCAAGCAATGTACCAGCAACACAATCCAAGTGCAGCTCAAAACAGTCGATAAACCCAGGGCCAATTTGTAGCAGAAACAAACAGTCACACCAAGTAACAACAATACAACCACAGCAACAAAGAACCAACCAGCAAACAACCCAACAGCAGTAGGAGATCAGTAACCCCAACACAGGAACAAAAAGCAACCAAATGACCAACACTCAGCCACTCCCAACTAAAACACACGAAAACAGTACCCAAAGGCCAATCGAAACAGTCTCTTGGCCTATATTTACTAGCTTTCTCTATCTATATGCTTGTGTATGTGCACTCTCAGCCCTTACTGTATGTATTTCAATGTTCTTTTCTCTCTAATTACTCTGGTTCTCTCCAATTCTCACTGTCTATGCCTCTTTTGTTACTCTCAGTGTGTATGTATATATGAATCTCCAGGTACTGTTTTTTTTGCTCTCCCAGATGCTCTCAAGTCTGTCTCTATGTATGCCTATCAAATGTATATCCCCCAATGTATTCTCTATCTCTCCCCTTTTATAGCTGAAACCACCACTTATCAGGGCCAAAAAGCATCAGGGAATACATCTGCCCATCCCTCTCTTTGCCCAGCCCATCCCCTCTCTGTTTCCAGCCCACTGTCCCTGAACTTCCACTATCCCTTGTCCATGTATGGACTTTATTAATTAACTATGGTTTCTGCCCAGACAAGGCTAAGTGCCCTGCAGTGACAGCAGACTCCACTGTCCAGCTTCATGTGCAGGGCACCAGGGATATTTCAAAGATGCTAACACCTAATTTCCTAGTCAGCTAATTCCCATCCTAAGTTCAGTTTCAATCAAACACTCCAATTCAATTCACAAGTGTTATTCACTGTCTGGGATATCAAACAAATCGACCTATGCAGCTAATCGACGACATTTAATCAACTACAACATATAACAATGGTAACAAATCAATTACCAAACAATGATTCTGAAAGTCTCGGCAAAAAATGAAAACCAAATATTCGACGACGCCAAGCGAAACGAATAACTATCCTATGACAAACACATTCGAACAATTAACAGAATACAACTTGACCAAATAAAAGTCTTTGGGGATGAAGAACACAAACCGAAAAACTAAAGCACGAGGACAAAATTCAATTGATTAACAAATGGAATATGAAGAAATAAAGGAAGAAATACCATAAGAGAAGACCAACTCTGCATTTGAACGGACCCGGACCTGTCTTGGGTTCAATTCGAACTCGGGATTCAACTTGGACTTGGGTTCTTCGTTTTTGAGGCCAATGGACCTTAATTGAGATGTTTTCAATAACGAAAACATCCCAATTAAGGTCTATTAGACCTCAATTAGGAAGAAATCGGCATCTATGGTTCATGGCCGAGATTTGGGGCTTTTACAACCCTGGTAAGATTCGAGCTAAACCAAGGCCGGTGGGGGTATGAGGGAGGCGAGGGGAAGCTATGGTGTGATTTTGGTGAGGTTTGGCATGAATGTCAAATTCCGGCGACCTTCGAACGAATATTCGAGACGCTCAAGCGATATTCGAGCCTAACGGAGGCCGGATTCGAAGAGAGGGATGTGAGGAGAAGGGTTGGTGTTAATTTGGTGGCCGTTGGCCTACCGGAACCGCCGTGAGGCGATTTCCGGCGGGCGGCGCACGGCGGTGGACGGCGAGGTCTGAGCGTCTCTAAGACGACGAAGACGAGGGGGGGGTTTGGGGGGGCGGGTGTGTGGTTTAGGAATATATACCAACCAAAGGATTTGATCCAGGCCGTTGGATCGATTAAGATTGACGGCTTGGATCAACCTACTTAACTAAACGGGGTCGTTCGAGTAGGTTTGAGACCGGGCGGGTTTTTGTATGGATATGGGTCGGGCAAACTCGGGTTGTGGGGGTGAGGTGCTGGCCGTTGGATCAACTTAGTTAAACGGCCCAGATGAATGCTTCCTAAACGGGTAGTAGAGGTGAATCTTGGCCATCAGATCAATTTGAAATGAGCGACCAGGATTAAAGGTGAGCCGGACCGGGTTTGGAATAATTCGATTGGGCCTGGTTTTGGACTGGGTTTGGCCTCTTTGAGTCCATTCCGATTTTCTCTTTATTCTTGTTCTTTTTTTTGTTTCTCTTTTTTTTTCTTTTCCTTTATTTAAACAATTAATTAAAACTAAAAATTTTAACAATCCCAAATTAACCTATAGAACCAAATTAACCTATTAAAAATGCTAATTAACTCTCAATAACAATCATCATGCAATCAAATAGCAAAAAATAAAATCGCACAATTTGGACATTAAGTGTTTAAAAATGCAAAACTACATTATCATTTTTTATGATTTTCATTTTTCTATAACAAACTTAATTACTCTAAATTACAAATATAAAAAAATGCAAACATTTTTTATATTTTATATTAATTTAACTAATAGACATGCACACGCAACAGATGCAAATAATAAGAGAAAAATAACAAAAATCACAAAAACCCACACTCAACACAAAACTATTTTATTTTAAATTTTTTGGGAATAATTCTCATGTAGGGCAAAAATCACGTGCTCACAGCTGCCCCTCTTTGCGCGGAAACATGAAGAGTTTTCGTGCAAAGATAAGTGAGCGGATACGAGCGATTTTTGCCCGTTGGAGCACTCCGTATGAAGCATTTTTTTTTTGGAAAAGTTTGACCGAACCTTTGCTTCAGAAGGTCTCCTACATATCCCTGGCTAGAAGGGAATCAGGTCAATGTAGTTCGGGAAGTTCTGGTAGCTGGGACTACCATGCCTGTTGCGATCTCGCTGTTACTGCCGTTGCCGCTGTTACTGCTGTTACCACTGCTTAGCTGATTTCCTTGTTACACCGCGCTAAGCAACAAAAACAAGAAGCTAGACTAAGTTACAATACTACAAGTTCTTATCTATCCTTTTTAACTTGATCTTGTCGCGCTCCTTGCCATCTTGTCTGACTTGGCGTTCCTTCTGATGCTTCTTCTCTTCTTATGAACTTGGATTCATGCCGGAGATTTCTGTTACATTCTACCGCTTTCTTCTACCAAATTAAAACAGATCGCCACTCCATTCTCCAGGCGGGCTCCCTAACTTCAACTACTACTCCAAAATTAAATCGCCACTCCATTCTTCAGGGGCTCCCCGACTTCAACCACTACTTCAAAATTAAATCGCCACTCCATTCTCCAGGGGGCTCCCTGACTTCAACTACAACTTCAAAAATTAAACCGTCACTCCATTCTTCAGGCGGGGCTTCCCGACTTCAACTACTACTTCAAAATTAAAATCGCCACTCCATTCTCCAGGGGGCTTCCCGACTTCAACTACAACTTCAACATTAAATCGCCACTCCATTCTCCGGGCGGGCTCCCCGACTTCAACTACTACTTCAAAATTAAATCGCCACTCCATTCTTCAGGGGCTCCCCGACTTCAACCACTACTTCAAAATTAAATCGCCACTCCATTCTCCAGGCGGGCTCCCTGACTTCAACTACAACTTCAAAAATAAAATCGTCACTCCATTCTTCAGGCGGGCTTCCTTCCTGACTTCAACTACTACTTCAAAATTAAAATCGCCACTACATTCTACCGCTTTCCTCTACCGAATTAAAACAGATCGCCACTCCATTCTCCAGGCGGGCTCCCCGACTTCAACTACTACTTCAAAATTAAATCGCCACTCCATTCTCCAGGCGGGCTTCCTGACTTCAACTACTACTTCAAAATTAAATCGCCACTCCATTCTCCGGGCGGGCTTCCTGACTTCAACTACAACTTCAAAATTAAATCGCCACTCCATTCTCCAGGCGGGCTTCCTGACTTCAACTACAACTTCAACATTAAATCGCCACTCCATTCTCCAGGCGGGCTCCCCGACTTCAACTACTAACTTCAAAATTAAATCGCCACTCCATTCTCCAGGCGGGCTCCCCGACTTCAACTACTACTTCAAAATTAAATCGCCACTCCATTCTCCAGCGGGCTTCCCGACTTCAACTACTACTTCAAAATTAAATCGCCACTCCATTCTCCAGGCGGCTCCCTGACTTCAACTACAACTTCAACATTAAATCGCCACTCCATTCTCCGGGCGGGCTTCCCGACTTCAACTACAACTTCAACATTAAATCGCCACTCCATTCTCCGGGCGGGCTTCCTGACTTCAACTACAACTTCAAAATTAAATCGCCACTCCATTCTTCAGGCGGGCTCCCTGACTTCAACCACTACTTCAAAATTAAATCGCCACTCCATTCTCCGGGCGGGCTCCCCGACTTCAACTACTACTTCAAAATTAAATCGCCACTCCATTCTCCAGCGGGCTTCCCGACTTCAACTACTACTTCAAAATTAAATCGCCACTCCATTCTCCAGGGCGCGCTCCCCGACTTCAACTACTACTTCAAAATTAAATCGCCACTCCATTCTCCGGGCGGGCTTCCCGACTTCAACTACTACTTCAAAATTAAATCGCCACTCCATTCTCCAGCGGGCTTCCCGACTTCAACTACAACTTCAACATTAAATCGCCACTCCATTCTCCAAGCGGGCTTCCCGACTTCAACTACAACTTCAACATTAAATCGCCACTCCATTCTCCAGGGGCTCCCCGACTTCAACTACTACTTCAAAATTAAATCGCCACTCCATTCTCCAGGGCGGGCTTCCCGACTTCAACTACTACTTCAAAATTAAATCGCCACTCCATTCTCCAAAGTGCTTCCCTGACTTCAACTACAACTTCAAAATTAAATCGCCACTCCATTCTCCAGGCGGGCTTCCCGACTTCAACTACAACTTCAAAATCAAATCGCCACTCCATTCTCCAGGCGGGCTTCCTGACTTCAACTACTACTTCAACATTAAATCGCCACTCCATTCTCCAGGCGGGCTCCCCGACTTCAACTACTACTTCAAAATTAAATCGCCACTCCATTCTCCAAGCGGGCTTCCCGACTTCAACTACTACTTCAAAATTAAATCGCCACTCCATTCTCCGGGCGGGCTTCCCGACTTCAACTACAACTTCAACATTAAATCGCCACTCCATTCTCCAGTCGGGCTTCCCGACTTCAACTACAACTTCAACATTAAATCGCCACTCCATTCTCCAAGGGCTCCCCGACTTCAACTACTACTCCAAAATTAAATCGCCACTCCATTCTTCAGGCGGGCTCCCTGACTTCAACCACTACTTCAAAATTAAATCGCCACTCCATTCTCCGGGCGGGCTCCCCGACTTCAACTACTACTTCAAAATTAAATCGCCACTCCATTCTCCAGCGGGCTTCCCGACTTCAACTACTACTTCAAAATTAAATCGCCACTCCATTCTCCAAGCGGGCTTCCCGACTTCAACTACAACTTCAACATTAAATCGCCACTCCATTCTCCAGGCGGGCCTCCCTGACTTCAACTACAACTTCAACATTAAATCGCCACTCCATTCTCCGGGCGGGCTTTCCGACTTCAACTACTACTTCAAAATTAAATCGCCACTCCATTCTCCGGGCGGGCTCCCCGACTTCAACTACTACTTCAAAATTAAATCGCCACTCCATTCTCCAGGGCGGGCTCCCTGACTTCAACTACTACTTCAACCGATTTCATCCTATCTTGATTACCTTCCTTTGCCTCTTGTACCCTATCCTTGTTCCTCCATTACCTCTCGGACCACCTTCTCTTCCGAATTATCCTGGTCTTGGAATTGCTTTCCCCTAGGTCGTGTTACTTTTCTTCTGGCTGCTGGGGATATTTTTGGAACCGTTTACTCGCCTGCTGGGGGTGATGCTGCCGAGGAAGTATTCTTTGTTTCCTTCACCCCTCATTCTCTTCCTTCTTCCCCTACCTCTTCTGGGGACTCACGCTTTTGTTTCCTTGATCAAATTATAGGATGTAATACCGCCGGGGGAATCTCGAAGCCATTTTTCTTTCTCCAACAGCGGCTGGAGATGATACCCGGCTCAAAGATCACCCCATCTTGTGTTGCTTTCTACACTTATCCTCTGAGTCTTGCTTTCCAGAAAATTTTCGCAACAGGAGAAAATTTTCTCCCCCCAGTTTGATAAACTTCCGGTCGGTATGCTTTTCCGCCAACGAACCCTCTTTTCCCGCTTTTAAATCAAAGAAAAATTGTTAGTTTCAAAATGCCGCGAGTGGTCGTGCCACTCTTGTTGGGGCCATTTCTTTTCTCTTTCAGCCGCTTGGCCTCTCTCGAACTTTGCGGACGACGTCGACGCTTGCTTGGGACGATGCTTTTTCCACGAACGAACTCTCATCTTTCCTTTTATTCCACTCTTTGGTTTGGTCCGACTCTTTTTAGCCGGTGATCTGGTTGCGTGAAATCATCCTTCGGACATGCCACATGTGTCCATCATACTCCATAATTCTTGCGAACCTTCCACTCACCCTGTCATCCCAATCTCATTATCGTAACGATTTCCGTCTCATTGCCTCGTTCCATGCCTATTCACTTTCAATATACCGCTTTGGGAGACTTGGTAGTAAGCTTTGAAAAATCAATTTTCGAAAATGAAAGAAAAGAAAAGAATACCGACCGCAAATGACAAAAGAAGAGAAAACTTTTCTGAACTCAAAAATAGGAAAACTTATCTGAATGTGTGCCTGATCCAATGTTATGCCGCGCCTTTGACATTAAACTACCCAGTCTATTCATGTCAATCACTTTCTGATACCGCGTCCTGCTAGAGGTAAACGGATGTCCCAACCTTGTCTCATGCAGACATCTTGTAACCATCTCATCCTGCTACCTCACAGTGCCCTTCAAAGGGTTTTCACTAATGAGATTCTCTCATTTCTCTCTATCTCCCGTCGCCTTAGGGTGCCCGTAAAGGTTTTCACCGTAAGACTCTCTCATTTTACTTCTCTCGACTTCCTTCGCCTTAAGGTGCCCGCGAGGGTTTTCACCGTTAAGACTCTCTCATTTATGCTTTCTTTCCCTGCGGCGGGGTATCACCCCTGAGATTCCTCTAGAGTGTTATCCCCTTTTGGCTTGCATCCTGGGTTCAATCGAGGGTCCGGATGTCACTCCCGGCCTTCATTCGCATGACTTGGCACTTTTCAAATACTGATCGAGAGGTCTTTCTGGTTCTTGATACGGTTTCTGCGCGTGAGGCTGAAGAAAGGGGTTTAGCCTCAACGGTTAGCTTATTACAACTTTCGGAATCCACACTATCTTTCAAACGAAACGATGACTTCTGCCCCAGTTTTGTTGCTTGGGGGAGTTTTTGATTTTTTATTTTATTATGACCGAGCCGTGTGGCGCCTACGTATCCTTCTTGAGGAATCAGGTCGAACGTAGTTCACTTTTTCTTGTATTACTTCTTTGTTTCTTTTCTGTTCTGTTACACATCTTCCTTGATGATTCCGAAAGAGGGTATATGAAAGAATAATTAAGGCTCAAATGGGGAAACAAAGGTTAAAGTGTTCGGGTAGTAGAAAAATTGCCTCTGTCATTTCATTCTCCGAAAAATGCCAAGTACACACAAACGAAACCAAATGTTGACAAATGCATTAAAGAATTACACATAATATCTCTTAGCTGCATCAGAATTAATAGCCATATCGGTGCATCTTCCCTCGACATCCGTCGACATAGAGCGCCGTTGGATAATACTCTAGTCACCACAAAAGGTCCCTGCCAATTTGGAGCGAACTTGCCTTTCGCTTCGGCCTGATGGGGTAGAACTCTCTTCAGCACATGCTGTCCCACTTCAAATCTCCCGGGACGTACCTTCTTGTTATATGCTCTCGCCATTCTCTTTTGATACAATTGGCCGTGACATACTGCTGTCAATCTCTTTTCATCGATCAAGCTCAATTGCTCTAATCGGGTTTTGACCCACTCGTCGTCATCAATCTCGGCTTCAGCGACAATTCGGAGGGATGGAATCTCAACTTCTGCGGGTATTACTGCTTCAGTCCCGTATACCAACAAGTAAGGAGTTGCACCTACCGAAGTCCGGACGGTAGTGCGATAACCCAACAGCGCAAATGGTAACTTTTCATGCCATTGCCTAGACCCTTCTACCATCTTCCTCAATATCTTCTTTATGTTCTTGTTTGCTGCCTCGACCGCACCATTTGCTTTTGGGCGATACGGTGTGGAATTTCGGTGTGTAATCTTGAACTGTTGACATACCTCTTTCATCAATCCACTGTTAAGATTTGCACCGTTATCCGTAATGATCATCTTTGGAATTCCAAACCTACAAATGATGTGGGAGTGTACGAAGTCCACTACCGCCTTCTTGGTCACTGATTTGAATGTTTTGGCCTCTACCCACTTGGTAAAATAATCAATCGTTACCAGAATGAACCTGTGACCATTGGAAGCCGCAGGCTCAATAGGTCCAATAACATCCATACCCCATGCGACAAACGGCCATGGCGCGGACATTGTATGCAATTCAGTCGGCGGAGAATGAATCAAATCTCCGTGTATCTGACACCGATGGCATCTTCGCACGAAACTTATACAATCCCGCTCCATAGTGAGCCAATAATATCCTGCTCGAAGAATCTTCTTTGCCAATACGTATCCGCTCATGTGTGGTCCACAAACTCCGGAGTGTATATCTGTCATCACTGTTGTGGCTTGACTCGCATCTATACATCTCAATAATCCCAAATCTGGGGTTCTTTTGTACAGCACCCCTCCACTAAGGAAAAATCCGTTCGCCAACCGCCGAATAGCTCGCTTTTGATCTCCGGTTGCTTGCTCTGGGTATACTCCTAACCCGAGGTATTCCTTGACATCATGAAACCACGGCTCACCATCCACCTCTTCCTCTATCACATTACAATAAGCATGTTGATCCCGGACACGGATATGTAACGGATCGACACGAACCTTGTCCGGGTGATGTAGCATTGACGCTAAAGTAGCCAACGCGTCGGCAACCTCATTATGCATCCTTGGGATGTGCCTGAATTCTACCTGATCGAAAGCGTTTGGTCAGATCATGCAAACACTGACGATACGGGATAAGCTTTAAATCTCTGGTTTCCCATTCTCCCTGAATCTGATGTACCAGAACGTCCGAGTCCCCCAAGACCAAGACGTCCTGTACATCCATGTCCACTGCTAATCGTAACCCCAAGATACATGCCTCGTACTCAGCCATATTATTGGTACAATGAAAACGCAGTTGAGCAGTAACAGGATAATGATGTCCTGTTTCAGAGATAAGCACGCCCCTACTCCGACTCCTTTTGCGTTCGCCGCTCCGTCGAAGAAAAGCTTCCACCCTGGATACTTGGTTAGTTCTAACCCCTCAATTTGCAATACTTCTTCATCCGGAAAATACGTCCTCAAAGGTTCGTATTCGTCATCAACAGGATTTTCAGCTAAGTGATCGGCCAGGGCTTGAGCTTTCATAGCCGTCCTTGTCACGTATATGATGTCGAACTCCGTAAGTAATATTTGCCATTTTGCTAACCTCCCCGTAGGCATAGGTTTCTGGAAAATATACTTCAACGGATCCAAACGCGAAATGAGGTAAGTGGTGTAAGAAGACAAATAGTGTTTCAGCTTTTGGGCTACCCAAGTCAAAGCGCAACATGTCTTTTCTAGGTGAGTGTACTTGACCTCGTGGACTGTGAATTTCTTATCGAGGTAGTAAATGGCCCGTTCCTTCCTGCCAGTAAGATCATGCTGCCCCAGTACGCAGCCGAACGAATTCTCCAAAACCGTCAGATAAAGAATCAGGGGTCTGCCCGGTTCAGGCGGAACTAGTACGGGTGGATTTGACAGATACCCTTTGATCCGGTCAAACGCTTCCTCACATTCTGCCGTCCATTCTATCGCAGCGTCTTTCTTCAATAGGCGGAATATGGGTTCACAGGTTGCCGTAAGCTGGGCAATGAACCTACTGATGTAATTCAACCTCCCCAACAGACTCATTACCTCTGTTTTATTCTTCGGCGGGGCTAACTCCTGAATGGACTTGATTTTGGACGGGTCCAACTCAATGCCCCATCGGCTGACGATGAATCCTAGCAACTTTCCTGATGGAACTCCGAATGCACATTTGGCCGGATTAAGCTTGATGTCGTACCTTCGAAGTCTTTGAAAGAACTTCCTGAGGTCAGCAACATGGTCTTCTTGACGTCTGGATTTTACGATCACATCATCCACGTACACTTCAATTTCCTTGTGTATCATATCATGGAATACCGTAGTCATCGCCCTCATATATGTTGCCCCTGCATTCTTCAAACCGAACGGCATCACTCGGTAGCAATAAGTCCCCCACGGTGTGATAAAAGCCGTCTTTTCTGCGTCCTCTTCATCCATCAAAATCTGATGATATCCCGCATAACAATCCACAAAGGATCCAATTTCGCGTCCGGCGCAATTATCAATCAGGAGATATGGATATTGGGAAGTGGGAAATTATCCTTAGGACTTGCCTTGTTGAGATTGCGATAGTCCACGCATACTTTGATCTTTCCGTCTTTCTTTGGCACCGGTACTACGTTAGCCAACCATTCAGGGTATCGAGTGACACGAATGACTTTCGCCTGCAACTGCTTGGTTACTTCCTCCTTAATCTTCACACTCATCTCCGTCTTGAATTTCCGCAGTTTTTGCTTGACGGGAGGATATGCCGGATCAGTGGGTAATCTATGAACCACTAGATCAGTGCTGAGTCCTGGCATGTCGTCGTATGACCATGCGAAAATATCTTTAAACTCCTTGAGTGTTTTGATCAATTCTTCTCTCAGATTGGGTTCAATATGGACACTTATCCGGGTTTCTTTGACGTCATCCGCATTCCCTAGATTAACGGCCTCCGTATCATTTAAATTCGGTTTGGGTTTTTCCTCGAAGTGACTTAATTCTTCACCGATTTCTTCTACGGCTTCATCATCGCCGTACTCCGACTCACTCTCGTCACTTCTTATTTCGTGTGTTATTATTTCCAAACCCGATTGACTTTCTAGACTGGGTTGATTAATCTTTAAGCACGCCATATCATTAAGATCAGTTGCAAGAAGGCTGTTCATAAAAGTAAAAAGAAGGAAAAAGATAAACAAAATTAGACACGAAGGAACCAAATTTCATTAATGGGAATTGTACAAAGGGAAAACAAACTGCGAACTTAAATCAGAAATGAACTAAAAACAAACGGGATTTTACTCCGGGGACAAACCCCCAACACAAAATTTCGAAAGAAAAACAATCCAAGACAAACTACCAAGACTCCTTCCGGACAGGGAGAGGAGTAGCCTTCCAGTTATTCAGTTTTGCCTTTGGTCCCACAAATTGTATCTCGGCATGACCGGATCCTTCACCGTCCTCGAGCATACATACATCTGTGAATAGGTCCTCGAACTTCCCGAAGAACTCTTCGTCTGGCCTGATCGTAGGACCGGGAATCTTTGTCGTTGGATGTCCTCTTGCTCCGGACCTGACAAAAGATTGGGAAAGGCGTGGAACAGGCTTTGGGAGCACCCATGTCTTCTGCTTACTCCTCTTTGCTCGCCGGATGTCCTCTGAGGTTGGCTGGAATCCCAAGCCGAAGGTTCCCAAGTTCTCGACCACCGATACCGGTTGTATGATTCCTTGCAGAGATGCACCTAGACCTTTGCCGGGTACGAAACCATGTCTCAACATTTCATGCGCCACCATGACATCCGCAATAATTGTTCTGTCGCCGGGAATGCATTCCCCTTCCGGAACTCGGTGGGCGGACACCACATCGCAGACCCGATATACCCACGGCCCAACATCTTCTTCTGTTTCAACAAAGGGAATGATGGTGCCTGATTGTGGATCGTTCTCTCCATGGACGACGATCTCCTGTTGGTCCCACTCGAACTTGACGAGTTGGTGCAAGCTGGATGGAACCGCTCTTGCGGCATGGATCCATGGTCGCCCTATCAGGAGGTTATATGACACCACCATGTCCAGCACCTGGAATTCCATGGTGAACTCCACCGGCCCAATCGTCAAGATTAACACTATGTCCCCAACCGATGCCTTGCCTCCTCCATCAAACCCTCGAACACATATGCTGTTCTTGCGTATCCTGCCGATGTCTACTTTCAACTTGTCCAGTGTAGAGAGAGGACAAATGTTAGCACTGGACCCATTATCGACCAGGACTTTGGTAACCACCGCCTCCTCACACTTCACCGTAAGATATAAAGCCTTGTTGTGCTCGGTGCCTTCCTCAGGCAACTCATCATCGGTGAAGGTGATCCGATTTGCTTCGAAGATCCTATTGGTGATCTTCTCCAAATGGCTCACTGAGATTTTATCCGGTACATGTGCCTCATTCAAGACTTTCATCAATGCTTGCCGATGTTCTTCAGAATGTATCAGCAAGGATAGCAATGATATTTGCGCCGGAGTCTTCTTCAACTGCTCTAAGACGGAGTAGTCGTGCAGCTTCATCTTTTTCAAGAATTCTTCCGCTTCTTCATCGGTGACCGGCTTTTTCAATACTGCCGGAGTGGTCTTCCTCAATTCCGCAGGGGCAAAACATCTCCCCGAGCGGGTCAACCCTTGGGCTTCACAAACTTCTTCTTTCACTTCCTTTCCTTTGTAGGTTGTTGTAATCTGAGCATAATTCCATGGAATAGCCCGGCTATCAGTTATTGGCAACTGTATTGCTGGCTTGATGATGAAAGGATCCATTCGAACGCCCGCTACCGTCAAGACGGGCTTGGTTGCTGCCCCTGGTACAACTATTTTTGCTTCCCCCGGCCTCACCGGTACTTCGTTCACACTTTCCTTTCCTGCTTCCGACTCTCCTGGTATGTCTTTCTTGCAACTGGGCGACTCATCAAGGCTTGGCCCTTTTCTCGTTCCTCCCCCGCTAGACTTAATCATCATTACAGTCTGAGAGGCTTTCTCCTTTCCTTCCTCCGCCCGTACCAACTCGATCATATTGGTCTCATGATGAGTCGGAAGCGGGTTTTGGTTGATGTTGGGCTCTGTTGGAGTCTGGACCTCGATCCTGCGGGTGTCAATAAGCTCCTGGATGGCCGTCTTTAGCCTCCAACACTTTTCTGTATCGTGTCCCGGACATCCCGAGCAGTAGGCACAATTTACTGAACGGTCCAGGTTCTTCGGGAGGGGGTTTGGTAGCTTAGCTTCAACCGGATTTAGCAACCCTACTTGCTTCAACCGGTGGAACAGACTGGTGTAAGACTCTCCTAAGGGAGTGAAAGTTTTTGGCCTCGGCGCCCTGTCGCCCCTGAATGCCTGGTTCGGACGGAAACTCGAGCCCGAGGGGTTTCTGTAAGCTCTTGGGGGTGGATGATTGTTCTGGGGGTTCGGTGCACGCCACGGTGCATGAACAGGAGGTGCAGAATAGGATTGTGCACGGTGGACAGTAAAATGGGGATCAGGTGCGGGATAGTAATGTTGCGGGTGGCTATATGGGTTGTGAGAGTAGTTTTGGTGGTGGGGTTGGGGTGGGCTATATTGGGGTGCGGGGCCTCTATTTCTGAACCATGCCCCGGACTCGACGGCCGCAACTTCCTCTCTCCTCTTTTTCCCCAGTACTCCTCCAGTACCACTTTGGATAGCCTGAGTGGTGGCTTTCAGTGCCGAGTAACTCATGATCTTGTTGGCCTTCAAACCTTCCTCGATCATACCCCCCATTTTTATCACCTCAGTGAATGATTTGCCTACGGACGTTACCAGATGTCCGAAGTAGGTGGGCTCTAATGTCTGCAAGAAGTAGTCCACCATCTCGCTCTCTCTCATCGGCGGATCCACCCTGGCCGCCTGTTCCCTCCATCGGAAACCAAATTCCCTGAAGCTTTCAGCAGGCTTCTTCTCTAATTTTAACAATGATAGGCGGTCGGGGATTATCTCAAGATTGTACTGGAACTGGCCGATAAAAGCTTGAGCCAAATCATCCCACGTAAACCATCTACTCGGGTCCTGTCTAGTGTACCACTCCAGCACAGATCCTCCCAGACTCTGACCGAAGTAAGCTATCAGAAGCTCGTCCCGTCCTCCGGCCCCTCTCATTTTACTGCAAAACCCTCGCAGGTGGGCCATCGGGTCACCATGCCCCTCGTATAGGTCGAATTTGGGCATTTTAAACCCTGCTGGCAACTGGACGTCCGGAAATGGACACAGATCCTTATAGGCGACGCTGACCTGGTTGCCTAAACCGTGCATGTTCCTGAAGGACTGCTCCAGGCTTTTAACTTTTCTGACAACTTCCTCGTGTTCCGAACTTTGGAAGTGTTTTTCCGGTTCTGCCGGATTATCCCAATGAGGTGTATGTGATTGTGGTTCAGGAGCCCTGAAAGTAGGCTCTGGAGGATAGTAAGAGTTGTCATGGATCTGAACATATGGCTCGCTGGCCGGCCTTTGCAGAGGAGCAGGTGGAGGTGCCACAAAAACAGGGGCGACTGGAGGAGGATTTGGTTTGGCTGGTGGAATGTGGGTGGCATATGGATTTTCCCCCTGAAAGTATGGATAGCTCGGGGCGCTTGTTGAAGGATCGACGGGCGGATGTTCCGAAGCTGAGGCGAGAGTAGGGCGGTTCGGTGAAGACTGTTCCCTGGCCCAGGCCAGGTGCATCTCTGTTATCTGTTGTTTTAACCGGTCTACTTCTTCTTTCATGATTTGTAGCTCGGATTTTTCTTCCTCGAGACTCTTGCCAGAACTAGACATGCTTACTGTAATCGGTCCTTTGGATCTAGTACGGTAGTGATGGTTGGCCAGTATATTCTGTCAAACCAACTGCTAAACTTTTCTGGAATTCAACAAACTTGTTAGTTCACCGAGTTTGACAGATATGTTATAGCACGTTGGATGCAATGCACCTAACCAAATAACCCTTTCTACGTGTACTCTTTAACATGCGTCATTCCGGCCCTTTTCCTTTTTCTTTTTCTTTTTCTTTTTCCTTTTTTCTTTTTCGACTATCTTTGCAAGCCTTATTGTTATTTAGCCTTTGGATTCTTTTTCTTTCTTTTTAGTGGTGGTCGAATCTTATGCGGATTGCCTACGTATCACGTTCTCGCGTGAATCAGACCGAGCGTAGTTCTGTTAACAAGATTGTGGCAAAATTCAGTAACTTTTATATCAAATAAAACCGTGTAGTTACAAAACACGTCTTACAACAATCAACAAAACAAAAGAAAATGCTTGACTCGAAAACGTAAAATAACATGCCAACTGGCTTGACCCAATATTTCAAAAATACATTTTTTTAATCAAAGGTCTACTGCTCTAAAATTCCTGGGGGCCCGCGAGGCATCATTCGGCCTTGCCGCGGGCCTGGGCGTGACGTCCTTGTGTAGTCCCCTTAATTCTTCCATGATCCGATGAACATAGCCCATAATTGAAGCAAAAAGGTCGGCGCGGGGCATTTGTTCACAAGCTAGGCACTTCATGGTGACATAGTGCCCGATTTCTCCAATTCTGTCCTTGATCATGTCCCTTTCTCCGAGTAGCCGCTCTATCTGCTGGTTTTTCGCCCCCAATCTTCGAGCGTTGTTGGTGACTTGGTCTAGGAGCCTGTCTATTTGTTCTTGCAGTCGAGCCATCAAGTTGTGGCAACGGTCGAGGTCTGCTCTGGCATCTTGGGCTTGCTTGAAGACCCGTTCTCTGAGGACAACATTTGCTTCCCTTAAACTGGTGACGATATCAGTGTAATCCTCTTCCACCCGTTGTAGGTGAAGTGCATGTTGACGTGCCTCCTTTCTCCAGCTAGCTCGGATCCTCATTGTTTGGGCCTTAGACTCTTCCAATTCTCTTTGGACATCGGCAACCTGGCTTTTCAAACCCTTTATCAGTTTTTCGTCTGCCCGACTCCTCAACTGTCTGTCAGCATCCCTTTTCATTTGCCGGATTTGAGCTCTCAGGAAGTCATTTTCTTGTGCCAACTTCTTTTTATCTCCTTCGTTGGCGGCAGCTTGCACATTCATTTCAAATTGGAGTTCTTGGGTCCGTTGTTCTATCCTGCTGATCTTTGTTCTATAGGCTTCTTCTCTAGCCAACCAGTCCCATTGTTCTCGTGACGCTCCAGCAAACTCCCTGAGGTGAGGCCTTTTTGCGGGCCTTTGATGCTCCACATCTCTACTATACCATGCAGGATATTCCGACGATACTTCGCCCCGGGCTCGATCTCGCACCCGAGTGTCTATTTTTAATGTCTGACACTCACTCCAAATCTTTCGGACCAACGCTTCAGGGAACTGTCCTCCTGGTCCAATTTCAACTACATGTGGGCTGAGGTCTTCTTCTTTTGGGATTATTTGGCATCGTCCCAATTGTCTCAATACTCGACCTGGTGCGTAGGGCTGGATGCTGT
Source organism: Nicotiana noctiflora (assembly GCA_032618575.1). NCBI lineage: Eukaryota > Viridiplantae > Streptophyta > Magnoliopsida > Solanales > Solanaceae > Nicotiana > Nicotiana noctiflora. The sequence goes on along the minus strand of JASVEL010008922.1, from coordinate 111,597 downwards.
TAAGGCCCATTAGCAATAAATATGATTCTGCGGCTGATGCATATATGACTTCTTCCACGGGTAGCCAGCCAAACGTCCATTCTATTCCGCTGGCTGTAGTCGAACGCAAAAGTCGTATCCATCCGCCGATCCCCTCCGGCAACTCATGTCCCTCGACCCTTGCAGGAAATTCTTCTATACAAGTTTTCTTCGGTGAACTATACCTCATAAATTGCGGATGACGACATAAGTGATCGATCATCCACATTTGGAGCAATACATTGCAAGCTTCAAAGAAAGTCCCTCCAGCTTTGCAGATGGTGAGTGCACGAAAGATATCCGATATTATCATGGGAGCCAAAGTACTGTTGTTCTGTTTCATCAAAGTGCTGACGACCCCTGCCACTTGTATGTTGATATTCCCATCTTTTCTAGGAAATATCAATGAACCTAGGAAAGCTATCATGAAGGCGATGCGTCTATGCTCCTCCCATTTTACCCGATTGTCTCCGCTGCAGATTTTGCTTTTGTGTTTGTTAAAGCCCCCATAATGACCATATTTGTCATATAGAAATGCCAAAGTGCAGAACCCTTCTGATAAGTCTGGGTTGTGTACAGTTCTGCGGATCTTTACCGTATCCAAAAACCGATGTACCGTCACTACCCTTGGTGCAATAAGGTATTGATCCCTCATAGGGACTTTTGGTCTTCCGACATATCCGGCTAATTCTTCCAGTGTTGGTGTGAGTTCAAAGTCTGAAAAGTGGAACACATTGTGTGCCGGATCCCAGAATGAGATCAAAGCTCGTATGATGTCTCCTCTCGGGGGAATATTTAGCAGCCCCACTAGATCTCCCAAGTACAGCTTAACGGCATCTTGTCCTTGCTCACCCAAGTCGCTCCACCACTTGTGCAAACTTAAGGGGACCTTGTTTATGATAGCTTCGGTTGTATTCTGACTCGTGCTCATTCTGCACATTTATTTAAGGTAATTCTTAGATGAAAGCGAAATTTTTATTTGCCCCAAAACTATCTTTTCTGAAAAAACGAAACGGGCCCCAGGAATTGACTGGTCAAAAAAAGTGGTCGTTAAGGCAAAATTAAATATCTTGGCGTTCCGCCATTAAAACTTATTTTTGAAATATATGGGAGTCGGACCCGTTTAAAGGTTGCCTACGTATCTCACACTCGGTGAGAATCAAACTCGCGTAGTTCGGTCCGTCAAAACAACTATCTTTCCTTTATTGACTGTCAAAAACACATTTTGTCAAAAACCCATTTTGTCGGCAAAGTCAATCTTCTGCCGTCTTTTATTGGCAAACTAAATTCGTGGACTTGTTGGTGAAACGTATTTTTGTATTTTTCTAAAAGATATTTACTTCCCCATACTATTTCCTTTTGTGTTTTTTCTTTTTCTTCGGTATTTAAAGGAACCCGGTCAGCATGTCAGTCTAAATAAATGCTAACAACAAATATGATATGGCAAGATGGTCTTTCCTTTCAGGTTACCTGTCCTAGACGGACCCAACCCCCGTGTTGAGTCCCCTAAGTCAGAGATGATGCAAATAAACGTCCTGAATCTAGGCTCAATATCCTGATGCTTTTCAATGATACTAGACCGTGTACCCGAGCGGACGACTCGGATTTGAGGAGGGAGCTACGTACCGGGGACCCGCGGGATCGTCCGGCTTTGTAACTTATCCTGCCTCTTTTCTTACTTTGGTATCGACACTAACAGAAAGGGGAGTCTCAACCAGTAAGCACATCCCCGGGGGTAAGAAGAGACGGGTTTTCGGCACAGTTTATATACAGTTCACGCAATATCAAAGCGGTAAACATATAGCAGTTTGTATATACAAGTACAACGAATATCAAAGCGGTAGACATGTAGCACATTAATTAAACATGTAATAAAATCAGATATAGGCAAAATAACAATTTAAATGAGCTCGAGTTCTTAGACCCCGAACCGAAGTTCGAGGCCATAGCTTCCCCAGCAGAGTCGCCAGAGCTGTCACACCTCCTTTTCCGCACCCGCGCGAGGGCACAAGGGAGTTTTTCCAATTAAAGGACAATCGAGACGGGATTAGTTTATTTAATTCAGAGTCGCCACTTGGAAAAATAATGGTGTTCCAAGTCACCGGTTTAATCCCGAACCGAGGAAATTTATGACTCTGTAATACAGTCTGCGAAACTAGAAATCCGGATAAGGAATTCTGTTAACCCGGGAGAAGGTGTTAGGCACTCCCGGATTCCGTGGTTTTAGCACGGTCGCTCAATTGAAATTTTGTTTTTATCTGATTCTTTATATATTTTGACGGTGTGCTTTTAATGCTCTGCTTTTATTTTTAGAAGAATTGCGACGTTACGAAAACACATTGCGAGCCGCACCGTAACCAGTACGCCTGCGACTCTAATGTATTTCAGTTTCGCCGGGAGTAAGATTTGGGTTACATAAATGCACACCCGTATTCAGGAAAGTAATTTTATTTCAAGTCGTGCCTAAAGAGTCCATCGTCTATTTAACTTTGGGAAAAGGACCGTGAAATTTACTAGACGGTCCTTTCAAGTCTAAGTTTTCATGACAATTATTCGAGGGCCCCACAATGGTGTATTTTTGGTGAGGCTCATCTCGTTTATTTTAAAAGGACAATCCTAAAGTGACTACATTTTTTCTACTAAGTTCGTCTCTAAATAAAAGAGAAAAGGTCCTAATTTATTGCATGTTTATAAGCTCGGACCTCTTATTAGTTATTGAATCAATGTGAACGGACATTGCACTCGAACTTGCATAAGGGAAATTGTTTTATACCTTATTCTACAAGCGAATAATACTAAAACTAAAATTATAAATAGCATACGAATTTGACAAAATATCAGAACAAACTAACCATTCTCTAACTAATTTAAACCGACCGTATTAGATGAATCGAGCCAATGGAGTTAACTATGTGTAATACAAAAGTCATTTTGAACTTCATGCTAACGTTCATCACTACATTAGTTACTAATTTTATTCAAATTGCTATTTAAAGCGATGTTATTTACTCAAGTGACCTAGTAAATTCCGACAAAAATCATTCGAATTAGTTGATCTACAAACGCTCATTAACGGATTATTTTAGTCTATCTTCATTAACTACTAATACTACTTATTGTGAGATTAGTCTAAATGGTAATGTCTTATTCAACACTCGAACCTGTTTTTATGCCATCAACCTATGTCGTTCTAGAAATGCTATCACAATAGGATATCAGTGAATCCTTTCTAATTTCTCTACCCGCTAAGCTTAATTGAAATCCAAGCCTATTAACAATCATCTTAATAGCCTCAAATATTTGATAAAGCTCGAGTACCAGCAATGTTTTCAAAGGTTCGAATTCATACAATCCAATATTATGTACAATAGGAATGCTAACAGTACTTCAACGAGTTATATATGAGAAAACAATTTAAACGTAATAAACAATCAAACTATATGAGCCAACTTCAGTTCTTTTCATTTTCCTTTTTCAAGCATGAGATCTACATGGAATAAGCTCGAATGTATACCTGGAAATTACAATGGGGAGAAGTTAGTTGCAGCAGCAGAATGCACAACAACAACAACCACACGACCAACAACAATTACACTGGATCAAACAGCAACAAAGACCAGTAGCACCAAATGCACAGGACAGCAGCAACAACAGACCAATAGCAGGGGAAAACGAGAGCCAAAACAGCAACAAATCAACACCCAATCATAAACTAAACAGCAGTAGCAGAAGAACTAAGAACCCGGCAGAATCAACCACAAATGATGGACCAACAGCAGCCACACAACAACCCAAGCCAACAACAAACTCAACACAGCAGTAGCATGCAGCAGGGGATCAGTAACACCAACACAGGAACAACAAGCAACCAAATGACCAAACACTCAGCCACTCCCAACTAAAACACACGAAAACAGTGACCAAAAGCCAATGAAACAGTCTCTTCCTCTATGCTTCCTAGCTTTCTCTATCTATAGTCTTGTATATGTGTATTGTCAGCCCTTACTCTGTATATTTCAATGTCTCAGCCTATGTGTTTCTCAATGTTTCAGCCCTGTTAGCCTCTCTCAGACTGCTCCTCTTTTTTTTCAAATCCCTCTCCTCCCTCTAAATGTGTATATATTTATAACCAAAACAACACCTAGGAGCACCCAGAGTCTGCAGAACATACCCTTGCCCATCCTTCTTCTGTCCAACCCACTAAACCATGTCCAAGTATGGGGTTTTCATAATTAAAAATTGATAAGTGCAGGGCACTGGTGGGCTGCTCTGTTGTGACAGTGGATTCCACTGACTTGCCTCATGTGCAGGACACTAAATACTCTAAATGTTAACCCATGATTTCCTAGTCAGCTAATTTGAATCATGATTTCAGTTTCAAACCAATCAAACAGTCCCATTCAGTCCAGGAATGCTAATTACTGTGTGGTAATTCAAATAACTCAACCTAGGTAATTAGAAGATGACATCTAATCAACTACAACACATAGCAATGATAACCGATTAGTTGGCTAAACAATGATTCTGAAATCTCAGCGAATGCCGGACATATGCGAAGTTAACTATTCGACGACGCTAATCGACGCGAGTTCGTATCCTATAACTAACACATTCAACTAAGCGATACAGAAAACAATTGACCAAAACAAGAGGTCTTGGAGAAGAAATGACAACTATGGACGGTCAAGAAGAAAATTAAACCAATTGAATCTAACAAAGAACACACAAACAACACATACCTAGTTAAAAATAGATAGGAAAAAGGGAGATACCTCGAACGCAATCGAAATCGAAGCAAAGCCCGGACTGTTTTGAGCTTGGCCTTGGATGTGAAGTCTAAAGGACTTTAATTGAGATGTTCTCCAGCGAGAACATCCCAATTAAACTCTATTAGGCTTCAATCTCTCTCGAATTCAACCGGAGATTCTAATTTGAAATCTAGGGTTCATAGGCTCGGATTTGGGGCTTTTGCATTTCTGGTTAGATTCGAGGCAAACGAAAGCCGGCGGGGGTATGAGGGAGGCCATGTGAGGGTTTGGGGTGAGTTTGGGGTGATTTGGCATTGGTTCGAGTTTGACTCGAATCTTCAAACGAAGATTCGAGGAGCTCCGGAGTGATTCGAGGTTAGCGGAGGCCGGATCCGTAATGGGGGAGGTGAGGGGAAGATTTTGGCATTGGTTTGGTGGTGATTGGCCTACCGGAACCGCCGTGAGGCGATTTCCGGCAGGCGGGGCACGGCGGAGGAGGGCGGCGTTACGCCGGGTCTTTGAGAGCTTCTGAGGGAGATGCAGGGAGAGGGGGGGGTCTGGCTTGGGGGGGCGGGGTATGGAATGAGCCTTATATACGAGATATGAGATTGAATCCTGATCGTTGGATCATTTACGATCAACGATCAGGATCCCCTCACTTAAACCAAACGACGTCGTTTGGTTAAGCCATAGTCTGAGTGTATATTGGAATTAAAGGATTAATCTGGGCCGTTGGATAATAAAATCCAACGGTCCAGATCAAGCGTTACCCAGGCTGAAGCTTGGATGGGTATTGGGCTGGATTAGAGGAAATTCGTTTGGGCCTGGCTTTTAGACTAAGTTTCGGCCCAGATCGGATCTACATGATGTACTATATGTGTAAGTATATATATATATATATATATATGTATATATACATATATATATATATACACACACATATGTATATATACTAACCTATAACACAGCTATTTTTTACTACAATTAACGTACATAATTACATATTACCTAAAAATATAAATCACATGACTTCGATATGAAACACTAAAAATGCAAAACCTAGCATATATTTTTTGTATTTTTAATTTAAATAAATAAACGTGCACACAAAAAGATAAAATAACACAAAATCACAAAAATCATGCTCAACACGAAACTATTTTTATTTTTGAATTTTCTGGGAGTACTTCTCAAGCAACGCAAAAATCACGTGCTCACAACTGTGATCAATCCCAGACTGCTGAGTGTCACCCCTAATAATAAGTCTTGCTTTGTATCTCTCAATGGTCTCATGTGACCTCTGTTTGATCTTAAATACCCATTTATATGAAATGGCCTTCTTTCCAAGAGGAAGGGGGACAATATTCCAAGTGTGATTAGCTTCAAGAGCCTGAAACTCTTTTAGCATAGCTTCCTGTTGGGTTCATGCATGACAGGAAGAGCTGAAGACTGGTCCTGAAGATGAATTAAAGGATTATGTGGTCTAGATAAATTGTAGGGTTATGTGGAGGAGGAGAATGCGTAAGAGAAGAACTAGAGGGCAATGATGTTGGTACAGAAGAAGGGGGAGCTGAGAGATCATAATAAGGAAAAGTTGTATCATAAGGAGAAATGTGTTCAACAAAAGATACATCTCTAGAGTATAATAGACCTGTTGTGTAAGTGAATGAGTTTGTACCCTTTCTCTCAAATGGATACCCCAAGAAAATGCAAGGTATAACTCTAGATTGGAGTTTGTCTCTATGAGGTATATGGACAGAAGCATAGGCTAAACATCCAAAAGATCTTAAATGATCATAAGAGGGTAGTTGACCATCCAAGACCTCATAAGGGTTTTTTTTAAGTAACAGTAGAAGGGAATCTATTAAGAGTTGTGGATATACATTCACCCCCATACTTAGTAGTAATTTAGACTGAAACAAGAGGGCTCTAGAAGTTTTTAAGAGATGCTTGTGTTTTCTCTTCACATCCCTATTTTGTTGTGGAGTATGAGAGCAAGTGGTCTGGTGAGAGATACTAAAAAAACTAAGAAAATCAGCTTAGTAGGAATAAGATCCTAGTTAAAAAGCATTATCTGTTCTAATAGTCTGGACACTACTATTGTAATGGGTGGAAATCATGGATATAAATGCTCTAAAGATGGAAAAAGAATTTCCTTTGCAAGAGAGAAGATGTGTCCAGGTGACCCTACTATAGTTATCTACAATGGTCAAAACATATTTGTAATCATTGTAGGTGGCAGTATGGAATGGTCCCCAAAGATTAATATAAACAAGTTCAAAGGGCCTTGAAGGAATAATACTAGCATGAATGGATTCCTTTGTTTTCTTGTCGTGGGGCCGATTGAACAAAAATATTGTTTAGATGAAAATTTAAAATATATATGTGGGATAGAGATCATTTTAACAAAATGAATGTGTCCCATCTTTGTTGCCACAAAACATCATTTTTATAAATGGAAGTAGATCAATAATATGGGAATATGGAACAAAACTAATGACAGAATAAAAAGAACAATTACTAGATTTTACATCAGAACAAGAAATAGAAACAAAGTCAGAATTGCTGGAACCTGTATGTAAAATGTATAGGCCATTCTCAACTTTACCAATTTCTAATGAGCCTCTCAGAGAAGCGGCCTGTAAGAACAAGGAAATAGTAATGAGAATAGCATAGAAATTGAGTTGGGTGAGAAGTTAACATATAGAGATTAAATTGAATTGAAAAGAAAATACCAAAAGTACATTATTCAGGGTGATAGTAGAAGAGAATGATAGGCAGCCTAGAGAGGTAACTTTAACTTTGTATTCATTTGGCAATGTAACAAAAGAAGGTGTGACTAAAAGTTGTATATTATGAAGTGGGTGCTTGGTGAGGGGTGATTAGTGGCCCCAGAATCCAAAATCCAAGATATTGAATCTGTTTTACAAGCACTGGATATAAATGAACCATCAAAGTTAAAAATAATATTGTTTACTAAACCTGCAAAATTGGTATAAGTAGTTGTCACGACCCCAAATCCAGTCGTGATGGCGTCCAGCACACTGCTAGGCCAGCCTGACCAATTAACAACCATCACGGAGCCATAAGCTCACTTTATCCAATTTAAGCATAACAGAATAATTCAACAGTGATAGATATATTAAAAACAGGGAACCAAGTCCCAACACGTGCCAACTCCCATAGACCGAAGGGTCAAGAGTCATGAGCCTCTAATGAACATAGTGTAATAATGGTTTACAAGATACCAAGTACGGAAAGAAATATCAATACAGAATTCAAAAGACGATAAGAAGGAAAATCGGGTCCTGCGGACTCTGCAACTACCTCGAATATCCTATCGATGTCGCCTCGAACAGCTACCGGATCACTGCTGAGACAACCTGGATCTGCACACAAGGTGCAGGGAGTAAAATGAGTACTGCCAGACTCAGTGGTAATAAACAGGGGTAAGACAGCGCAGATAAGAAATCCGCAATAAAGCACTATGTAAAGCTGTCATCAAATACCCTGTCACAGAATCAATATCAATTGTACCTGTACCAACAAGTACCAGCAAAACAGTATAACAACTATCGGATGTAGCTAAATGCAATGCAATGCATGATATGACCGCTACGACGCGTAGCCCGATCCAATTTGGGTACCCGTGCTCACCGTGGGGGTTCAGATTCCGGAGGGGCTCCTACAACCCATGCACAATATCACTGCGGCGTGCAGTCCGGTCCAACATATATACTGCTGCGGCGCGCAGCCCGATCCACTACCAGTCAGCTAATATGCAAATACAGCCTCACAGGCTCAAAAGTAGTTTTGAAAACTCTTTTATCATTTTTCGATTGGAAAACAGTAATATCAAGTTCCAGAGGTTGGAAATAGAATGATAACAGAAATAGCTACGGCTGGTAGTAAACTAGCATGTCAATATCACCAGACAATGATAACGATCCTCACGGGATCCAATAACTGGCTCACGGCCCACAAGTATACTCAACCGCCCAATAAGGGGGTTCCACGGCTCAAGAGTGGCCAATATCACAATACATAGTATGCAACCATCCGAAAAGGAGGTTCAACGGCTCAAGAATAGCCAATTACCATAACACAGTGCCAACAAGTCGGACTAAGCCATAGTCTCCAATCACAATCGACCCCAAACTCACAAGAGAGTACGTGTCTCGCCGCTATAGACCGTCACAAAGTGGTATACCGGGGTTTCGAACACGCTGGTCATCACCCACATCTATTACTCACCTCAATACAGCGCGACGACTACTCCGCAATGCCCTTACCATGAGAATCAAGCTCCGCACGCATAAAATCTGATCAAATACAGTAGAAATACAGCAGATTAGGCCAATGGGACGACACCCAATCAATACAATTCAATTTACACCAAAAATGGCAAAGTTGCCAAAACTCGACTTTCGGTACGCTTCTCGAAAAATTACAAAAGTCACATATTCGGAATCCTCATCTCGATACGAGTCTAGAAATATAAAATTTACCAAAATCGGACTCTATTTGCCCACTAAAATAAGTGTTTTTCTTCGATTTTAGGCCTAGGGCCAAAACCCACCTTTAGTCTTCCATTTACAGGGAATTAACCAAGGATTTCATGATAAAATTATGTAATTAAGCCACAAAACTTACCTCCGACGAAACCCCGATGATTTCCCAGCAATCTCCCGTCAATACCTTCTCTTAGAACTCAAAAATGGAGGTTTGGGGTGTGAAACCCGCGACTGGTTATGTTCTGATTTTAACTTCACTGCCAGCCTAATTTCTTCATCGCGTTCGCTACGCCTCTCACGCGAACGCGATGCCTTATTCCTCTTCTTCATCGCGAACGTGACACTCATTCACGCATCCGCGAAGGTCAACTTCCCAGCCTCCGTACTTTTCCTCTACGCGAACGCGTAGATTCGCCTATTCCTTCTTCGCGATCGCGGCCTTATTCCACGCGAACGCGATGCATCCCAACTTCCTGTTTCGCGATCGCGTCCCCCAGCAACGCGATGACCATTTTCCCTCAGCCTACGCGAACGCGGGCCTAGCCCTCGTGAACGCGAAGGCTTAACTGGTGCCCAGTGATCTGCAATTTACAGCAGACTATTCCTTGCTTCCAAATGCCGGATGATGGTCCGGATTCACCTCGAGGCCCCCGGGACCCCAACGAAAACCACCAACATACTCCAAAACACGATACGAACTTGTTCCAAGCATAAAAACACCATCCTAACCATCAAAATCACCAATTGCACACGGATTCAAGCCTAAGTTTCTTCAAAACTTCCGAAACCGACATTCGACCAAAAACCCGACCAAACGACCTCCAAATGACCTGAAATTTTGCAGGCATATCCAAAATCACCAAACGGAGCTACTGCAACTATCAGAATTCCATTCCGACTCCCGGATCAAAATCTCACCTACCGTTCGAATTTCGCCAAAATTCAACCTTAGGCAATTCAAGCCTATTTCTACACCGGACTTCCAAATTCAATTTCGATTGCTCCCCTAAGTCACAAATCACCTACCGAAACTAACCAAATCTTCAGAATCCAATTCCGAGCCCTCTAACCAAATAGTCAACTCCGGGTTGACTTTATTCAAGTTTCCTTCAAAAAGGCTATATGCCTCATTTTCAATCCAAATCACTCCTAACTCACCCGATTGACTCTAACACTGATATAAAAGCATAAAACATGAAATTACAACATAACGAGGTGGTAATTCCTGTGACGACGGGCCGGGTCGTCACAGTAGTAGATGATGATGATGATGTTGGAGCAGAGGATGAGAGTTGTGCCTGCAAAAAAAGTGAGAATATGTCACGACCCTAGTTCACCAATCGTGAACATTTCGTGATGGCACCCAGTTCCCACGACTAGGTAAGCCTAACACGTTGTGGAATATACAAGTTATGAACGTTAAAGATAAGATAACAGCGGAATAATATAAATAAAGTGTAATCCGTGCCGCTTGGCACATACACTCGTCAAGAACACACTATATATAACACCACCAAGACCCGGAATCCCACGGATAACACAGACTAAAAGAGAAATACAATTGTGGCTCTATGTGTAAAGAGTATCTAAACAACGAAAGGAAAGAGAAACATCTACCAAAACTATCAGAATAGAAGGAGAGCCTCCGGATCCGCGGACGTAGCAGATCATACCTCGAGGTCTCCCAAAATGCTGTTGAATCACCTAATATGAGCCTGTCCCGATGTACCTGGATCTGCACAACAAAAGTGTGCAGAAGAGTAGCATGAGTACACCACGGCGGTACTCAGTAAGTGCCAAGCCTAACCTCGATGGAGTAGTGACGAGGAAGGTCAGGGCCCTACTGAGAAGCAATAATATAGTGATAATAACAATAATAAACAGTTTAAATGATAATAATTTCCACAATAACAATAATAAAATGATTACTGCAACCGTCTACAATTTAAGCTAACAACAAATAACCAACTCAATAAAACAAGTCCAGGACCTGTGGGAATTGAACCCACAGTCCCATTGACAGTACCCCTGGGTCTCCGGGAATCGAACCCGCAGCCCATGTCTCAGTAAATCTAAGGATCTCTGGGAATCGAACCCGCAGTCCGCATCTCAATAAATCTCAGGATCTCCGGGAATCGAACCTGCAGTCCACATCTCAATAAATCTCGGGATCTCCGAGAATCGAACCCGCAGTCCACATCTCAATAAATCTCAGGATCTCCGGGAATCAAACCCGCAGTCCACATCTCAATAAATCTCAGGATCTCCGGGAATCGAACCCGCAGTCCACATCTCAATAAATCTCAGGATCTCCGGGAATCGAACCCGCAGTCCACATCTCAATAAATCTCAGGATCTCCGGGAATCGAACCCGCAGTCCACATCTCAATAAATCTCAGGATCTCCGGGAATCGAACCCGCAGTCCACATCTCAATAAATCTCAGGGATCTCCGGGAATCGAACCCGCAGTCCACATCTCAATAAATCTCAGGATCTCCGGGAATCGAACCCGCAGTCCACATCTCAATAAATCTCAGGATCTCCGGGAATCGAACCCGCAATCCACATCTCAATAAATCTCAGGATCTCCGGGAATCGAACCCGCAGTCCACAAACACAGCAAGTAAAGGAATACACAGAGAGAAATATAATATGCTTAACTATAACTTCACCGATAAACAACGCCAGCGATTACCAAGAAAACTCAAGTAAGACAATTAGGCAACTAGACAGTTAAATACTACCTAATCATGCTTTTCTAACTACTACCGGGTAGGAATATCGAATTTAACAGCTAAAAACAGGGATATCACTCATCGAGCATCTTAAGTAAAGTATGTGTTCAACAACCAGCGCATGTACACGCCCGTCACCTCGCGTACAAGGCATTTAAAGTATCACATAATATCCTAGGGGTGAAAGTCCCCCACACGAGGTTAGACAAGTCACTTACCTCAATTCCGGTACAAAACCGCTAAGAAATAACCCTCTTGCCGCGAATGTCGACCTCCACAAGTGTAGTATCTGATAAAAATCAATAGAATCACATCAAAATAGGCCAATTGGGCATTACCCAATCAAAATAACTCAAAATACACCAAAACCCACAAGTTGCCAAAACCCGACTTTCGGTACGCTTATCAAAAAATCACGAAAATTATATTTTCGGGTTCCTTATCTCAATACGAGTCGGTGCATATAAAATTTATCAAAATCGGACTCAGTTTACCCATTCAAATCAAAGATTTTCTAACATTTAGGCCTAGGGCTCAAACCCACCTTTAATCTTCCATTTTCAGTGAAATAATCACGGATTTCATGATAAACCAACGAATTAAGGTCAAGAAACTTACCCCCGATGATTTTCCGATAATATCCCAGCGTTTCCCCTTCAAAATCCTCTCTTGGAGCTCAACAATGGCGGTTTTGGTGTGTTAGGCCGCGACCGAAATGTTCTGGACTTAAAGTCTCTGCCGGGCCATTTTACTCTACGCGATCGCAGCACTGGGCTTGCGATCGCGATGCACAAAATATGGGCGGCCTAATTTTCCTCTACGCAATCGCGTGATCCTGGACGCGATCGCAGTGAACAACTCAGCGACCCTACGCGATCGCAATGACACGAACGCGATCGCGAAGAACAAACTTGTCCGGCTCCCCAAACTACCCTACGCGATCGCATACTACCTCACGCGATCGCGATGCTTACTCTCCCAGACTTACGCGATCGCACGCTTTACTTCGCGATCGCAGAGCTCAGGATTTCTCCCTTACGCGATCGCATGGCCATCTCCGCGATCGCGGAGAGCAAAATTTCTCTCCAATTATTGCAGCAGAACAGCAGTGCCTTTTGGCACAAATTGGTCCGTTTGGACCCCCGAATTCATCCCGAGGCTCCCGGGACCCCAACGAAAACCACCAACATACTCCAAAACACGATACGAACTCATTCAAATCATAAAAACACGTCTAACAACATCAAACCCCATAATTCACATCGAATTCAAGCCTAAATTTCTTAAAACTTTCCGAATTGCACATTCGATCTAAAACCCGACCAAACGACGTCCGAATGACCTGAAAATTTGCGGACATATCCAAAATCACATAACGAAGCTACAGAAATTGTCGGAATTCCATTCCGACTCCCGGATCAAAATCTCACCTATCGTTCGGATTCGCCAAAATTTCAACCTTCGGCATTTCAAGCCTAATTGAGCTAAGGACCTCCAAAATACATTCCGAACGCGCTCCCAACCCCGAAATCACCCAACGGAGCTAATGGAACCATCGGATTTCCGTTCCGAGATCGTCTTAACACTGTTCCGACTACGGACCATTTTCCAACTTTAAAGCTCCCATTTAGGGACTAAGTGTCCCAAAATGTTCCAAATTTCAGAACCGACTCTCCCGGCAAACCACAATAGCAGAAATGAACTTAGGGAAACAGCTAAATTGAGGATTGGGGCGAAATTTTCTAAAACGACCGGCCGGGTCGTTATATCTTCCCACACTTAAAGATTCGTTCGTCCTCGAACGAGCATAGAAAACACACCTGGAGTGGTGAAAAGATGAGGGTACTGGCTGCGCATATCCTGCTCGGTATCCCAAGTCGCCTCCTCGACCGGCTGACCCCGCCACTGAACCTTTACTGAAGCGATGTTCTTTGATCTTAGCTTCCTAACCTGCCTGTCTAGAATGGCTATTGGCTCCTCAACATAAGACAGATCCTCGTCTAGCTGAACAAAAGTGAAATTCAACCTATGTGACGGGTCACCATGGTATCTCCGAAGCATAGAGACATGAAATACGGAATGGACTACGGCTAGGCTGGGAGGTAAGGCCAACTCATAAGCAACCTCCCCAACATGCCTCAAAATCTAAAAAGGGCCAATAAATCTAGGACTCAGCTGAGCACATTAGCCTGATATATCTGAAGATATTCCCTCTTGTTTAAACAATTAAGTCTTAGAGCCTAATTCCAACATCCGAAATTCTGTGTAAGGCTTGTTTTCATCAAGAGATCACTCAATATTCCTCAAGCGCCGTCCTCAAACATGACTGCATAACCTTGCTGGATTCTTACCTTGCAACACAAAATCCACAAGACCACGATAATATTTTATGATCGAATTAGCCAAAAATTCAACGAATCAGATGCTCCCATCACACCTCATGATCTACATAGGTCTCGTTCCAACTTTTACAATACCGACACGATGGAAGAGATGTGTTGATATCCATAACCAACTACTGAATCAACAATTCATTGGTCCATACTCCTGACAAGATCCATTACCTTGTCCTAAACCAGAGGATGATCCTTTCCTCTATAATATACTTCATATAATCAATTTGCACTGACCCCAAATCACATAATCTCATCTCACCCAGTACGAACTGCTCAGGCGATAAGCCACATCGGACATAATCAAAAGTCCCACAAGATGATACAATGTGCTAGTAGGCTATTAATTCGTACGTGGTACAAAAGGAAGGCGAACACTAGAGAGAACTATTCAACTCTCACACTATCATGGACCTCCTCGGAAAAATAGGAAACAGAACACATACAAGCAATTATAGATACTGAAATAAACATCACATTCTGTTGCGGCGTGCAACCCGATCCCAAGAGTATACCCATGGCGGCGTGCCACCCGATCCCAAAAATATAACCATGGCGGCGTGTCACCCGATCCCAACAATATAACCATGGCGGTGTGCCATCCGATCCCAACAATATAGACTCACACAAGGAGTCATATGTCGAGCTAAATAGCTCGTCATATCAAAATACTGAATATCGATCATAAGCACACTAAGGTGCATGATATCGGACTCAATGAAAACATATAGCGCTATAGGCTATGAACTCATGCACAACTAAGGTGCGATATAAGATATGAGCCTCAAGAGCCATCATGCTCATATAACATCACCGCTGAGCGGAACCTCAACACATAAGGAACTTACCAAGCCGTCGCACACTCATACGGCGCAATATATCTTTACTTGAATTAACTAACCGCGAAATAAGACCGCGGCTATACCTCCATAAAGGGCGCATTGCTGGAAGAAGCACAAATGGCCTGATGCAAGGCTCACTTTCACATCTAAATCTACCCACCGACATTAAGTCTATCCTGGTCGTGCCAAGCTAAGTCAATAATATTTCACAGGTCTATAACCCAATAAGCAGAGTGCCCTCCATACATAAGTTCTCAAATGGATGATATCACCAAAATCCTCATTCTTGGTTTAAATTTCTAACCAATAAAGTGACTACAAGTCACACCTATACAATCTTCTTGTGGGTCAAGCTCCCACCATCTTCCAAATAATTAAACGGGCCTGCACATTCAACCCACCGGCTGCACTAACACTGAAAAGCGATCAAGAGTCCCTAACCGGGATGCAAAGCCTTTCTCATAGAACACCGATCTCAAATGATACTGATGCTAATACCCATCTTACTCAAAACACTGACACTCTTTCCCTGCTCATCCGAGCTCTTTATATCACATTCATTGACCAAACTTTGACCTTGGTCCTTACTTCAAATTTCATACTACTTACTGCACATCACGTGCCGATATACGATAGACACAATTTCCATCATAGCTCTAGAACTGACGATAGACTAATACTTCATCACATAATACTTTCCATTTAGCTCACTGCAGGAGAACTATAACAACATACGGCGAATTCTCATAACCATCGAATATGTCAATCTCTAAGTAGTGGTCCAAGCCACCATAACCTTTTTCGAGATCTGCCTACTCATAACAGGCCCTTAACAGAAGAATACTTCAGAATTACATCAATCACTGCGTCCGACAAGTCTCAAATGCACCGCCACAAATCACATGCATAATTCGATCACGTTGCATGAATCAATCATTGACACCAATACGCCAACTCAACTATGGCTGATCAATCTACTTCCTTCCAGGTTATCCTTGATTACCTTAGAAATGTTAATATCTTCCTTCAATACCTAACTTATTCCAACCGCACTTACCCCGAGTGACCTTAAATCACGAGGCCATGCTATCTCAAGAACGACGACCATTTCATGTCTCTCAAATACTACACCACAAGTCAAAACATCATAGATCGTTTTGTGTCTTTCTTTATAAGTTGCTTCAAAAGCTTGAGCCTCAACTGTACTTATAGACTCAGAATTATCGGGCACC
The DNA here is from genome assembly GCA_032618575.1 of Nicotiana noctiflora. NCBI lineage: Eukaryota > Viridiplantae > Streptophyta > Magnoliopsida > Solanales > Solanaceae > Nicotiana > Nicotiana noctiflora. Next base: position 95,114 of record JASVEL010008922.1, on the reverse strand, counting down.
ACACTTTACCTCTTGAATTCATTAGGACCGCTATTGAGAACCATCCGGTTCTAACTTGCCCCAGTACGCAACCAACTCTACTGAATTTCTTTATAACATATGAATACCCTCTCGATAAAGCACCCGGCGGAATCACTTCCCGCGAAGCCTGCAATTATACGAGGCATAAATCATAAATTTTCCCTCAAGTTTGAACATGAGCCAGTAAGGCTAACCATAACATGCATTCAACAATTCATATACTCAATTTACCACTCATGGTCTTTTTCCGTAGCTGCAATAACCCATTAATACGCTAACATCCAGAATTCACACAGGTAATTAACCATGCAACCCAATCTTAAGCGGTGGGACTCTCCCACTTAGCCCAAAGCCACTATTACACGACTCTCGAACATATTAGAACCATTCTCTCAAGTCATTTACTATTATTCAACTGCAACCCACTTGATCCAACGAATATAACCACATGTGCTCTATTAGCACTCTAACATCATAGGGTATGACCTCATCCCAATACAACCAAACATCATCCCGCTCCATGCACCGAGAACTCTCTACCAACAACATCTTAAAACATACTATGATTCTCACACGCCTACGAAGCACCATGTAGCCTTTGTCAAATATTTCCTTGCTGATAATAAAATGCAGAGTTTATTAGGGACACAGGAACATCTAAAGTCCCAGCATCATGCCATACGAGCCTCAACTCTTGCCCATCCGCAAGTTTTCAAGAACTTTTTGAATAGTACCTAAATACATCGCAGGCCAAATCTGATATGACACATGACCCATAATTTGATCGTTGATAGTGAAATCCTTTCACTTGGCACGAAGCCTTAAGATACATCTTGCTAATCCATGACAATAGCCTTTATCATTTGTACGCCTTCATCATAAGACAACCCAAGACATTCGTTTGGCACATGTCCTTCTTAAGACAGTTAAACTCATATCCCCCAGTATCTCTGCTGGCTGAATCCTTTACTAAATAAATATCTCATATGAACCATATAGTCTTTATTACCACCAACTATCTTTAGATCTACATCCACCTTGTGATTCTACCATTGCTGTGACGATTAGGCAGTTAAGTAAACCTTCTCAAGATCGTACTTATCAATCGAATGTCAGAACCTAGTGCACCCCATGTGCACAATTGAAGATCTCTCAATTCTCTTGCATTATCGATATGGATGACACGCGGTAACAATGGTTGAGTAAATTCTTGACTCCCTTGAGATCTCTCTGCAGCGTCACGAACCGTCGGCGCATACTTGATACCGAACGCAAAATTTCAATACACGAGTGGATGCAAAAGAACATATGACATAGGCTCCAACTGAATAAATGGCGCACGATAAGGAATTCCAAGAATTGAAGAGTTTCCTAAATAGTTACATAGCCCCTCGTAGATAAATACAGACGTCTCCGTATCGATCAGTGAGAATCTAAGTAACCGGTCCGTGTCCCGTGACTCCTACGAACCTAGAGCTCTGATACCAACTTGTCACGACCCTAGTTCACCAATCGTGAACATGTCGTGATGGCACCCAATCCCCACGACTAGGTAAGCCTAACACGTTGCGGAATATACAAGTTATGAACGTTAAAGATAAGATAACAGCAGAATAATATAAATAAAGTGTAATCCGTGCCGCTTGGCACATACACCCGTCAAGAACACACTGTATATAACACCACCAAGACCCGGAATCCCACGGATAACACAGACTAAAAGAGAAATACAACCGTGGCTCTATGTGTAAAGAGTATCTAAACAACGAAAGGAAAGAGAAACATCTACCAAAACTATCAGAATAGAAGGAGAGCCTCCGGATCCGCGGACGTAGCAGATCGTACCTCGAGGTTTCCAAATGTGCTGCTGATATCACTTAGTATGAGCCTGTCCTGATGTACCTGGATCTGCACAACAAAAGTGTGCAGAAGAGTAGCATGAGTACACCACGGCGGTACTCAGTAAGTGCCAAGCCTAACCTCGATGGAGTAGTGACGAGGAAGGTCAGGGCCCTACTGAGAAGCAATAATATAGTGATAATAACAATAATAAACAGTTTAAATGATAATAATTTCCACAATAACAATAATAAAATGATTACTGCAACCGTCTACAATTTAAGCTAACAACAAATAACCAACTCAATAAAACAAGTCTAGGACCTGTGGGAATTGAACCCACAGTCCCATTGGCAGTACCCATGGGTCTCCGGGAATCAAACCCACAACCCACATTTCAATAAATCTCAGGATCTGTGGGAATTGAACCCACAGTCCCATTGACAGTACCCATGGGTCTCCGGGAATCGAACCCACAGCCCACATTTCAATAAATCTCAGGATCTCCGGGAATCGAACCCGCAGTCCACATCTTAATAAATCTCAGGATCTCCGGGAATCGAACCCGCGGTCCACATCTCAATAAATCTCAGGATCTCCGGAATCGAACCCGCAGTCCACATCTCAATAAATCTCGGGATCTCCGGGAATCGAACCCGCAGTCCACATCTCAATAAATCTCAGGATCTTCCGGGAATCGAACCCGCAGTCCACATCTCAATAAATCTCGGGATCTCCGGGAATCGAACCCGCAGTCCACATCTCAATAAATCTCAGGATCTCCGGGAATCGAACCCGCAGTCCACATCTCAATAAATCTCAGGATCTCCGGGAATCGAACCCGCAGTCCACATCTCAATAATTCTCAGGATCTCCGGGAATCGAACCCGCAGTCCACAAACACAGCAAGTAAAGGAATACACAGAGAGAAATAAAATATGCTTAACTATAACTTCACCGATAAACAGCGCCAGCGATTACCAAAAAAACACAAGTAAGACAATTAGGTAACTAGACAGTTAAATACTACCTAATCATGCTTTTCTAACTACTACCGGGTAGGAATATCGAATTTAACAGCTAAAAACAGGGATATCACTCATCGAGCATCTTAAGTAAAGTATGTGTTCAACAACCAGCGCATGTACACGCCCGTCACCTCGCGTACAAGGCATTTAAAGTGTCACATAATATCCTAGGGGTGAAAGTCCCCCACACGAGGTTAGACAAGCCACTTACCTCAATTCCGGTACAAAACCGCTAAGAAATAACCCTCTTGCCGCGAATGTCGGCCTCCACAAGTGTAGTATCCGATAAAAATCAATAGAATCACATCAAAATAGGCCAATTGGGCATTACCCAATCAAAATAACTCAAAATACACCAAAACCCACAAGTTGCCAAAACCCGACTTTCGGTACGCTTATCGAAAAATCACGAAAATTATATTTTCGGTTTCCTTATCTCAATACGAGTCCGTGCATATAAAATTTATCAAAATCGGACTCCGTTTGCCCATTCAAATCAAAGATTTTCTAACATTTAGGCCTAGGGCTCAAACCCACCTTTAATCTTCCATTTTCTGTGAAATAATCACGGATTTCATGATAAACCAACGAATTAAGGTCAAGAAACTTACCCCCGATGATTTCCCGATAATTTCCCAACGTTTTCCCTTCAAAACCCTCTCTTGGAGCTCAACAATGGCGGTTTTAGTGTGTTAGGCCGCGACTGAAATGTTCTGGACTTAAAGTCACTACTGTGAGCACATGATTTTTGCACCAAGCACTGGGCTCGCGATCGCGATGCACAAAATATGGGCGGCCTAATTTTCCTCTACGCGATCGCGTGATCCTGGACGCGATCGCAGTGAACAACTCAGCGACCCTACGCGATCGCAATGACACGAACGCGATCGCGATCGCGAAGAACAAACTCGTCCGGCTCCCCAAACTACCCTACGCGATCGCATACTACCTCACGCGATCGCGATGCTTACTCTCCCGGACTTACGCGATCGCACACTTTACTTCGCGATCGCAGAGCTCAGGATTTCTCCCTTACGCGATCGCATGGCCATCTCCGCGATCGCGGAGAGCAAAATTGCTCTGCAATTATTGCAGCAGAACAACATTGCCTTTTGGCACAAATTGGTCCGTTTGGACCCCCGAATTCATCCCGAGGCTCCCGGGACCCCAACGAAAACCACCAACATACTCCAAAACACGATACGAACTCATTCAAATCATAAAAATACGTCTAACAACATCAAAACCCATAATTCACATCGAATTCAAGCCTAAATTTCTTAAAACTTTCCGAATTGCACATTCGATCTAAAACCCGACCAAACGACGTCCGAATGACTTGAAAATTTGCAGACATATCCAAAATCACATAACGAAGCTACAGAAATTGTCGAATTCCATTCCGACCCCCGGATCAAAATCTCACCTATCGTTCGGATTCGCCAAAATTTCAACCTTCGGCATTTCAAGCCTAATTGAGCTAAGGACCTCCAAAATACATTTCGAACGCGCTCCCAACGCCGAAATCACCCAACGGAGCTAATGGAATCATCAGATTTTTGTTCCGAGATCGTCTTAACACTGTTCCGACTACGGACCATTTTCCAACTTTAAAGCTCCCATTTAGGGACTAAGTGTCCCAAAATGTTCCAAATTTCAGAACCGACTCTCCCGGCAAACCACAATAGCAGAAATGAACTTAGGGAAACAGCTAAATTGAGGATTGGGGCGAAATTTTCTAAAACGACCGGCCGGGTCATTACAGAATAATAGCATATTGCTCCTTCGAGAAACCATGAGGAGCATCAACATATTATTGAGGGTCAGAAAGAGGATGAGTCTTAGGAGTAAAATTCATATGTACAAAAGCTGCAACTCTTTTATTCTTAGTAAACTTAATATCTGAGGGGAATTTATGAAGCTTGTAACACTTGTCTATTGTGTGCCCAGGCTTCTTATAGTACTTGCTGAATAGCATGGATTTCTTAGAATCAAAATTCACTATTTGAGGATAATTTTTGGAGTTATTAACTTGAGAGGAACCAATCTGAGGAGCAGGAGAGTGAGCTAGGAATGAGGCTGAATCAGAAGAGAACATAGGGGAATCAAATTTGATCTCGCTCTACTTTTCATCTCTCATCAAAATAGAGCATGCAATTGATGGTACTGGACCTATCCTCAATATATTTCTCTGCACAGTAGCATATGTATCATTCAACCTAGACAAAATTAAACAAGTTGATGTCCTCAGTAAACTTAGGAAAAGCACCATAAGTGCAAGGCCTACAAAAAGCACAATTACCAATTTCATCCCAATAACCCTTCAACTTTGTAAAATACGCAGCTATGTCAGAAGATCCATGTGTACAGGCTGCTATGACTCTTTGAATACTATAGTATTGAGATGTATTTGCAATACCATACCTCTACACTAGATTATCCCAAGCCTCCGCAGTTTTGTAATACAATATAGTCTTGGATATGTCCTTAGATAACGCATTAATAATCCAAGCTTTAACCATGTTATTGCATCTCTCCCAATGAGGATAGAGTGCTGAGGTAGGTGCAGGTTTGGGTAAGGAACCATTTATAACTTGGAATTTGTTTTTAGCTGAGAGTGAGATAATCATACCCTCGTTTCACTCTCCATACATAGACTAACGTTGTACCCGAAAAAAGATATAAAGGGTGAAAAGTATCGAGAATAAAGTTTAAATTTGTGTTTGGAGGTTTAGGCACAACAGGTATTTCAGAATCAATAGCCATGATTATGAAAATAATCATAAGGAAAACAACAATTCACACAAAATATCTATGAGAATATGCAAAATTAGAGAAGTAATGTCACCAATTTTGCGAGAAACCCCTAAAATTGTGTTGATGTCACGAAGCTTGAAATTTTAAACAAACTTTGCATCAACAAAACAAATTGAAGATGAAATTGACACTAATACTGAAAACCGCAGCCCCGACGAATAAAAATTACCAAAATTTTCAGAAATCGACGATGCAACAAAAATTATTCTAGATCAGAAAATCAAACAATAGAAACGTAGTTCCTCCCGAAATTAACCAAGTTTTCTCTGATACCATTTTAAAAGCAAAGAAAATGAAAGAAATAGTACCACATTTAGCAAGGTGAGACCTGGAATGTTCAAGAGAATGCGACGACATATAGAAAGATATTTCTCATTCTCTTCTCATATATATCGGTCCAGTAATTATAATTATCTAACTATTTGTAGTATGGGCCTGTACATATTACTACAACAGTATAAATAAATGGACCTTATAGTATAGGTCTGTACATAAGAAAGAAAATAGAACTAAGTTGGGCCTTCATACTCTAATAAAATTGAACTGAAATAAGTTCAGTTCAGTTCAATTTTCTAATTCAGTTTGGTTTATTTCAAATTGGTTTTCAGTTTGAACATTATTATATTGGGTTCTTTCTATGTAATAATTTGACTGACGAATTTATTGGTGTTCTTTCAAAATTTCGTTCTTCTTTTGTCGTTTGAATGTGATAAATCATAAATCTGGTTATTTATTTTTATAAATTTGATTCGCCAAATACTATTGTTCAAGAAGGAGAGAAATATAACAAAAGATAAACTTATCTGGGCAGCAACAAGAAATCTTACGACAACGAAAACTAATGGAGCACCACTGGCACAAGCATATCAATGGCGATAGAGAGGCACAATCGAAGCTTGAAGAACCCTAGCGGCAACTCAGAATAAAATGGTAAGTATTGTTAGAGTTAAAAGTCATAAGGCATGAGAAATGAGGAATAACCGATTGTGTTACTTATTTGGTTTGGGTCTTTGATAGACTTCAAAATTGGGTCTATATTATTATCTATGGGCTTAGCCTATATATAACTTGAAAAATCTATCTGCTATAATAATTCGATTTTTCGGTTAGCCAAACCAAATAAATTAATAATCGACAACCGAACCGAAAAATTAAAATTTTAAAATTTAAACTGAAAATGACTGAAAAACCGAATAATCGAAACCAAAATAAAAATATTTTTGGTTTGGTCAATTTCTTCGGTTCTGACTGAAATATGTCACCCTAATGCCAACAGTCAATTTTCCAGGTAAGACATAATCTTGTTCATTTTAATTATATACCTTATAGATATATTACTATTTAAAACTCTGATTACATGAATATGAGAAATTGAAAATTAGCACTTTAAAAGGTTTTGAAGGCGCATAGTTCTATATCAGAATTCATAAAAATTGATAGAATTCTCATAAGCAATTGACGTTTCGAGTTTAGAAAGGTATGTCTATTCTTAGTAGCAACTTAGGTATGTGCTCGACTAGATGTTATCTCAGATGTCTATTCAAAAAGCTATTTTAGCGGCTCTCTTAATTTGCACCAAGTGCACAAGTACTTTTATTATTTAATTTTTTTTTTAATGAACATAACTAGCGTATCTTCTTGATCAATAAATTTTTATGCATTCAAGTAACTTTGTGATAGTATCAAGACATTAACTCTATTGATTGCTATGGTAGGATATAGAAAATGTTCAATGTTTGAGCTTTAAATATTAATTAATAGATCTGACGATTTATGTCGCGTCAATAAAAGGGGGTTCATTTTTTTTCTTTTGATTTTTCGACATTCTGTGACTAGATCCTCAAATGACATATTTGTACCAATTTTTTTGTCTTTATAAGGTTGCAGACATGTTTACAGAAAAAGAGTTAGAAAATTTCATGGGTGTGTCAAAGAGAGGATCGGACTATGTCGAGATCGAATGTGGCTGCACTGTTACCAAATTTGGTGACACAAATGGAAAGCTCAGAATTTTCCCAGACGGGAGGCTTGAAATTGATTGTCAATGCTATCGTGGTTGCCCACAAGGTCCTATTTATTTTTCATTATTATTATTATTTCATAGATTTTTTTCCCACCTAGTTAACAAGGAGCGGAAAACGTCCTACTACAAATCCGTGACGGATCTATACTACACACAACCGCTCATGAACAGAATCCAATATATCTAGCTCAAACTATATGTGTGTTAGATAAATATTGACACATACATTAAGCAGAACTCACTGACTTTAAATCTTGAATTTACCACTAAACTAAGCGACAAGGGGATTCGATACCATGTATTATAGTTTGAATTATTGCCTCTTATTTATTGAATTGTCCCTTTTCTTTGGTTCTTTTGGCAGTGAAGGTATCACCAATTGAGTTTGCAAAACATGCTGGGAGGAGGACGGCAATTCAGAATTGGAAAAGCCAAATTTGGGTAAGTAATAAGGAAGGGGGAAAAGAAAAATTGTGGAAGACATGTTTGTTGAAGTATCACACTGATACATTCCGTAGGCCTCTTCGTGGCCAAATCATACATCATGATGAGTTCATTCGCTGCACTAATTGTAACAAAGATCGTCGATTTCTTCTGCGAACTAAAGAAGAATGCAGGATTTATCATGATGCTGTTGCTAACAAGGATTGGAAATGCTCTGATATGCCTCACAAAAGGTAATATTAATTCCCGATTCCTCGTGTTATATGTATTATTGTCTTTTAATATGTTGTAACAGGTAATCGATCTGCTTTATATGTTTAGTTCGTTTTCTTTTATGTTATGTGAAATAGGTTTATACTATTAGTTGGTAATAACTAGAGAATACATACTAGATTAGTGAAAAAGTAACAATCACTTGATAAAATAATGCATGGAACTATATATCGTACATTGACATAGAAGATACATGCTTGTAGCTTGTAATTGATGTGGTTTATCTTTCAGCCTTAGAACAGCAATTCTGCTCTTGAATGATTTGTTTCTTGATTATTTTTCATAATCAAGAAACATATTACCAGCATTTTCTGATTAAATAACTGATACCTTGGATTTGTGAGATAAAGAGATGTGTTTTACATTATATTTAGAAAATCAAGTTACTTTACTAACAACATTGTGTGCGTGTGTGTGTGTTTTTTTTTGTTGCAGAATGAGTTGTAATGATGCTGAAGAAAGAGAAAGTAGAAAAGCATGCAGGGCTTGTCCCAGAACTGCTAAATGCAATGGTTGCGTGAGGTGCGTCTGCTTTGGTTGTAGCATGTGCAAATTCGAGGACTGCAATTGCCGTGCATGTGTTGACTTTCTTAAGAACATTTGATGTTAGACGACGTCTTATAGCGAGGATTCATATAGCCGATTCAACTTGTTTAAGATTGCTCTTTTACAATATACAACGTCTCGTAACTAGGATTCATATAGGCAATTTAACTTGTTTGGAATTGAGGCGATGTTGTATACAACATTACCTTTTAAGATTTTACAAATTTTATGATTTATGAGATCGGAAAAGGGCCTGATATATCCATCTACTTTGTTTTATTGTTCAATCTTGTCCCCCGTTATACTTTCCGTCCAAATTTACCCTTGCCGTCAATCAAAGTTCTATATTTGCCCCTATTTTAACGGTCAGGACACGTGTCACATTCTGAATATGGAAAAGGGCCTGATATATCCCTATACTTTATTTTATTGTTCAATCTTATCCCTCGTTATACTTTCCGTCCAAGTTTACCCATGCCCTCCATCAAAGTTCTATATTTGCTCCTATTTTAATGGCCGAGACACGTGGCATATTTTAGGAGAAAGAACCAGTACAGAAAGAAAAAAACTCAAAACCGACCTAGAACACATGACCCTCATGCTCGTTTTTCCTCTATTACTTTTTTCCCAAACTTCTCTTAAATAAATACTTTTAATCTGTGTAAGAGATTATCTTAGTTTGACAAAGAGACGAGGTTCAAGACATAAGGTTCTGTCATCTCTTTGCTTGTTGCCAATATTTTTTTCTTTACTTCTATTTTCTTATTCCTCACTCCCTTACATTTTTTTCTTCCTCTTCTTATTTTAACAGTAGGGACACGTAGCATATTTTAGGAGAAAGAATCAGTACAAAAACAAAAGAACTCTAAACCGCCCTAGAACCCATGACCTGCATGCTCTGTTTTTCCTCTCTTAATTTTTTTCCAAACTTCTCTTAAATAAAAACTTTTTAATCTGTGTAAGAGATTATCTTAGTCTAACAAAGAGATAAGGTTCAAAAACACAATTTTCGGCACCAACATGACTTTATGAATGGTCTTGAGTACTTGGTCATGTATGAAATCTTACTATATTTGTTTTAGCCGTAGAAATTACTTTCCCGGCTTCATATAATTGTTCAAAATTGGAATCAACCTCCTATCGTTGTTTTGAGATCGCCGGAGAAATAATTCCATCAAGCTCGTCTGAAGTTTCAAATTTTCTGCCACACCTATTTCAATTTTTTCTTAAATCAATGAGATTGAAAAAATATATATGCAAAGAATTGTGGGCGACTTCGGGTAGTTTTATTGTCAAGGTGGAGTTTCATTCAGTGATAAGAAGATGAAAAAAAAAATGTAAGGGAGTGAGGAATAAGAAAATAGAAGTAAAGAAAAAAATATTGGCAACAAGCAAAGAGATGACATAACCTTATGTCTTGAACCTCATCTCTTTGTCAAACTATGATAATCTCTTACACAGATTAAAAGTATTTATTTAAGAGAAGTTTGGGAAAAAATTAAGAGAGGAAAAACGAGTATGAGGGTCATGGGTTCTAAGTCGCTTTCGAGTTTTTTTGTTTTTGTACTGGTTCTTTCTCCTAAAATATGCCACGTGTCCCGGCCGTTAAAATAGGAGCAAATATCGAACTTCGATGGAGGGCATGGATAAACTTGGACGGAAAGTATAACGAGCGATATGATTGAACAATAAAATTCAGATAGCCGATTCAACTTGTTTAAGATTACTCTTTTACTATATACAACGTCTCATAGCTAGAATTCATAGGCAATTTAATTTATTTGGGATTGATGCGATGTTGTATGCAACATTTCCTTTTAAGATTTTACAAATTTTATGATTTTTATGAGATTGGTCCAAAATTAGATTATTATTTTTCCTCTTAATAGCAAAACAAGAAATGTAACCGGGACACTCAAAAAAACAGATGTCTCTGTGGTCAAATAGCCAGAAACATTCAAACGTGACCAAAGCTGTGAAATGAAACATTCTCTTAGAATAAACGTTATTTTTTCTCAGTTGTTTCATAGTTTGAGTACAACTTTTAAAAAATAGTTTATTAGACATTTCTTATTTAAACGAAAAGAGAGATATAGAGAAAGAGAACTGACAACTAGCTTAATACCTAATAAACTGCGGTATACAGAAAACAACTTGTTTCCTTTTGGAAATTGGGTAATTGAAGAGTCGCCACCTAAGAGATTATGGCGCATCAGGGAACCTGGAGTAATTAACTCGTATAACTAATTTGCATTACCAGAGATTAGGGTAAGAGCTCGAAATAACCTTGAGGGGAAGGTGTTAGACACCCCTCGCGGTCCATAACGGTAGGTCCAGCGGAACTTAAACTATATGAATTAGTCATTTTTACAAGTAAACAATTTCAATACATATTTGCAGATAGAAGTAGCATTCACATTCTGAATACATATATGATCAAGGAAATTCAGATGTTGAAAGTAAGAGAGCTGATAACCTGTGCAAAACAAAGTTAAACAAGAAATAAATAAATTGACACAGAGCTGACATGCATTCAACTGGTTTCTTTTTCATTTTCAGCTCTTTACTGGTACAAGATAACAACAGGTCTAACCCCATTCTACGTGTTTCTTTTCTTCAAAAAATTATACAAGTTCGCCTACAAAAAGGGACCAAAAAACTTTTGTCTACACTTTGCATTTTCCAGGATACAATGGACAAACATACAAAAGAATATCCAAAACAAAACCAACAGATACAGAACAGGAAGGCTTGAAACTCTATGCAAACTGTGCAGAATCCTCGAGCCTTTTTCCCCAAGGACTGCTCAACTTCACAGCTAAATAGTATGTATCTGAATGAGGTCTTGAAGCACATACTACGACACCAGTTGCACAACATGTACCAGCGAGCAACATGAATGCACATGCTATGACTAACTAACATACTAATATTTGAACTGGTCAGTCAACGACACATAGTCATGTAAGATATTTTACTGCATTCCTCCACAAATTTGAAGATACATTCAGCGTTATTCAAGATAGCTGAATATTTGTGTAGCCTGCATTTTGTTGGGTACCATAACTTCGATTCCGGCCTTTGCCTCTTCGAGAATTAGAAATGTTAGCAGCTAAAGAGTTGCCTAGAATTCCTAATGCATTAGCTCCCAGTAACTTCAAGCCAAGACTTTTAAACAAATATGACAATTTACACTCATTTCCACCCTTCACCAACTGCAACTCAGCCGTCTGCTCACGAGACACAACTGTATAAAGCTGCAATGGTTGATTTAATAAATGCTGAGGCATATTATCTGCCTCCTTGCCACAAGACAGTTCTGCATTAAGTTCATCATTGAATTTTGCAAAAGTAACTCTCATGAGCCCTAAAGATTTAGAATCATAGGTCGAAGGATCAAATACAAACAAGAAGTCCTCGAATGCTAGATCTGGCCTCTTGAACAACTCTTCCAATACATCATTGCTTGGTCCGACATTCCTTGGTACAGTTTTCCTTGGATTGTTTTGCCTCCCTTTCATGGATTGGGAAATGCGAGAAGCTTCTCTTAAGCCACTCAAATAGGCGCCATGCATGGTGGCTGGATGTTGTCGAATTGTAGCCTCTCCAGCAAAAAACAGCCGACCTTCAAGATTTTCTGCGAGTACGTCGTAATCACTGCCAGAAGACTGAACGCGAACATGTGAATATGATCCAAACGAAAAGGGATCACTTCCCCACCTTGTACATATGGATTGTATAGGATCAGGCACGCTTATGCCTTTTGGCTCATAGATGCCTGTCAACGCAGCCAGATGAATATGAGACCAGATTTCATGTTCTTCCTCAAAGAACAAAAACAGGGAAAAGAAAATTAAATCTATCTAGTCCTGCATAAAGATGGACGATACATCCGCAAGGAGATCGCCAAGTGGTTGAGACATGGGAATAAGGCTGGAATACCAACTAAACACTTGGTATGAACCCATCCGCTCCAGCCTAAGTGAGCAGGATCTTTTTTCTTTTTTGGATGTTATTGAGCAGGATTACCTGGGAAACCTGCTGCTTGTAAGCTGGATGAGCTATCTGGTGGATTAGTCAAGGTGCTCGTCGGTTGACCCAGACACCACTGATAGAAAAATATAAAAATACAAAAAAGAAGATGGATGATACCTTTGAGAATGCTCATAACTCGATTAATTAAAGTGGCTGGCTCTGTGGATTCAAAAAGTTGAGCAGCATCACCAGCAACAAGTGCAATAAGAACTGGACCCCCAGAAACAGTATGATAACTGTAAAATAAGAAGAACTCTCCTCGTCTATGGCTATAATGGTTGAGGCAACCAAAGGTATCCAAGTCTTCCCCCCAAAAAACATGAGGGAATACCATGGCAACCTTATTCAGCAACCCAAATCCTAGCCTATCAATAGCTTCAAGCTTCTTCTCGGGTAACTCTGGTTCAAATCTAATTAATCTTCTTTTCAGTACCCCAAGAGGAACAGTACAGAGGACCATGTCTGCCTGAAAAACTTGGCCCCCAGCGATGACCTCTACTCCTTCAATTCCATACTTTATTGTCTGAACAGTCTTGCCATAAAATATAGGAACTCCTTTACACAGTGCTCTGATTATACCCCAATTTCCACCAGCAAGAAAGCAATGATCACCACCCATTTCATAAGGATCATCCTGATCCCAATAGGCAGCAGAGAGTTTTGAGAGGCATCCAGCATTTGCATATTCCAAGTTTGCAAAATGCCAATCCAGAAGTTGCCGCTCCTCTGTAGTTTTAGCCACAGCGTATAGTTGTCTAAGCATCTCCAAAACGGAGCCCAACGAGATATCATTAGCCAATCCACTTACTATTTTTCTTAGCTCAGTAACTTTATCTAGTAGCTTATTGAAAATGAGTTCAATTCTGGAATCAATTTCTGCATCAACAGGAGCTCCATCAGGCTTGTATAACGGACACTTATCTCTAACTTTATGAAGCGGAATGGAAAGTTGTCTAGCCAAAACTCCCAAAGGATTTGCGTGGATACCAGTTATGACACTGCCACCAAGATCCACAGCAGCAAACTTGCCCTTCCGCCCCATTTTCTGAGTATAAACTCTCCCTCCAGGTCGGTTCCTACCTTCAAGGATAACCACCTTGAATCCAAAAGACATCAGTTGCCTTGCTGCAGCTAAACCAGCGAGTCCAGCACCAACAATAATTACAGACCCTTCACTAGGTTCCTCAGGAATAAGAGATACAATTGACGGTGAAACCCCAAAATTTATATACCCATTATGCAAAAGAAAGTCATATGCTACGGCCACCAGATGATCATACTCGGCACTTACAGTTTCCCTTATCTTTCCTTTGGACAGCCAAATATGCACATTCTCTCTCCATTTTGCAAGGATATGGTTTCTCACAACAATGTAATCATTTTGCTCTTTCCCGTCCAGTTCACTTACGACTCCAGCCTTTCTTTCTTCTTCAAGAAGGTCATCGATGGGGAAGCCCAAAGAAATAGCAATCATGGCCTCTATTTCAGTTTCTTTCTCCAAATCTTTCTTTGTTCTATTTCTCTTCCTCACAGAGCCGCCCAACTGCTCTTCTATCAACTCATCCATCAAATTCTCATTATAATTCCTTGAAGCTACCCTCATTCTGACAGGTCTCTTTGAGATCGAACCCTGTGATTTTGGGGTCTCCATTTTCTTTCCTTTTTTCTTTTCTTCCAAGCTCTAAATGATGGATCAATTCGAAAACAAATGGATCTTTTAGCCTAGTATGGCTTCAGATATCATGAATTTTAGCAGTGAATGTGAATTCAACCTAATTATAGGTCCATATTTACTTCAAAGTTCAACTGTCTGGATAATTTGCTTCAACATATCAATTTAGTTCAGTCTTGAGCAATCTCGGTAAGGTAAAAGAAATTTTCCAGAAAAAGTGGGTGTTAAAAGTTGAGCATTTACAACTAAAAGAGGCATTCATTTTGTGGAAGGACCGAAGGAGTAATAAAGTATTGCATCTCAATTCCCAATTCAAATTATATTATGGGATACAGGGATTAGGGTTTTTGTCTCGTGAGGAACAGCGAGGAGGAGGAGAGAGAACGAGCAGGAGTGAAAAAGGGGAACTTACAGCTCGATTCAGGCGGAGAGAAGCGAAGATTGAAGGCAGAGAGCTTTACTCCGGCGACATTTGAAATTGGCGGGCCAAAATCATTCATCGGCATTAGGGTCCGAATTAAAACTCCATTCGTTTGTTGTTTTCGGCCCAAGTGCACATAGCCTTTTCGGGACCCATATTTTTTTTTGTAAAAATAGAACGGTATAGCCAGTTTTCGGACTGGTCATTCAAAAATAATAAACATTTACCAAATCAATAAGAAATAGCCATTATTGACCGGTCCAGCATAATATACTAGAGTTCGGTGCACATGTGTATGAACTATACAGGAGATTTGAGCACTTGTGTATGAACTTCCAGCATATTATACTAGACTGATATACTTTGCTGCAACTCGAGTATATTATGCTGGAATTCTATGTACTTATACTGGAACCCCGTCATATTATGCTAGAGTTCCGGCATACTTATCTTGGAACTCCAGTATAATATGTTGGAGTTCAAGTATACTTATGTTGGAACTCCAGCATAATATACTGGTTTCGCTCAGATTTATCTTTACATAAAAAATGGCTAAATTTTGATTGCTTTTGAAATTGGGCTATTTTTTAACGACCAGTTATAAATCATGCTATTTTTGAATTTCTCCCTATTTTTTATAGAGGAATTTACACAGAATACGACCTTTCCAACATTTATTTATGTTTGAAAGAATTACAAAAAATACACATAATTTTACACCATAACAAAAAATGACTCATGCTTTTAAGTTTTACCTACCCATATTGTATATATATTTTAAAGCACTAGAAAATTTAAAATTTGTGTTCTTACAACCATTGCTTCTAAAAGATATTGAGTTAAATTTGTGTTCTCACATTCATTGCTTTCACTCTCTCTTCTTCTCACATATTCTACATATGCTTCAAGGGGTCGTCCTCCGTTATTGCTTCTCTCCCTCTATTACCTGATTGCAGTGTACAAAATTAAAGAGTATAAGTCTACCATTGAAGGCCATTCAAAGATTTGCTTTCGAAAATATGATTTTTTGGTTTGTTAGTTGTTTTACTTGGATGTTGTTCCAATTGAGTTAAAATATCAAAACGAGTTCAAAATTTAAATTTGAAGTGATTTGGAGTAGATTTGAGTTAAATTTCAGAAAAGACGCAAGGAAGAAGACGAAGTCAGTTTTTGGTACAATTATGTATAATCTTGTATATGAGTATATATGAGTAGATAAACACATATTATACATTATTATACACTTTTATATACATTTAGACAAGCGTCTAAATATGAACTTCTTTCATGATTTTCAGTTGCAATTCTTTTCAAAACCAGACCAAATCTCCATTAATGACTTCAAATTTTATATACAACCTCCTTATACTATTTCTAACAAGCCTAAATAACACTCACTCAAAGTTTTTCACAAAAATCAAATTCGGAACTTAAATCTACATATTTAAGCTTTTTAAAAATCTAATTTTCATCACCCAAATAGATTTGGGTTGTTGAACCAATAATTGAGTCACCATTACTGATTTGAAAATTAACTTAAAAGCTTGAGCAGTCTTTTTAAAAATTAAATAATAATTTCGAGAACCTATTGCAGTTGAATGTTGAGTATTAGCTTATTATTTTTGGGCTAGTTGGTTGTAAATTAAAATATGGGCCATAAAATTGAAAAGTAGGAAGCCTAGTTGTTTTAATATAAAATAAATAAATAAAAGAGAAAAAAAGGAAAAGGAGGAGGAAAAGAGGAAGAACAAATAGTCAAAAGATGCCAAATCTTGCTAGAGTTATAGCATGTTTGGTCAAGCTTCTCCAATTTTGAAAAGCTGGCCAAAGCTTCACTTTTGAAAGTTATTTCTTGCCTATGAGCTTAATTTTAAGTTACTCGAGGACGAGCAAGAGTTTAAGTGTGGGATGGTGATAAAGGATGAAAAGTGTATGTTTTGAGTGTGTTTGTGTGTTATGCCTTCTGTGAGTTGCCGGAGTTCACACCGCTTTTGAAGTGAAAATATTCTCATTATATGTTTCTTATGTGTAGGAATAAGCTTATGCAAAACAGGATCAAATAAGAGAAAAATAGGTGAAAAAAAGCTGAGCAGAAAAGTCCCGGACAACGAAGCGAGGTTTACTTTGCCAGACTAGGACCAGAGCAGAAGAAAGCAAAAACGTCTGGGACAGCAAAGCGAGGTTCACTTCTCCAAACCGGGACCGGAGAAAAAGAAACCAACTTCTCCAATCCAAAATGTAAGAAGAAAAATTCGCCCCATACAAACCCTGGTTGCTATAAATATATCCTAAAACGTGCTTCTGAGGGAGAAATACTACTTTGGAGAGGCAAGAACGCATTTGGATCAAGGAGAAGAATTCAACTTCACGTGTTTACCTCTTTCTTCCCATTTCCCATTGCTATGAATTCTAGTCTTGTATTTGTGCAAACAACTATAAGTAGCTAAATTGTCATCTAGGATTTGATGGAACATATTGAAGGATAATTTTTCCACTGCGTTTAATATAAATGTTTCATTTACTTTTCTCTACTTTAACTATATTATTATTGTTATTAGTTGAAGGGCCCTCAATTGACTATGTCTATTTAGTGTGTAGTGCTCGAGAGACAGTACGCATTTAGTTAGTTGTTGAACAACACCACTCTTAACGTATTAGAGAGATCAATACGAAGTATTTAAAGGCGGGATTAGAGCTAACGAAACATTGGTGCGATCGTAGTGAACGATAAATTAGTGTCAAGTAGCGTATTTCGAGAAAATATATCTAGTAAATTGTGGTAGTTTCTCAAGAGAGAGTAACGACACTCAAAGTACTCACGATCAGTATAGAATACTTGGGAAAATTTATATGAAACGTAGCAGAAAAAATTTTGACAATAGGGAATAAAATTACATCTTTCTAAATACCTTGATCTTAGTTAGTAAATACACAAATTATTATTTAGTATTTCTGAAGGTTGATTACTTAATTTCTTGCGAAACTAATGGTTGTGATTTGTAGGTTAATTCCCTATGGGATTTTGACTCCAAAACTATAAATCCGATTATATTTGCAACGACCTGTAGACCTCTTAGGAGGCATAGTTGGACCTAATAAAATTTTGGTGTCGTTGACGGAAAATTGACGGTATTATTAATTATAGCAAGAAGAATTTCTAAATTTCTTAGTTTAGTCAACTTTCTTTACTTTAGTTTCATTACATTGAAACTCTAACGTTTGTCTTCTTGTGTTATATGTGCATGCCTAGAAACTACTCGAGAACTAATGAATTGTTTGAAGTGAAGCATTACCGAACCTTGAGAAAGCTTCGAGGCATTAATCATGCGAACAAGAAAGACAAACAACACCAGTACCCAAGAGAACAAATTGATCTAGACATGGATGATGTCATAAACAACCAAAACAACAGTAACAATGCTAACGACCCGAACAATCAGGGTGTGGCACTCTTATTCCAGAAGCAGCCTTGTATGATTAAGCATAACCCACCGCTGAAAATCTGGCAACCGCAATTGCAGTCCCTCAGACACAAGCGGAATTATTTTAAATCACAAACAACATGCTATATTTATTGCAGAACAAGGGACTTTTCTAGGGGTCTTACATTGAATATCCTCAGCAACATCTGAAATTTTTTCTATCGATTTGTGTCACACAAAGGCAACCAAATGTGACACCGAAAGAAATAAGGTTTGTTGTTGTTTTCATTCTTAGTGATGGGAGAGGCTCAAACGTGCTCAATTCTCTCCTCATAAACTGCATCACTACCCACCCAATAATACTTCCAAGCAAGTTGATGAGATATTGAGCTTCGTGTAGAAATCATCCGAAACATTACAAGAGATGTGGGAGAGATTCAACGGGATGCTGGCTAAGTGTCCACACCATGGCATTGCAGATCAGACATTGGGATATAGGTTTTATATGGGAATGGCAGACATCTTGAAAGCTAATGTTGTTACTTCAGCAACTGAAGAATTTTTTTAGCAAATCATTCAGAGAGCAATCAAATGGGAACATTGGTCTTGATGGTTGCTCCTTGAAGGGGTTATGTAAAGGTGAATTGTTGGTAGCTGTTGGAAAAAATGGGAACAATCAAATATTTCCAATAGCATGGGAAGTTATCAACCAGGAGACAAAACATTCCTAGACTTGGTTTATACAATATTTGGCTGTTGACTTGGAGTTAGGAGATGGAACAAACTTAACAGTAATGTCAGATAGTCAAAAGGTATATTTTATTGATTACTTAATAGAAATTTTGTTTACTTATTTTGTATTTATATATGAAACTGAAACAATATCTTTTATTTTTGTTGCAGGGATTGATTCCAGCAATTGAGGACTAGCTGCCCATGGCAAAGCATAGAATATGTGCCAGGCATATATGGTCCAATTGGGCTAAAAAATGGAAAGGTGAAGAAAGAAGGATTCAATTCTGGAGATGTTCCAAGTCATTATTTGTTGTCCAGTTTAAATATGAGCTTTCAATGTTGTCAATGCTAGGGAGAAACACATGTGAGGATGCTTTAGATTACAACAATGAGGTATGGGTAAGGGCTTATTTTAGTGATGTGTCTAAGTGTGATGTTGTTGAAAATAATATGTGTGAAATATTTAATTCCTGGATAGTAGGACCGAGGCATAAGTCAATTATATCAACGTTAGAAGAAATAAGTTGCAAAATCATGACTAGTCATGTAGATATGAGGAGATTTGCTGAGACGTGAATAACATATATATCCCCAATAGCAAGAATGACATTAGAAGAAAATAAAGATGCCTCTAGGAGGTATAAAGTGCTTTGGAATGGGGATGATGGTTTTGAAATTAGTGATGGTGATATTAAGCATGTTGTTGATCTACGATGGAAGACTTGGACTTGTAGAAGCTGGATGTTAAGAGGAATTCATTGTCCTCATGTTGTCTGTGCATTATATCACATAGAACAAAATCCAGATGTCTTGGTTGAGCATTGGTACAGGAATGCCACATTCTTGAAAGCTTACCAATAGTCCATACAACCTATGTCGAATATAAAAATGTGTCCAGAATCAGAAAATCCTTCAATTGAGCCACCTAAACCAAAACCGATGCTAGGCAGACCTAAAAAGTGTAGGAGAAGGGCAAAGGATGAGCCAAGAAAAAAATTTGGTAAGTTATCAAAGAAAGGAGTGAGGATGACTTTCTCAAAATGTCACCAGTTGGGTCATAACAAATCTGCTTGTCAGGTTCAGAGGAGCCTTCTGTGACGACCCAAAGGGTCATCACTTATTTAATTAATCATTTCGAGCTTCCGAGGCCTTGAAAACCTCATTCTATGTTGCCTCGATTTACGTGCATGATCCGAGCATGTAGCCGGAAAGATTTTGTGATAGAAAATATGAATTCTATGAGAAATTTGGATAAAAATGATATTAATATTGATATGGTTGACTTCGGTCAACATTTTTGGTAAACGGATCCGGACCCGAGATTTGATGGTCCCGAGAGGTCCGTAGAAAAATATGGGACTTGGACATGCGTCCGGAGTCGAATTCCGAGGCCTAGAGCCCAAGTTATGAATTTTTATGTGAAATTGTTTTTGATGTAATTATTAAAGGAAAATGAATTAATTGACCTTGGTATCGGGCTCGTATTTTGGTTCCGACGCCCGGTACAAGTCTTAAATATTATATATGTGATTTCTGTAAAGTTTGGTGACATTCGGATGTCGTTTGAGATGTTTTGGACCTTGAGTTCCAAGTTAAGAAGTTTTGAAAATCAAAAGTATGAAAATCATGAGTTTGAGGCTTGATTTGATTAAAACGAAGTGATATGGGCGATGTGATCGCACGAACAAGTTCATAATGTGTTTTTGAGGTTATGTACATGTTTGGTTTGGAGCCCGGGGGCTCGGGTAAAGATTTGATAGGCCGTTGGATGAAAATCTGAATTTTTGAACTGCTGGTTTTTCACCCAGCTGTTGGCTTCGCAATTGCGAAGAATTTCTCGCAATTGCGAAGGGGACAGTGTAAGGCAAGGCTCGCAAATGCGAAGCCCCCTTTGACCCAGCCTTGTTCGCAAATGCGAACAATTGTTCGCATTTGCGAAGGTCCCAGTGCCTGCCTATGTTCGCAAATGCGAACAAAAGTTCGCAAATGCGAACATTCCCCATACTTCCTTGGTTCGCAAATGCGAACCATTGTTCGCAAATGCGAACACTGCCTTATACAGCCTGTGTTCGCAAGTGCGAACATTAGTTCGCAAATGCGAACACCCCTTTGTCTGCCAGTGATCGCAAATGCGAACAAATGTTCGCAAATGCGAACTTCCCGACCTTAGCTTATTTTTCAAACTCCAGAAATTGGTCGGGGTTCGCAATTGCGAACCCATGTTCGCAAATGCGAACACAGAGACCTGTAAAACACGAATTTCAGTCATTTCTTCACTTTTTACAAAACCAAAACACCCATTTGCGATTCTTCAAGGATTTCTTCTTCATCAAAACGATTGTAAGTCACTTTTTACTTAATTCTTTCAATTCCTAACATCATTAAACATGTTTTTCATAAGAAATCAAAGATTTTCATGGTAAAATTCTTGTTTTTGTTAGAAAATAGGTTTTTCATAAATTGGGGAATCGGACCTCGAATTGAGGTCCGATTTTGAAACAAATTATATACATGAACTTGTGGGGGGATGGGTAACCGGATTTTGGTCCTAACCCCGAATTCCGACCATGTGGGCCCGGGGTTGAAATTTACTATTCATGGCAGAATGTTGTAAAAGTTGTATTTGGTCTTAAGAATTAGTTTGTTGAGTAGAATTGATGATATTAAATCAATTGTGTATACATACGGTTGGATTGGAGCCAAATTGAAAGAAAAGACATTTCCACCGATTGAATTGTTCATAAGCATTCGAGGTAAGTGTTTGTTCTATCCTAGCTTGAGGGAATAGGATTATGTGTTATGTGTTATGTGATCGAGTGCGGTGTATGGGTTGTGGTGACGAGCATCCATACACTGGCGTCTAGTATGACCGTGAGTCGTTGGAAAATAATTATTTTGAGATATATTACAGATGAATTGTTATTGTTCTCCCTTGTTGGGACTTGTTGTGAAGATAATTATTGATTGCCCTTGATGGGACGGTTTATGAATTACTGTTTCTTTCTTTGCCCTTAACCGTGATTGTTATTTGGGTGAGGAAGAGTGATAAAGCACGAAGGGTGATGTCCGTGCCATGTTTATTTATTTATGCACGAAGGTTAATGTCGTGCCATGTTTATTTATCGATTATGCACGAAGGATCATGCCGTGCCCTGTTATTGAACCATGTACGAAGGATCATGCCGTACTATGGATGTGAGGATGAGAGTAAAAGCACGAACGGTGATGCCGTGTACTTTATTTGTTTATTTGGTGAGGATGAGAGTAAAAGCACGAAGGGTGATGCCGTGCAACTGCTTGCTATTTCTTGAATTGATATTACTTGTGTTTACATTATACTTTGTTTTTCCTTGTGAATTTATTAACTGTTGTTAATTGTTGAATTCTTTGAGATATTCTTTATTGTGTTATTACCTGGTTATTTCTTGTTATTTCGTGGTATATATATATATATTGCATTGCACAGGTTTATGTGAGTGTCTGGTCCTAAGCTTGTCACTACTTCGCCGGATAACGTCCAGCTTAATGGCAAAAAAATACCGTATCTCCTCTGACTTAGTTTATGTTCCCAATTGTGACTGATATCCATTGGTATTAGATATTGGACTGCTAGCGATGGTTGGGTTGTTGCCGAGGATGGTGGAGCTGTAAAGATGTTGGGCGCAGTCCCGTCGTCTCTTTCTTTATTTATGCTATTAGCTGTAGTCTCTTTGTTCCGAGACAAACAGAATTATGTTATATTTCCTTCAGACTTTTATGTGTAGTATTCCATAGTAGTTTGTGAGTTGGTGACTCCACGTCTCGGGTAGAGGATTTCAGTATGATTTTCACTTTGTGAATTGTTATTTCCATTTTGATAAAGTATTCCGCATTTATTTAATTAAAATTGTGTTAAAAACAGGATAGTATGAATACAGTGGCTTGCCTAGCTACCACGAGTAGGCGCCATCACGATCCCGATATCGGGGGAAAATCCGGTCGTGACAAGTTGGTATCAAAGCTCTAGGTTACATAGGTCTCACCACTCACGAACAAGCTTAGTAGAGTTTGAGAGGTAGGCACGGAGACGTCCGTACTTGTCCTCCAGGAGTCTATCGAGTTAGGAAAGAGTCTCTCATTTGTTCTTTCTTGTCGTGCGACTTGTTCCTCAATTACCGATTGGATTTCTATTCCGTCCTTTCGCAGGACGGCGAGGACACGCGCTTCTTCGTCCGCCGACCAGCCGGCCCCGAGCCCCGTGCGGCCCCGCGAGGGCAGTGGCCGGCGGCCGTATCGTAGGTCGCGGTAGGGGCAGAGCTCGCCCCCGGCAGCTACCCCGCAGGTGGAGCCTCATATTGAGATCGACGAGGAGGTCTCGGCTCCAGCAGCCTCCAGCCAGTGGGCCCAGCTTAGGTCCCGAGAGAGGCTTTATTTACCCCGGATCTCCGGATGCTTTGGTCAGAATAGCGGGATTCACGGACAACATTGCCGTAGCCGGTCTATTATCGCCTGCCCCGCCCACTTCTCGAGCCGGAGGAGGGGCCCGTACTCCTATCGCTCATACTCCGAGCCGCAGCTCCTCACCTCGGCACCGCATCCGACCCACCGTGGCCACTCGGCCGTGTACCACGACCACGCCGCGACGGAGCCGGCCATGACTTCGATTCGTTACGGAGGCTTGACCGGCTTCTCCAAGCTATTTACCACTACATTCAGCCGGAGCCGCATCGGAGGATCCTCGGGACTTCTTTATTCACCTGCCACGAGATTCTCAAGACTACGGGGATCGTGGAGACAAACCGAGTTGACTTCTACCTTCGGACTCGCAGGATCCGCCAAGACTCGGTGGAGAGATTATTGCTTGACTCGACCAGCACAGGATCCCCAGCTCTATCATGGGACCAGTTTATGGAACTATTTATGGAGAAGCTTCTCCCCGCTACTCGACGGGATGTACTTCGGAGGCGCTCGAGCGCCTCCATCGGGGCACCACGCACGCCACACGCACGAGACGAGATTTATCGACTTGGCTCGTCATGCAGCGGCGATACTTCCCACCGGAGCGGGAGAGGGTCCGCGTATGTACGGACGGGCTGAACCCACCGATTAGACTCCGTATGGCTACGGGCGCGGGGAGTGACATATCATTTCGGGAGGCGGCCAATGCATCACGTAGAGTCGAGACGGCTCTTGCTGGGGAGGCGGTTATTCTTCGTATAAGCAGGCCTCGTCATTCCGTGTGCTTAGTGGTTCTTCCTCCGGTGCCCGAGAATCCTTTGACAGAGGCCGGTCCTCCGTGCCTTTTCATTCCGCCCTTCGAGCTTCACGGGTGGATCCGGTGATCGCGGTTCTCGGGGGCATTATTCGGACCGGCCTCCTATTAATGCTCGGCCTCTTCGGAGTGTTCGCGGAGGCCATTCGTGTCGTCGGTGGCCAGCAGCCCCTATCGCCCAAGAGTTGCTACGCATGTGGCGACCCGGTGTCATTTTATCGGTATTGCCCTCTGACAGGCGGGCAACTCTCGGCAGCCGAGGTCCTCGTCCTACGATTCGTGCCCCACCGACCCTCGACCGCCCAGCCCACCCGCAGGCGGGGTAGAGATTATAGAGGCGGAGGTCGAGACCGCAGAGGCGGAGACCGTCCAGCCGAGAGGTAGAGGTCGGCCGGTTGATGGTCGTCCCAGAGACGCAGCCTCGCAGGGAGGTGCACATCCCCGATTCTATGCTTTACCGCCCGTGCCGCAGGCGAGAGGCATCAGATGCCGTGATTACGTGTACTATTCTTGTGTGTGGCGGAGGTGCTTCGCATTATTTGACCTCGGATCTACATATTCCTACGTGTCTTCCTACTTCGCACCGTATTTGGTCGTGCTCAGCTATGCTCTGGATATTCCAGTTTATGTGGCTACACCAATGGGTGACTCCATTGGTAGTCGATCGGGCGCATCGTTCGTGCGTAGTTATATTTGGGGGTCTTGGAGACCCGTGTTGATCCGTTGCTTTTGGATATGGTAGATTTTGATGTCATATCGGGGATGGACCGGTTGTCCCCATATCATGCTATTCTTGATTGCCATGCTAAGACCGTGACCTTAGCCTTGCCGAATCACCCCGATTAGAGTGGAAGGGTACCTCAAGCCCACTCCGTTCGCACCGTTATTTCCTATGTTAAGGCTCGACGTATGGTCGAGAAGGGGGTGTCTAGCTTATTTGGCTTATGTTCGTGATTCCAGCCCAGAAGTTCCTTCCATTGAGTCGGTCCCTATCGCACGGGAGTTTCCGGAGGTTTTTCCTTCAGACTGCCGGGCATGCCACCCGACAGGGATATTGATTTCCGTATTGATCTGGCACCGGCACTCAACCCCATCTCTATTCCACCCTATCGTACGGCCCCGCCGAACTAAAAGAGTTGAAAGATCGCTGCAGGACCTTCTGTTGCTTGGCGATTCGTAGCCCAGTGTTTCCCCCGGGAGCACCCGTATTATTTGTAAAGAAGAAGGATGGCTCGACGCGGACGTGTATTGATTACCGATAGCTAAACAAGGTGACTATCAAAAATAAATATCCACCGCCGAGGATTGATGATTTGTTTGACCAGCCCCCGGGAGCGAGGGTATTCTCTAAGATAGACTTGAGGTCGGGCTACCATCACTGAAGATCAGGGCGGCCGACATTCCTAAGACGACCTTTCGCTCTAGATACGGGCATTATGAGTTCTCGGTCATGTCCTTCGGGTCGACCAATGCCCCAAGCAGCATTCACGGAGTCGATGAATCGGGTATTCAGGCCTTACTTAGATCCGTTCGTGATAGTCTTCATAGATGACATCCCGGTGTACTCCCGCAGCCAGGAAGAGCACGAGCAGCACCTCAGAGTGGTTCTTCAGACTCTGAAAGATAACCACCTATATGCCAAATTTTCTAAATGTGAGTTCTGGCTGAGTTCGGTAGCATTTCCGGGTCACATTGTATCGGTGGAAGGTATTCAGGTAGACCCAAAGAAGATCGAGGCAGTCCAGAATTGGCCTCGACCAGCTTCAGTGACTGAGATCCGGAGTTTCTCGGGATTAGCAGGTTACTACCGTCGTTTTGCAGAGGGTTTTCTTCTATTGCAGCCCCGACGACCAGAGTTGACCCGTGGCGGTGTCCTTTCATATGGTCCGAGGAGCGCGAGGCGAGCTTTCGTAGCTCGAGACACGCCTCGACCACCGCACCCGTTGTTGATACTACCTACGGTGCACGTGGCCTTATACGCTTTATCGCGACGCATCTCGTACGTGGCTCGGAGCCGTATCGATGCAGACGGTAAGGTTATCGCTTATGCTTCGAGGCGGTTAAAAATACACGAGAAGAATTATCCGCTTCATGATCTTGAGCTAGGAGCAGTGGTTCATGCCTTAAAGCACCTGGAGGCATTATCTATACGGTGTGACACGCGAGGTGTACACCGATCACAAAAGCCTACGGTACTTGTTCAAACATAAGGAGTTGAATCTACGACAGCGGAGATGGTTAGCAGTTGCTAAAAGACTATGATGTTACTATATTATATCACCCGGGTAAGGCCAATGCGGTGGCCGATGCATTGAGTAGAAAGTATGCCAGCACGGGTAGTCTTGCATATATTCCGGTCAATCGGAGACCATTAGCTCTAGATGTCCATGCCTTAGCCAACCGGTTCGTGAGATTAGACATTTCTGAGCCTAGCAGAGTGTTAGCCTGCACGGTCGCTCGTTCTTCTTTATTAGAGCGTATCCGTGAGAGGCAACTTGATGATCCTCATTTGCGTGAGTTGAGAGATACAGTACAGCGGGGAGGTGCCACACAGGTAAACCTAGATGATGATGGGGTATTGAAATTGCAGGGTCGAGTTTGTGTACCCAATGTCGAAGGGATTCGAGAGTTGATCTTAGCAGAAGCCCACAGTTCGCGGTATTCTATTCACCCAGGCGCCGCGAAGATGTACCAGGACTTACGGCAACACTATCGGTGGCGCAGAATGAAGAAAGATATCGTTGCGTATGTCGCTCGGTGTCTAAATTGTCAGCAGGTGAAATATGAGCACCAGAGACCTGGTGGTGTATTCCAGAGGATTGAAATTCCCGAGTGGAAACGGGAGCGGATCACTATGGACTTCGTTACTGGACTTCCTTTGACTCGGAGGAAATTTGATGCTATTTGGGTCATTATTGATAGGCTGGCCAAGTCAGCACACTTTATTCCCAGTATCTGTCTCCTACTCGTCGGAGAGGTTAGCGGAGGTTTACATTAGGGAGATTGTTCGTCTCCATGGGGTGCCAGTATCTATTATCTCTGATCGGGGAACGCAGTTTACCTCGCGGTTCCGGAGAGCGGTCCAGCGGGAGTTAGGCACCCAGGTTCAGTTGAGTACAGCATTTCATCCTCAGACGGATGGCCAGTCAGAGAGGACCATTCAGATTCTTGAGGACATGCTTCGAGCCTGTGTTATTGATTTCGGAGGCTCGTGGGACCAGTTTCTACCATTAGCAGAGTTCGCCTACAATAACAGTTACCAATCTAGCATCCAGATGGCTCCGTATGAGGCGTTGTATGGTAGGCGATGTCGATCACCAGTCGGATGGTTTGAACCGGGAGAGGCTCGGTTGTTGGGTACAGACTTAGTTCAGGAGGCCTTGGATAAGGTCAAGACTATTCAGGAGAGATTGCGTTCAGCTCAGTCCAGGCAAAAGACTTATGCGGATCGTAAGGTTCGAGATGTAGATTTCATGGTCGGTGAACGAGTATTGCTCCGAGTGTCGCCTATGAAGTGCGTGATGAGGTTCGGGAAGAAGGGCAAGCTCAGCCCTAGGTATATCGGTCCATTTGAGATTCTAGACAGAGTGGGAGGGGTGGCTTACAGATTAGCTTCGCCGCCTAGCTTATCAGCCGTGCATCCAGTTTTTCACGTATCTATGCTTCGGAGATACCACGGCGATCCCACACATGTGTTAGACTTCAGTACTGTCCAATTGGACAATGATCTATCTTACGAGGAGGAGCCGGCGGCTATTCTAGACCGGCAGGTTCGACAGTTGAGGTCGAAGAGTTATCCTTTTGTGCGTGTTCAGTGGAGAGGTCAGCCTCCTGAGGCATCGACCCGGGAGTCCGAGTCCGATATGCGGAGCCGCTACCCTCATTTGTTCCCCAACTCAGGTACTTCCTTCTCTCGTCCGTTCGAGGACGAATGGTTGTTCTAGAGGTGGAGATTGTGACGACCCAAAGGGTCATCACTTATTTAATTAATCATTTCGAGCTTCCGAGGCCTTGAAAACCTCATTCTATGTTGCCTCGATTTACGTGCACGATCCGAGCATGTAGCCGGAAAGATTTTGTGATAGAAAATATGAATTCTATGAGAAATTTGGATAAAAATGATATTAATATTGATATGGTTGACTTCGGTCAACATTTTTGGTAAACGGATCCGACCCGAGATTGGATGGTCCCGAGAGGTCCGTAGGAAAATATGGGACTTGGACATGCGTCCGGAGTCGAATTCTGAGGCCTAGAGCCCAAGTTATGAATTTTTCTGTGAAATTGTTTTCGATGTAATTATTAAAGGAAAATGAATTAATTGACCTTGGTATCGGGCTCGTATTTTGGTTCCGACGCCCGATACAAGTCTTAAATATTATATATGTGATTTCTGTAAAGTTTGGTGACATTCGGATGTCGTTTGAGATGTTTTGGACCTTGAGTTCCAAGTTAAGAAGTTTTGAAAATCAAAAGTATGAAAATCATGAGTTTGAGGCTTGATTTGATTAAAACGAAGTGATATTGGCGATGTGATCGCACGAACAAGTTCATAATGTGTTTTCGAGGTTATGTACATGTTTGGTTTGGAGCCCGGGGGGCTCGGGTAAAGATTTGATAGGCCGTTGGATGAAACTCTGAATTTTTGAACTGCCGGTTTTTCACCCAGCTGTTGGCTTCGCAATTGCGAAGTTTTCTCGCAATTGCGAAGGGGGACAGGGGGGGACAGGCTCGCAAATGCGAACATTCATCGCAAATGCGAAGCCCCCTTGGCCCAGCCTTGTTCGCAAACGCGAACAATTGTTCGCATTTGCGAAGGTCCCCAGTGCCAGCCTATGTTCGCAAATGCGAACAAAAGTTCGCAAATGCGAACATTCCCCATACTGCCTTGGTTCGCAAATGCGCCTTGGTTCGCAAATGCGAACACTGCCTTATACAGCATGTGTTCGCAAATGCGAACATTAGTTCGCAAATGCGAACATCCCTTTGTCCGCCAGTGTTCGCAAATGCGAACAAATGTTCGCAAATGCGAACTTCCCAGCCTTAGCTTATTTTTCAAACTCCAGAAATTGGTCGGGGTTCGCAATTGCGAACCCATGTTCGCAAATGCGAACACAGAGACCTGAAAAACACGAATTTCAGTCATTTCTTCACTTTTTACAAAACCAAAACACCCATTTGCGATTCTTCAAGGATTTCTTCTTCATCAAAACGATTGTAAGTCACTTTTTACTTAATTCTTTCAATTCCTAACATCATTAAACATGTTTTTCATAAGAAATCAAAGATTTTCATGGTAAAATTCTTGTTTTTGTTAGAAAATAGGTTTTTCATAAATTAGGGAATTGG
The DNA here is from genome assembly GCA_032618575.1 of Nicotiana noctiflora. Lineage (NCBI taxonomy): Eukaryota > Viridiplantae > Streptophyta > Magnoliopsida > Solanales > Solanaceae > Nicotiana > Nicotiana noctiflora. The sequence goes on along the minus strand of JASVEL010008922.1, from coordinate 65,238 downwards.
ACCTCGAATTGAGGTCCGATTTTGAAACAAATCATATACATGAACTCGTGGGGGGATTGGTAACCGGATTTTGGTCCTAACCCCGAGTTCCGACCATGTGGGCCCGGGGTTGAAATTTACTATTCCGGGCAGAATGTTGTAAAAGTTGTAATTAGCCTTATGAATTAGTTTGTTGAGTAGTATTGATGATATTAAATCAATTGTGTATAGATACGATTGGATTGGAGCCAAATTGAAAGAAAAGACATTTCCACGGATTGAATTGTTCATAAGCATTCGAGGTAAGTGTTTGTTCTATCCTAGCTCGAGGGAATAGGATTATGTGTTATGTGTTATGTGATCGAGTGCGGTGTATGGGCTGTGGTGACGAGCATCCATACACTGGCGTCTAGTATGACCGTGAGTCGTTGGAAAATGATTATTTTGAGATATATTACGGATGAATTGTTATTGTTCTCCCTTGTTGGGACTTGTTGTGAAGATAATTATTGATTGCCCTTGATGGGACGGTTTATGAATTATTGTTTCTTTCTTTGCCCTTAACTGTGATTGTTATTTGGGTGAGGAAGAGTGATAATGCACGGAGGGTGATGTCGTGCCATGTTTATTTATTTATGCACGAAGGTTAATGCCGTGCCATGTTTATTTATCGATTATGCACGAAGGATCATGCCGTGCCCTGGTTATTGAACCATGTACGAAGGATCATGCCGTACTATGGATGCGAGGATGAGAGTAAAAGCACGAAGGGTGATGCCGTGCACTTTATTTGCTTATTTGGTTAGGACGAGAGTAAAAGCACGAAGGGTGATGCCGTGCAACCGCTTGCTATTTCTTGAATTGATATTACTTGTGTTTACATTATACTTTGTTTTTCCTTGTGAATTTATTAACTCGTTGTTAATTGTTGAATTCTTTGAGATATTCCTTATCGTGTTATTACTTGGTTATTTCTTGTTATTTCGTGGATATATATATATATATTGAATTGCACAGAGTTTACGTGGGAGTCCGGTCCTAGGCTTGTCACTACTTCGCCGGATAGGCCGTGCACTTACCGAAGCACATGGGCTCGATTGTGTCGATGCTACACTTCGTGCGTTTTTGCACAGGTCCGGTTACGATCATGAGCAACAGCAGCAGTAAATCGATTGCGTGGGAGTTGATCATATTTGAGACCGAGGTAGCTTGCAGACGGTCCGCAGGCCCGGCGTCTCTCTCTTTATTTATGTTATTAGCCGGAGTCTCTTTGTTCCGAGACAAACATAATTGTGTTATATTTCTTTCATACTTTTATGTGTAGTATTCCATAGTCGTTTGTGAGTTGGTGACTCCACGTCTTGGGTAGAGGATTTCAGTATAATTTTCACTTTGTGATTTGTTATATCCATTTCGATAAAGTATTCCGCATTTATTTAATTAAAATTGTGTTAAAAACAAGATAGTATGAATACAGTGGCTTGCCTAGCTACCACGAGTAGGGTCATAACAAATCTGCTTGCAAATCTGAGGTAAGCCAAGCATATTTTGAGTCCTTTTTAGCATTCTCTAATTCAAACTAACTATTGTATATTCTTTTAGCCTTCAATGAGAGATACAAATCAAGAAAGTAATCCAACTCAAAGGATTCAGCCAACTACTACTGCAACAACTATGCCTAGCACCCCATTTTCAATTTGTGAAGACACTTCAGCTGTAAGAAAAAATGGTTAAAGTTAGTCTACCACAAGAGGAAGAGGAAGAGGCAGATGTCTAGGCCTAGGAAGGGTATATTTTAGATTTGTTGTCACTACTACTGGAGGAAGAGGTACTAGTAATGTCCCAAACTTACAGGAAGCACATGAAACTTATCAGTTGGCGGGGAATAAAAGGCCTAGACAAACAGGTTTTGACATTTATCAAGGCACAATGATTGGACGAAGCTTATTGAATGTAAGATGGTGCACCTTTCTAAAAGAGGCTTATACCTCTATTTTTTAACCTCGATTTCTTTCTTTTATAATCAATTGCTACTTTTATTATTTTGTAGCCTGGTGCATCTTCTGAAAGAGTTATAGCAACTGGTACATTTAGAGATGCATCGGCAACAAACACTGATATTGTATTTAAGCCTATGGCCTAAAATGGAAAGGGAAAAAAGCAATTACAACATCCCAGCTTCAAAGGATGAGTGCAACCAGAAATCGAAGGACTTCAAGTCAACAAATGGAGTGCAACCAGGAATCCCATCTTTAGAAGTCTTTTGTTAATGTCGTAGGACTAGGTTGTTGAATCTTTTATTTAATGTTTTTTGGTGTTGGATATGTAACACATCATCCCCTTGTTTAAAGGTTGGAATTCAGTTTCTTGGTATTGACAATACTTTTTGTATTGGATATATATTGGAATTCTGTTATGTTCATGTTCTGTTTAAGCAGTTATTGGAATCCATTCTATTCTATTTCTGCTCTATTTAAGCACTTATGTTGTGCAGATTCTATTGTATTGTGCATAGCCCACTGTGTATTTCTACAATTTTCATGTGCAAATTCAGTTAGGGGCTTCTGTTGTGCAAATTATATTGTGTATTTCTGCAACTCTACATATGCTCTATTTAAGCACTTCTGTTGTGCAGATTGTTGTGCAATTTTCTTGTGCAAATTCAGTTAGGGTCCTCTATTAGAATCCATTCTTGTGCAATTTTCTTGTGCAAATTTAAGGATAGTGTTGAAATCCAATGAGTTGCTGCATTTTTTTGAGACCAATTAAGCACACAATTATAATATTATTCATTATTTAAGTCTAGTCTAACCTGAACATTAATATGCAATCTGATAACACTAAAAAATATGGTCTTCTAGAAGTAGAGTTTAACTGGATCATTTGCTTGCATTAACTTCACGATAATAAGATAGGTTTGTGTTGAAATCTTGAAAATGGGATTCTTTTGGATCAAATGAACATATTCTGTTGGAACAACATCCGTACATATTCTATTTGCTTGCTACTTAAATTTAAGCGGTACATATACAACCAATCCACTACCACAATCCACTTCTTAAAACATTCTCATAATTAGTATATAAAATCCAATCAAAAACTAACATTCACACTACCATGTTCAACAAAATAAAGGAACAACCAAACAATTCCATGCGATGAACACAACTACAAACACAAAAATCCACTTCTTCCTTGCTCGAGCCAACTTTTCATCATTTTCTTTGACCCTTTTCAGTAAACCACTAATAGTCCTCTTCGCTTGTTTGGGAAAATCTTCGTCATACCATCTAAAGTAATTGCAAGCACCTTGATCCTTCAAAACAAGATAAAACAGATTTTATATTTAAATTTAAATCAACAATTTATGAGATTTAAGTGCAAATAGATGGCATACTTACTTTATCAAATTTACAACCATAAAATCGTCGACCTGGACTTCTAGAAGACCATGAACTCAAAAAAGTTTAGCACCTACGAACTCAAAATCCTGAATCTGCCACTGGTGGTGACATGGATAACAGTGGTAGGAGGAAGAACATGAGAGATTGGAGAAGGTGAATGAGCAAGGGTAACCAAATGTGGTATTCTATTAGAGGGAGGAGCAGGTGATGATGATTCTGTAGAAATGGTAAACTCATTAGGAGAAAATGGATCAAAGGAAGATTCTAGTATAGGATTAAGAATATGCTTAGGATGAAAGGGTGCAGGAGTTGGTGCATTAGAAGGAAAAAAAGGGGATTTGGGGGAAAGGAAAAAAGTGCTCTTTGAACACAACATCCTTGTCCACGGAGAATTTCTCAGGATCAAAGTAATATAGTCTATAACCTTTCAGATTCAAGGAATAACCCATAAATATAGCAGGACAAGATTTGGCAGAGAAATTATCATTGTAGTGTGATCTTGTGGCATAACCCAAACATCCTAAAATTCGCTTATAATGTAGGTTAGGGGATAGACCATGGAACAAGTCATAAGGAGTCTTTGCATTCAAGACACTACTGGGTAATCTATTAATGATGTAAGTGGCTGCACGAATACACTCACCCTTAGTATTTCAAAGGAACGTGGGCTTAAAATTTCAAGGCTCTACAAACTTTAAGAAGATTTCTATGTTTCCTTTTCACTATCCCATATTGTTGAGAGGTGTGGACACAACTGCTTTGATTGTATTAAAGAACTCCTAACCATTGTCTGATCGAAAATCTAACACGTGCGGAGAATTGGTTTTCATTCAGTTGAAGAACATCATTCAAAATAACAAATACGTCACTTTGGACTCTCAACAAGAAGTCCAAGTCATTATAGAGTAATTATCAACAAGTGTAAGAAAGTATCTATGGTCACAATGAGCATAAATTCTATATGGAACCCAAATATCTATATGCATTATTCTTATGCATAGGTAGACCTTGAAGTACTAATAGGACATGATGAGCTAGTTTCTTTAGCTAAAGGAATAATTCAACAACTACAATCATTGGACTTTGACGAATAATTTTTAGTTGCAAGAATTCTCTGTAAAACAACTTGAGGAGCATGACCAAGCATTTGGTTTCACAAAATATTGGAATTATTCTAAAAGGAAGAAGATAAATACTTGGAGGTAGGAGCAGCAATAGGTGCAAGGATTGAGAATGTACAGCCCATTATTTTCATTACCAATCCTTTTTACCTATCCACTAAGGAGGTCCTTAAACAGGCAGATGGCACCCAGTCCCCACGACTAGGTAAGCCTAACACGTTGCGGAATCTATAAATTATAATTACTTAAATAAGAAACATCGGAAAATAACATAAAAGATATGTAATCCGTGCCACTTGGCACATACATCCGTCACACAATAAATAAACACTACCAAGATCCGAAACCCCACGGTAACACAGACTAAAAGGGAAATACAACTGTGGCTCTATGTGTAAAGAGTATCTAACAACGAAATGAAGAAAAATGTCAACTAGTACTACTAGAATAGATGGGAAGCCTCCGGATCCGCGGACGTAGCAGATCATACCTCGAAGTCTCCCAGAAAGCTGCGGAATCACCTAGTACGAGCCTCCTCTGATGTACCCGGATCTGCACAACAAAAGTGTGCAGAAGAGTAGCATGAGTACACCACGGCGGTACTCAGTAAGTGCCAAGCCTAACCTCGATGGAGTAGTGACGAGGTAGGTCAGGGCCCTACCGAGAAACAATAATATAATGATGAAAACAAAATAAACAGTTTAAATGATAATAATTTCCGAAATAACAACATTATGATAATTACTGCAACTGTCTACGATTAAGCTAACAACAAATAACCAACTCAAATAAACAAATCCAGGATCTGTGGGAATTGAACCCACAGTCCCATTCTCAGTATCTCTGGGTCTCCGGGAATCGAACCCGCAGCCCATGTCTCAATAATATCTCAATAACTCAGGATCTCCGGGAATCTCCGGGAATCGAACCCGCAGCCCATGTCTAAATAAATAATCAATAACTCAGGATCTCCGGGAATCGAACCCGTAGTCCCTACCAATAACTCGGGATCTCGGGAATCGAACCCGTAGTCCACATTTCAATAAATCTCAGGATCTCGGGAATCGAACCCGTAGTCCATATTTCAATAATCTCAGGATCCACAAACAATATCACTCCGGGTCTCTGGGAATCGAACCCACAGCCCTGGGATCTCCGGGAATCGAACCCGCAGTCCACAAACACATCAAATAAAGAAAACACACAGAGAGAATATAATATGTTAAATTACAACTTCATCAAAATTAGTGCCAACAATTTATCAAGAGTTCAAGTAAATCAACTAGGCAATTAAACATGTCGAATCCTAGCTAATCATGCTTTTCTAAGTAATACCGGTTAATGGTAACGCTTTTATCAGCTAAGAGCAGGAATATCACTAATCAGACAATTCAAGTAAAGTGTGTGTTACAACAACCAGCGCATGTACACGCCCGTCACCTCGCGTACAAGGCATTTAAACTATCACATAATATCCTAGGGTGAAAGTTCCCCCACACGAGGTTAGACAAGCCACTTACCTCGACTCCGGTACAAAACCGCTAAGAGACAACTCTTTTGCCACGAATGTCGGCCTCCACAAGTGTAGTATCTGATAAAATCAATAGAATCACGTCAAAATAGGCCAATTGGGCATTACCCAATCAAAATAACTCAAAATTCACCAAAACCCACAAGTTGCCAAAACCCGACTTCCGGTACGCTTATCGAAAAATCACGAAAAATATATATTCGGGTTCCTTATCTCAATACGAGTCCGTGCATATAAAATTTATCGAAATCGGACTCCGTTTGCCCATTCAAATCAAAGATTTTCTAACATTTAGGCCTAGGGCTCAAACCCACCTTTAATCTTCCAATTTCGGTGAAATAATCATGGATTTCATGATAAACCAACGAATTAAGGTCAAGAGACTTACCCCCGATGATCTCCCGATGATATCCCAGCGTTTCCCCTTCAAAATCCTCTCTTGGAGCTCAAAAATGGCGTTTTGCGAATGAGGGTCGCGGGTTGACTGTTCTGGACTTAAATCACTGCCAGACATTTTTACTCTATGCGATCGCATGATCCCTGTTGCGATCGCATAGCACAAATTTCGACCCTCGCCAAACTACTCTATGCGATCGCATAGTCCTAAATGCGATCGCAATGCTCACCAAAATATACCTATGCGATCGCATACCCTGCTCCGCGATCGCATAGAACAAAAGCTGGACCTGGGACCCCTCTTCTCTATACACTATGCGATCGCATAGGGCTGTACGCGATCGCAGAGAACAACCTTGCAGAACTATGCGATCGCATAACCTTGCCCGCGATCGCATAGAACAAATACTTGGCCTCTCCAAAACCTTCTATGCGATCGCATCAGCCCATTGCGATCGCATAGAGCATTCGTCTGCAGCACACACCAGCAGTTAACAGCATTTCTAAAATGCATGAATTAGCCCGATTGGACCCCCGGATTCATCCCGAGACCCCCGGATCCCAACGAAAACCACCAACCTATTCCAAAACATGATACGAACTTATTCTAATCATCAAAACACGTCTAACAACATCAAAACCCATAATTCACATCGAATTCAAGCCTAAATTTCTTAAAACTTTCCGAATTGCACATTCGATCTAAAACCCGACCAAACGACGTCCGAATGACCTGAAAATTTGCGAACATATCCAAAATCACATAACGAAGCTACAGAAATTGTCGGAATTCCATTCCGACCCCCGGATCAAAATCTCACCTATCGTTCGGATTCGCTAAAATTTCAACCTTCGGCATTTCAAGCCTAATTGAGCTACGGACCTCCAAAATACATTCCGAACGCGCTCCTAACCCCCAAATCACCTAACGGAGCTAATGGAACCATCGGATTTCCGTTCCGAGATTGTCTTAACACTGTTCCGGCTACGGACCGTTTTCTAGTTTCAAAGCTCTTATTTAGGGACTAAGTGTCCCAAAATGCTCAAATTTTCGGAAACCGACTCTCCCGGCAACCCACAATAGCAGAAATGAACTTAGGGGAACAATTAAATTAGGGATTGGGGCGTAATTTTCTAAAACGACCGCTCGGGTCGTTACATCTTCCCACACTTAAAGATTCGTTCGTCCTCGAACGAGCATAGAAAACATACCCGGAGTAGTGAAAAGATGAGGGTACTGGCTGCGCATATCCTGCTCGGTCTCCCAAGTCGCCTCCTCGACCGGCTGGCCCCGCCACCGAACCTTTACCGAAGCGATGTTCTTTGACCTTAGCTTTCTGACTTGCCTGTCTAGAATGGCTACTGGCTCCTCAACATAAGACAGATCCTTGTCTAGCTGAACATATGTGAAATCCAACACGTGCGACGGGTCACCATGGTATCTCCGGAGCATGGAGACATGAAATACGGGTGAACTCCGGCTAGGCTGGGAGGTAAGGCCAACTCATAAGCAACCTCCCCAACACGCCTCAAAATCTCAAAAGGGCCAATAAATCTAGGACTCAGCTTCCCTTTCTTCCCAAACCTCATAACGCCCTTCATGGGCGAGACTCGAAGCATAACCCGCTCACCAACCATAAAAGCCACATCGCGAACCTTCTTGTCCGCATAACTCTTCTGTCTAGACTGGGCCGCACGAAGTCTGTCCTGAATCACCTTGACCTTGTCCATAGCCTCCTCAACCATATCAGTACCTAGCAACCTGGCCTCGCCCGGCTCAAACCAACCCACGGGAGACCCGCACCTCCTACCATATAGGGCCTCGTACGGTGCCATCTGAATACTAGACTGGTAGCTGTTGTTATAAGCAAACTCCGCCAGTGGCAAGAATTGATCCCATGAACCTCCAAACTCAATCACGCACGCACGGAGCATATCCTCCAAAATCCGAATAGTGCGCCCGGACGCCCATCCGTCCGGGGGTGAAATGTCGTGCTCGCCTCCACCCGAGTACCTAACTCCCCGCCGTACGCCTCTCCGGAACCGTGAAGTGAACCGAGTGCCTCTATCCGAAATGATAGAAACCGGAATACCATGCAGCCGAACTATCTCTCGATATAGATCTCCGCCGCCGCTCCGATGAATAAGAGAGTGCTCACCGCGATAAAACGGGCGGACTTGGTCACCGATCCACAATAACCCAAATAGAATCAAACTTCCTAATAGTCCGTGGAAGCCCGGATACAAAGTCCATGGTGATGCGCTCCCATTTCCACTCTGGAATCTCAATCCGCCGCATCAATCCACCCGGGCGCTGATGCTCATACTTCACCTGCTGGCAGTTGAGGCATCTAGAAACATAATCAACTATATCCCTCTTCATCCGCCTCCACCAGTAATGCTGTTTCAAGTCCCGATACATCTTCGCGGCACCCGGATGGATGGAATACCGCGAACTATGGGCCTCTGCTAGAATCAGCTCTCGAAGATCATCTACATTGGGCACACAGATACGCCCCCGCATCCTCATAACTCCATCATCCCCGATGGTAACATCTCGAGCATCACCACGCCGAACTCTATCCTGAAGGACAAGCAAATGAGGGTCGTCGAACTGACGCTCCCTGATGCGGTCAAATAGAGAAGACCGAGAAACCACACAAGCTAGAACCCTGCTGGGCTCCGAAAGATCCAGTCTAACCAACTGCCTGGCCAAAGCCTGAACATCCATCGCCATAGGCCTCTCCGAAGCCGGTAGATATGCCAAACTCCCCAAACTCTCTGCCCGACGACTCAAGGCATCAGCAACCACATTAGCCTTGCCCGGATGATAGAGAATAGTAATATCATAGTCCTTCAGCAGTTCCAACCATCTCCTCTGACGCATATTCAGGTCCTTCTGCTTAAGCAAGTGCTGCAAGCTCCGGTGATCAGTGTAGATCTCCGAAGGAACCCCATATAAATAATGACGCCAAATTTTCAAGGCGTGAACAATGGCAGCTAGCTCCAAATCATGAACAGGGTAATTCTTCTCATGCACCTTCAGCTGTCTCGACGCGTAGGCAATCACCCTACCGTCCCGCATCAATACCGCACCGAGTCCAACTCGTGAGGCATCACAATATACAGTATAGGACCCCGAACCTGTAGGCAACATCAATATAGGGGCCGAAGTCAAAGCTCTCTTGAGCTTCTGAAAGCTCGCCTCACACTCGTCTGTCCACTGAAAAGGGGCACCCTTTTGGGTCAATCTAGTCATAGGTGCTGCAATCGAAGAGAACCCCTCTACGAAACGACGGTAGTAGCCCGCCAAACCAAGGAAACCGCGAATCTCAGTAGCGGAGGAGGGTCTGGGCCAACTCTGCACGGCCTCCACCTTCCTCGGATCTACTCGAATACCATCACTCGATACCACGTGGCCCAAAAATGCCACCTGAACTCAACCAGAATTCACATTTAGAGAACTTGGCATAAAGCTGCTTCTCCCTCAGGATCTGAAGCACTATCCTCAAATGCTGCTCGTGCTCTTCCCGCTCCGAGAATATACTAGAATATCATCAATGAAGACAATCACGAACGAGTCCAGATAAGGCCTGAACACACTGTGCATCAAATGCATAAAGGCTGCTGGGGCATTAGTCAGCCTAAAAGACATCACGAGGAACTCATAGTGACCATACCGGTCCTGAAGGTAGTCTTCGGGATATCTGGCTCCCGAATCTTCAGCTGGTGATACCCAGAGCGCAAATCAATCTAAGAAAACACATGTGCGCCCTGTAGCTGGTCAAATAAATCATCAATACGGGGCAAAGGATACCGGTTCTTCACTGTAACCTTATTCAGCTGACGATAGTCAATACACATACGCATAGAACCGTCCTTTTTCTTCACAAACAATACAGGAGCACCCCAAGGCGAAACACTGGGTCGAATAAAACCCTTGCCTAACAACTCCTGTAACTGATCCTTCAACTCCTTTAATTCAGGAGGAGCCATACGGTACGGTGGAATAGAAATGGGCTGAGTGCCCGGCAACAAGTCAATAGCAAAGTCAATGTCTCTCTCAGGCGGCATGCCCGGAAGATCAGCTGGAAATACATCAGCAAAGTCACGTACCACATGAACAGAATCAATAGAGGGGGTGTCAACACCGACGTCCCGCACATAGGCAAGATAAGCAGCACACCCCTTCTCAACCATACGCTGAGCTCTGAGAAAAGAAATAACACGGCTAGGGGTGCGATCTAGAGTACCACTCCACTCAATACGTGGAATGCCTGGCATAGCCCGCGTCACGGTCTTGGCGTGACAATCAAGAATAGCATAATGGGGCGACAACCATCCCATGCCCAGAATAATATCAAAATCAACCATCCCAAGCAACAATAGATCCGCTCTGGTCTCAAAATCACAAACGGTAATCAAACACGACCGATATACGCGGTCCACCGCCAAAGAATCACCCACCGGAGTGGAAACATAAACGGGGGCACTCAAAGAATCTCGAGGCACACCTAGATGGGAAGCAAAGTAAGAAGACACATATGAAAAAGTGGAACCATGGTCGAATAGAACCGATGCCTCCCTGTGACTAACCAGAATAATACTTGTGATAACAGAATCAGATGCAACAGCCGCAGCGCGATCAGGAATAGTATAGAATCTGGCTTGTCCCCTCTCTCGAGGGCAGCCTCTGGCACCCTAATCCCCGCCCCTGGCTGGCTGGGCAGGTGGAGTGGCAGCTGGAGCTGGAATGATGGCCTGCTAGCTCTAAGAACCACGCTGAGGCTGCGAAGACTGATGAGGTGCTCCCCTCTTGCGACTGGGGCACTCCCTGACCAGATGGCGAGTATCCCCACACTCAAAGCAAGCTCTGGGAGGACACGGTGGCTGTGACAGCCCGACCTCACCCTCACTAGTCTGACCCCTAGAGGTACCCCGCGCAGGAGGTACACTGGAAACTAGGGGCGCATAATAAGGCTCCTGAGGTGCTGGAAGAGCTAGAGTACTACCGGCTGCTGGCAATGCTGAGTGAACTGCCAAAACGACCGGCTGCTGAAGTGCGGGCACCAGAGAAATGACCAGACTCGCGAGACCTCTTGGCCTCTCTCTCTCCCCGCTCTCTAGGGAGCATACTCTCGTTCCTCCTGGAAATGCTCACTGCCTGCTGATAAGATGTATCTGTCTCCAACTCTCTGGCAATGCTAGACCGGATCAGTGGAATCAGGTCCTCAATAAATCTCTGCACCCTCTCCCGGACCGTGGCTACCAAAGCCGGTGCATGCCTGGCTAGACGGCTAAAACTGATAGCATACTCCGATACTAACATGGAGCCCTGTCGCAGTCGCTCAAACTCCGAGCGCCAAGAATCCCTAAGGCTCTGGGGAACAAACTCCCTCAAAAACAGATCTGAAAACTGCATCCAGGTTAATGAAGCATACTCCTCCGGACTATCCAACTCATACGTGCGCCATCAATCATAAGCGGCCCCACACGAAACTGAAAAGCAGTGAAGGAAACCCCGCCGGTCTCCACAATCCCCATAGTACGAAGAATACGATGACACTCCTCTAGAAAACCCAATGCATCATCTCAAACCAAACCACTAAACACCGGAGGGTCATATTTTCGAACCTCTCCAATCTACGCCGCTCGTCCTCGCAGGCACCGGTCCACCTCCCGGTTGTGGCCGGGGGCGGCGAGGCATAACCAAAACATCCGGAACATGTCCCACCGGCACACGCCGCTCCGTGTAACGGCTACGGGAGTCCGGGCCCCTCCCCCGCCCGAGATGTAGCCGCAACAAGAGGAAGCAGCCTCGCCCGGGCTAAGCGGGCATACATGCTCAGCGAACCGAGCCGTGTCTCCCGTAGCGCCGGAGCAAGGTAGCACCGTAGTCGGTGTACTGTGTGCCTCGCGCTCCAACCTCGGTCTACCGGTGGCACCTCGACATGCAGCACGCGATGGTGCCGTGGCTGCACCTCGGGCGCGTCCTCGTCCCTCTACCTCGGCCCCGCCTCCGACGGCAGCAACATGGGGGCGCGGTACTCGATCATCGCGTTAGCTCGTGTCCTCACCATCTCGCGAGAGAATAGAAAGCAGTAGTTTAGATTTTTGATGCCAAAAATGTCGCACGACAAGGAATCCAAAAGAAATGAAGAGTTTCCTAAACAGCTACATAGCCCCTCGTAGATAAATACAGACGTCTCCGTATCGATCAGCGAGACTCTAAGTAACCGGTCTGTGTCCCGTGACTCCTATGAACCTAGAGCTCTGATACCAACTTGTCACGACCCTAGTTCACCAATTGTGAACATGTCGTGATGGCACCCAGTCCCCACGACTAGGTAAGCCTAACACGTTGCGGAATCTATAAATTATAATTACTTAAATAAGAAACAGCGAAAAATAACATAAAAGATATGTAATCCGTGCCACTTGGCACATACATCCGTCACACAATAAATAAACACTACCAAGATCCGGAACCCCACTGTAACACAGACTAAAAGGGAAATACAACTGTGGCTCTATGTGTAAAGAGTATCTAACAACGAAATGAAGAAAAATGTCAACTAGTAATACTAGAATGGAAGGGAAGCCTCCGGATCCGCGGACGTAGCAGATCATACCTCGAAGTCTCCCAGAAAGCTGCGGAATCACCTAGCATGCGTCTGATCAGATGGACCTGGATCTGCACAATAAAAGTGTGTAGAAGAGTAGCATGAGTACACCACGGCGGTACTCGGCAAGTGCCAAGCCTAACCTTGATGGAGTAGTGACGAGGAAGGTTAAGGCCCTACCGAGAATAATAGAAATAATGATAATAATATCGAACAGTGCAAGGTATGAGTAAATCTGAAATAGCAGCAAAGCAAGATAAAACTACAAGTCATCTACAGTTAACCGAGCAAAGAGAAAACAACACAACAAGTACAAATCAATAATCTGTGGGAATTGAACCCACAGCCCCATTCTCAGTACCTCTGGGTCTCCGGGAATCGAACCCGCAGCCCATGTCTCAATAATATCTCAATAACTCAGGATCTCGGGAATCGAACCCGCAGTCCCTACCAATAACTCAGGATCTCGGGAATCGAACCCGTAGTCCCTACCAATAACTCGGGATCTCGGGAATCGAACCCGTAGTCCCTACCAATAACTCAGGATCTCGGGAATCGAACCCGTAGTCCCTACCAATAACTCAGGATCTCGGAATCGAACCCGTAGTCCCTACCAATAACTCAGGGTCTCTGGGAATCGAACCCACAGCCCTGGGTCTCCGGGAATCGAACCCGCAGTCCACAAACAATATCACTCCGGGTCTCTGGGAATCGAACCCACAGCCCTGGGATCTCCGGGAATTGAACCCGCAATCCACAAACACATCAAATAAAGAAAACACACAGAGAGAATATAATATGTTAAATTACAACTTCATCAAAATTAGTGCCAACAATTTATCAAGAGTTCAAGTAAATCAACTAGGCAATTAAACATGTTGAATCCTAGCTAATCATGCTTTTCTAAGTAATACCGGTTAATGGTAACGCTTTTATCAGCTAAGAGCAGGAATATCACTAATCAGGACAATTCAAGTAAAGTGTGTGTTACAACAACCAGCGCATGTACACGCCCGTCACCTCGCGTACAAGGCATTTAAACTATCACATAATATCCTAGGGTGAAAGTTCCCCCACACGAGGTTAGACAAGCCACTTACCTCGACTCCGGTACAAAACCGCTAAGAGACAACTCTTTTGCCGCGAATGTCGGCCTCCACAAGTGTAGTATCTGATAAAATCAATAGAATCACGTCAAAATAGGCCAATTGGGCATTACCCAATCAAAATAACTCAAAATTCACCAAAACCCACAAGTTGCCAAAACCCGACTTCCGGTACGCTTATCGAAAAATCACGAAAAATATATATTCGGGTTCCTTATCTCAATACGAGTCCGTGCATATAAAATTTATCGAAATCGGACTCCGTTTGCCCATTCAAATCAAAGATTTTCTAACATTTAGGCCTAGGGCTCAAACCCACCTTTAATCTTCCAATTTCAGTGAAATAATCATGGATTTCATGATAAACCAACGAATTAAGGTCAAGAGACTTACCCCCGATGATCTCCCGATGATATCCCAGCGTTTCCCCTTCAAAATCCTCTCTTGGAGCTCAAAAATGGCGTTTTGCGAATGAGGGTCGCGGCTGAAATGTTTCTGGACTTAAGTCACTGCCAGACATTTTTACTCTATGCGATCGCATGATCCCTGTTGCGATCGCATAGCACAAATTTCGACCCTCGCCAAACTACTCTATGCGATCGCATAGTCCTAAATGCGATCGCAATGCTCACCAAAATATACCTATGCGATCGCATACCCTGCTCCGCGATCGCATAGAACAAAAGCTGGACCTGGGACCCCTCTTCTCTATACACTATGCGATCGCATAGGACTGTACGCGATCGCAGAGAACAACTTTGCAGAACTATGCGATCGCATAACCTTGCCCGCGATCGCATAGAACAAATACTTGGCCTCTCCAAAACCTTCTATGCGATCGCATCAGCCCATTGCGATCGCATAGAGCATTCGTCTGCAGCACACACCAGCAGTTAACAGCATTTCTAAAATGCATGAAATAGCCCGATCGGACCCCCGGATTCATCCCGAGACCCCCGGATCCCAACGAAAACCACCAACCTATTCCAAAACATGATACGAACTTATTCTAATCATCAAAACACGTCTAACAACATCAAAACCCATAATTCACATCGAATTCAAGCCTAAATTTCTTAAAACTTTCCGAATTGCACATTCGATCTAAAACCCGACCAAACGACGTCCGAATGACCTCAAAATTTGCGGACATATCCAAAATCACATAACGAAGCTACAGGAATTGTCGGAATTCCATTCCGACCCCCGGATCAAAATCTCACCTATCGTTCGGATTCGCCAAAATTTCAACCTTCGGCATTTCAAGCCTAATTGAGCTACTGACCTCCAAAATACATTCCGAACGCGCTCCTAACCCCGAAATCACCCAACGGAGCTAATGGAACCATCGGATTTTCATTCCGAGATCGTCTTAACACTATTCCGGCTACGGGCCATTTTCTAGCTTCAAAGCTCTTATTTAGGGACTAAGTGTCCCAAAATGCTCAAATTTTCTGAACCGACTCTCCCGGCAAACCACAATAGCAGAAATGAACTTAGGGGAACAGTTAAATTAGGGATTGGGGCGTTATTTTCATTACCAATCCTTTTTACCTATCCACTAAGGAGGTCCTTAAACAGGCAGAAATCAGGATAAAAAAGCTACTAAACACTTTAAATTCTTAGTGTATTTGGAGACCTACAACAGAATAATTTAAATTGTGCAACATATAATACATTTGGCAAGACTTGTGAGTTGGACAGAGAACAAGACTCGGAATGAGTAATCTTAGTGTTATCTCTATTAGATAAGTGCGTAAAATTAGAATTAGAATTAGTGGATAAAGGTTGTGAGTGAGAAAACAGATGCAATGAGGAAGCCATATAATTAGAGGCTCTATAATCAATTATCCAACAACCATAGTCAGTACCTGATTTACATGCCGTGTTAGATGTCTCATTTGTAGGTGACGCTGCCATATTTTCTATCTCTATTGCAGCTCATCCTTTATTTTTGTCCAGCAACAAGAGTATCTGTTAATATTACTCATGAGTAAAAATAGGTGCATATACCAGAACTCTTGTATGTCCAGTATTTGTTGTCCTAGTAGCATACACCTCTTTTTGTGCCTTTAAATTGGCATTATGTGCCACTGTTGGAGCACTATTGTATCCTCCTCTTCTCATATTGTTTTTATTGAACTTGGGCCATGTTGGATAAACAATCAACTTGTAGCAATTGTCCTTTGTGTGTCCTTTCATGTGGCAATAGTCACACTGCAGATTCTCATTCCTCATAGGCTTTACACTAGAGGTGTTAATCGATATCATAACATTGGATTCTCCGTCCATAGACGCACTCCCTAGAATTACACACTGCACCCCTAAATTGCTTTCAAGCACTGGATTTCTTCCTGTATTAACATTTTGTAGTTGATATATTTTGTACATTGTGTTATTTAATATGCTCTCTTCTAGATACATCAATTAGTTAGCATACACTAATGACTCTGTACATATTATTTACACTCTCTATATTGCAGGTGTAGGATTCATCATTAGGATTTGGCTCCTCCGTGGAGCATATGTGCCATTCAACCCCATTATAAACTTCATCAATTTTTCCCAGCGTAAAAATTCAAAAATATCCCTAGACTTCACACAATCGCACTCCAAAAATGGTATAATCGCCCAAACTCATCCTAGAGATCACTTAGTTTTGAGTAATAGATGTAAGCATAAACATAATTCATACCAGGATCTTGAACATAATAATCTTACATATAATCATAATGAAAAATATACCTGAAGCGAGACCCATTATCTTGAAGCAGAAGCGTTAATTGGTAATCGGTTTCTCGCCTCTTGCCCTAGCTTTCGTTACCGCCAACTTTAGGGATGGAAGAGAGGAAAAGCAGTAACCCTAATGGATGGGGAGAGGACCAATTTATAGAGATTTTCATTTAATCCGGTACGTCCATCAAGTAACCAATCGGATGGATGAGATTTATTAATTAATTAAATATTAATTATGGGCATTAACTTATTGGGCCACATTATTTATAAGAAATAACCTACAAATAAAGCTTAAAATTATCAAAATTGAGGATCAACGTAACCTTGTAGTTGCGCATAAACAAATCTCGTCTATAATGTCCATCATAAATACCATAATATGATAAACTAGTAAATGTGAGTTATGGCGGTTATACATAATTTGTCTACATATTCCCTTCCATATACTACAACATTAGTAATTTACCGTATCAGGTTCATAAGCTATAAAAATTTTATGGTCCACAATAATGTCTCCTTGAGACTTATCCTATAATATCTCAAAACAATAATGTGCACACCATTATGAGAAACAGGAAATCACTAATGTATATCAGAAACATATAAATGAGCTCAGAGTGTCAAAACATCATAAATACATCAGTCATAAATACAGCCAAGACCCATTCTATGTACATGTTCTTTAAATATCTTTGGTTGTAAACCTTTTGTTAACGGATCTGCAATCATGAGATCTGTTCTAATATGCTCAAGTGACACTCTTTGTTTCTGAACTTCCTCCTTGACGGTAAAGTACTTTAATTCCATATGCTTGGCACCTTTGGAGTACTTATCATTCTTGGAGAAGAATACCGCTGCAGAATTATCACAATAAATTTTCAGCGGCTTGGTAATGGTGTCGACAACCCCAAGTCCTGAAATAAAGTTTCGCAGCCATAATGCATGAATTGTGTCCTCAAAATATGCCACAAATTTTGCTTCCATCGTGGATGTAGCAATGATAGACTGTTTGGTACTCTTCCACGATACTGCTCCTTCAGCTAATTGGAACAAATAACCAAACATGGATTTTCTAGTGTCAATACATCCAGCGAAATATGAATCCGAGTATCCAACAACATCCAAATGCTTGGACCTCCTATAAATGGGCATGTAATCCTTCGTTCCTTTCAGGTACCTCAAAACGTTTTTTGCGGCTTTCTAGTGATCAATTCCTGGGTTACTCTGATATCTTCCTAGCATTCCGACCGCAAAACTAATATCTGGTCTTGTGCAAGTCTGAGCATACATCAGACTACCAACAATAGAAGAGTAAGGAATTGATTCCATTTCTTTTCGCTCTACATCATTTTTAGGACATTGCATGAGACTAAATTTGTCCCCTTTTTGAATTGGAACAATTCATGCGGAACAATTGTTCATGTTAAATCTCTCAAGTATTCTTTCGATATAGCCTTTCTGAGACAATCCTAATAATCCTTGTGATCTATCACGGAATATTTCTACTCCTATCACATAGAATGCCTCACCCATATCTTTCATTCAAATTTCTTAGAGAGAAAATCTTTAGTCTCATGCAATATACCTAAGTCATTAGCAACAAGTAGAATATCATCAATATATAGGACTAAAAATATAAACTTGCTCCCACTGATCTTTTGGTATATACACCGATCAACGGTATTTTCCACAAATCCAAAAGATGTTATATATGGTATCATTGAACATTATATGCCATTGTCGTGAGGCTTGTTTAAGTCCATATATTGACTTCTTCAGCTTACACACCATTTGACCTTTCCCTTTAGTTTCGAAACCCTCTGGTTGGTCCATATACACTTCCTCCTCAAGATCTCCATTAAGAAAGGCAGTTTTCACATCCATTTGGTGTAACTCCAAATCATAATGAGCTACCAAAGCCATAATAATTCTTAACGAGTCTTTCCTTGAGACCGGTGAAAAGGTCTCTTTATAATCAATGCCTCCTTTCTGAGTATAACCCTTGGCAACAAGTCTTGCTTTATATCTCTCAATATTGCCATTTGAATCGCGTTTGGTCTTAAAGACCCATCTACACCCGATTCTTTTAGAACTTTCAGGCAATTCAACGAGATCCCAGACTTTATTGTATTCCATGGATTTTAACTTTTCCTTCATGGCATCAATCCATTTGTCAGACTCATTACTTTCTATGGCTTGTGAAAATGAAACCGGATCCTTATTAAGACCAATGTTAAAATCTAACTCTTGCAAATAAACCATGTAATCATCTGAAATAGCCGATTTTCTAACTCTTTGAGATTTTCTTAATGGTATTTCTTGTGGTTCATTTGTGTCATATATTTGTGAGTTAGTTTCTTCATGAAGTGTTTCATCCAAATATTGCTCGGTGCTGGAAAACGTTCTTCAACAACTGGAACAATATTTGGTATTTGTGTGGAAGTAGGCATATTTCTGGGTAATAGAATATTGACCCTCACATCTTTAATTTCCACACTTTGTTTTTCAACACTCCCACTAACTTCACCATTCTCAACAAATCTTGCATTACCGGTTTCCACAATTCTTGAACTATGGTTTGGACAGTAAAACACATACCTTTTAGATTTCTCTGGGTAACCAATAAAGTAACCACTTACTGTTCGAGAATATAATTTCTTTTCTTGTGGATTATAAACTCTAGCTTCCGCCGGGCAACCCCAAACATGCAGGTGCCTTAAACTAGGTTTCCTTCCTGTCCACAGTTCAAAAGGGGTCTTTGGAACTGCCTTACTAGGAACCCTGTTTAATAAATATACAGCGGTTTTAAGAGCATACATCCATAATGATTTGGGTAATGAGTAATTACTTATCATTCTCCTAACCATGTCCATAAGTGTTCGATTACGCCTTTCTGCAACACCATTTTGTTGAGGTGTTTCTTGCATAGTATTCTGTGCACATTTGACACGCTCCTCGAGGAACTTTGCAAATGGACCTGGAAATTGTCCTGACTCATTATATTTTTCATAATATTCACCGCCTCTATCTGACCTAATAATTTTCACTTTTTTATCTAATTGCCTTTCAACCTCATTAACAAACACCTTGAGAGCATCTGCTGCTTGAGATTTTTCTTTCAGCAAATAGATGTATCCGTAACGTGAAAAATCATCGATAAAAGTGATAAAATATTTTTCTCCACCAAAAGATGGAACATCAAAGGGTCCACAAATATCGGTGTGTATAATTTCAAGAAGTTGGGTGCTTCTTGTGGCACCTTTCTTACTATGCTTGGTTTGCTTTCCCTTAATGCAATCCAAGCATATAGTAAGATCAGTAAAATTTAGATTCGGAAGAATCTCATTCTTTACTAATCTCTCTAACCTTTCTTTGGATATATGACCCAAACGTCTGTGCCACAAGTAAGAAGAACTTTCATCTAGTGAACTACGTTTAATTTCAACATTATGTTGAACATTAAGAATGGATTCATAAAAAACAATATCGAGTTTCAATTTATATAAACCATCACTAAGAAAACCAGAACCATAGAAAATAGCATTCTTATATAAATTGAAACATCCATTTCCAAACTTAAAATCAAATCCAGAAACATCAAGTCTTGAAAGAGAAATCAAATTCCTAGAAACTGAAGGTACATAAAGAGTCTGTAATAGATCAAGGTGACGTCCAGTCTCCATGATCAAACGATAAGTCCCTATTCCTTCAATTGGAGCCTTCATACGATTTCCCATGAACAAGAAATCCTTATTTGGATTTGTGGTTTGGATCGTAAGGAATCCCTACAACGTAGTAGATACATGAGCAGTTGCACCAGAATCAAGCCACCAAGTATTATTAGGAACTTCTACTAAATTTTATTCGAAACATACAAAAGCACTAATTGTACCTTTCTTTTCGAACCAAGCTTTACGTTTCAGGCAATCTTTCTAATAGTGTCCTTCCTTATTACAGAAACGACACGTATCTACCTTACGTTCCTTGTTAGCATCCTGTTGAGCTTTAGCAGGTGCTTTCTTCTTCTTGAACTTGTTGGCCTTTGCTTTAAGTCCTTTACCAGCTCCTTGACCTATGAGGTTAATTGAATGACTCCCTTGTTTCTTAAGTCTTGACTCCTCCTGAGTAAGCATACTGGACAATTCACTAACATTCCACTTATCCTTAATAGTGTTATAGTTAATTTGAAAAGGTTCATACTCAGGAGGTAACGAGTTCAGAATAAACTGAACCAAGAAGGAGTCATCCACTTTCATCCCCATGGTCTGAAGTCTTGCTGCAATGTTAGTCATCTCGATGATATGATTTTGCATACTACGCGACCCATCAAATTTCATGGTCGTGAGTTCAGCCATTAGTGTACCAGCGAGAGACTTATCTGCAAACGAAAATGTTCTTCCACAAACTTCAGGTATTCCCTGGCACTTTCTGTTTGTGGAATAGTACTCTTAATGTTGTTGGCAATATTCATTCGCATAAACATAAGGCTTAGCCTGTTAGAGCGTTCCCATGCTTTATGGAATGACTTCTCATCCGCACTGCTCGAATCAGTAATGGCAGCGGGCTTATCGTTCAACAGAGCCAAGTCAAGATCCATCACACCTAAGTGGAACTGGACTTGCTCACACCACTCAGAGAAGTTTTATCCGTTGAATACAGTAATAGACGAAGCAAGCGAATGAAAAGAAATAGCTGCAAAATAGATAATACATGCTCACAAATCAATATGGATTCAACAAAACAATTAAAGCATATCGTAGTTCACCTTTGGGTAAATACTACGACACACTATCAAAATTTAAATGCCACTTAGTCTTTAATAGGTAATTAACCAAATATATATGCCATCTTTGGACAAACAATATATATTTGACTAAGAATATTAATTTACCTCATCATATCACTATTCATAGAATAATTGATCTACATTTGGGTAAACCCTTAAGTTCTAGCAATAGTGAAATTTAATTTATCCATTTATTTTATTAGGCATTTCATTAATTTTAAGGATAAACAATAATTTTATGTATACAAACTTTTCATGAACATACTAGTTTGGCCACTTTGGTGACTAACAAACTATATAAACATAAATGCATACATAAACTAAATATCATAAAATTTTATGCATGTGAGTACTTTAAACAATCTAGTTTGGTCACTTTGGTGACTAACAAACTATTTACACATTAACCACATACATAAAATAATCAATAAATAGCTTTATTAACTAATAGACCAATTAATTCTATGGGGTACTACTACCCACCACATGTACTGGGTAAAGGTTTTTCAACAGGTTAAGATCCAGTAAACATAAACCCCGGTCCAAGAAACGACCATTCTTTTCCATATACGGTGTTGACCCAAACTGAGGAGGTCATTCAAGTTATCATAAACAGGGGGCGATGCGGTTAAAAAGTGCTTGCCGTTGTTCACCGGAACATCGAATTGTCGATTTGCTTGTGGGTCCGAGAAGTGAAGCATTAAGGGAAAGCAAATATATAAGTTATCATTTATGAAGATTAGTTATATTCATAAACAATACAGTTCAAACGATTGTTGATCAACACATGTATTTTCAATATATTATAACTGAGCCGTTCGATTTCAAACTTAAGGCATCAAATGTTACTAATTCAAAAGTCAAATAAAGAACGTGATTTAAAAAGAAAAAGAAAGCTGAAGCGGCAAGTGAATCAGTCATAATTCAGAATCGAAAGAAGCATGCGTATTCTCTCCTAATCACTACAGTAACCTAAGGGAAAATTTATTGTAATGCTTCTTGATGCTTTATTCGTAAATAGTACTAAGATTATCATATCAAATTCCATGCTCATGATACCACATGTAAGCATAAACATAATTCATACCAGGATCTTGAACATGATAATCTTACATATAGTAATGAAAAATATACCTGAAGCGGGATCCATTATCTTGAAGCGGAAGCGTTAATTGGTAATCGATTTCTCGTCCCTTGCCCTAGCTTTCGTTACCGCCGAATTTAGGGATGGAAGAGAGAAAAAGCAGTAACCCTAATAGGTGGGGAGATGACCAATTTATAGAAATTTTCATTTAATCTGGTATATCCAAAAAGTAACCAATCGGACGGATGAAATTTGTTCATTAATTAAATATTAATTATGGGCCTTAATTTATTGGGCCACATTATTAGTAAGAAATAACTGATAATAGATCGAGACACTCGATATTCCCTAAGTCAAACAACTAATCTCTATGTTCATCTGATACATCATAATCGTGTTTACTATATCAAAACATTCTCTAAATGTTGTCCAAACGTTTTACGCATTCGAGGAGTCAACAATTCCTTTCCTAAGCTCCCAAGACACTGAACTCATGATCTGCGACTATACAATGATATTACATAGATCCCATGGGTGTATTCTGAAAGGATTTGCTTCATATTTCTCCCTAGTACAAGTTCTGTTAATGAAACATATTCTGTTTCGACCACTAATTGAGGAATCAACGCAATCCCTAGCATGTCTGAGGAGAAACAATGGCTCATTGCAATAAAGCAATTAAGTCCTTAACATGTGAAGTTCTAACTCCAATTTGGGGAGAATCACTCGTCATCATAGTTGAATTCGTCATTGGTAAGAAAATTAAGGTTAGGATGAAAATCGAAGAAGATGAGACTTGATTTGGAGAAATTGAGAATAACTAGAAGCTTCAGATTCCAGATAGTACTTGACCTATTCTGATACCATGTTAAAACTAACCAAGATCTGCCATGGAAACGGAGGCAAGGTCTGGTGAGAGGAAGAGAGAAGATACAGAGTAAAGGAGGACAGAATGTGGAGAGAGAGAAAGAGAAAAAAAAATGTAAATTGTATTCTTTCAATTGTTTCTACAATATACAGTGTAACTAATATATACAAAGTCATTAGTGTGTGCTAACTAACTAACTAATGGATGTATCTAGAAGAGTACACATTAAATAACACAATATACAAAATATCTCATTTATATTTGAATAAAATGCAAACGAAATGACTTACTAGTCAATATATATCCTCCACAAAACCTATATTCACAAACGATAGTTGTTTAGAAATTGAAAAAAAATTAAGATGAGAGAGTAATGATACGTATTATGTGAAGTTTTGGGATCATGAGAAGAAGGAAAAAAAATTACAAAACAAAAACTACAAAGGAAAAAGAATCGAATCTCACTCACTTAGCTCGCTCCTTGCTCGCGGAGCGGCATACCAATAAAAAGAAAAGTGTTATCGGATTTCTATCGATGACTTAAGCCTCTTTCTTAAGGTCATTTAAAGACCGGCCATTATCGAACTTTTCTTATGCTTTTTATCACCGGGCTTGGACCATGTCTTCCGAACAATCTCAGTACATATAGCACAAGATGATTCACATATCGAGGTCAAAATAGGATCGAGTGTTTTCACGTCTTACTGTAGTGCTTGGTTTATCTTGACTTGCGATTGATGAACAAGAACATCTCTACGGGCATAAAATAAACGTACTAACATGATTAAAACATCGTTCCCACCTTCATTAGTATATTGTACCACCATTTTCACCATTTATATATGGATTCTAGGAGAATTTAATTCTTTTGAAACGACTTACTTCCATGTGATTTTAGTTGAACTTTATCTTATTTTTAACACATTTGCTAACCCCTGTAAACTGGTGCAGGTTGATATACATAAAAAAAATAGCAAAAAGAGAGAGAGAGAGAGGACCCAAATTACTCATAGAGAGGTGTGGCCGTGTGGGGGTGTGGGGAAGGGGAAAGAAAGCAGAATAAGTAAAGCCCAGAGTCAAATTGAAGAGATAGACAATACCAGGGCTAGCTACCATCTCCGTGAATCCTTTCTGAATCTGTTACTAGTGGAGTATAATTTTGGGCATCAAAGAGCTTAAATCCATCTCAAGAACCTTCCATATGGCCTTAATTCCTACTTTAACATTTGCTTTTGTTTTCAATACCTTCTCCATGGCATAATATTGTTCAAAATATTTTAATTTTTAATCTGCTGGTTTCTCTTGTATTCTTAGAGCTAAATGCACATATTGGAAGTGTAATTGGATGGGATAATATGAAATTTAGTAGGAGAGGAAGGTGGCAAAAGATAGCACAGAAGATTCCGTGCCCTTTGTCCAATACCTTAAAGCTTCCAAAATTGGAATATTTCCAAGAATTACTATTTAGCACACTTCCAATATTTTTATGTGTTACTTCTACTGATTTCGTTGCCAATCCGATTCTGGAATTAGTTTTAGGCCCTTGCTTGTACTAAAGCCTAAAGCTCATAGGCGGAACATGGATTTAGATCTTTATGAGTTTGGGGTTTTAGTCTTTTTAAGTTATTGGGTTTTAAATATATATTTGTACATATCTATCTATATCTATATCTATATCTATACTATATTAAAAGTATGAAGGTCTTTATCTATACTATATTAAAAGTATGAAGGTCTTTAGCAAAATGTCGTTCGTCTTTTTTACCTTTTTAAAATTAAGTTTATACGGGACAAAATAGTCATTTTATTATTTTTCTAAATATTTATGAATAGTAATTTATTTCTATTTATGTAGAAATCCCTAATATTTAGAAATTTAATCTTTTCCTTATATAAATTTACTTATATACTTCCTTCCTTATTTTAACTAGGTAGGAAATATTAATCCTTACTATAATTAAACTAGGAACCTACAACAATACCATTAAAAACTTCGTTTCTCATCACTAATATTTAGTACTTATTTAGGAACAAAATTTGCTTTCTTCTTGAGGAATGAATAGATTGTCTCTCAATAATTAGCTAAACGGGTGATTATAGATAAATGAGTTTATAATCAAAACCCATAAGCCACATTCAAATATAAATGCTTAGCTAAAATTTACATACAAAAATATAATATGCACATTCAAATAAATATTATAATAGATATAATTTTTCTAATAGTAGTTATTATAATCTTTAGCAAATCATCAAATTCTTAAAAATATTATCGAAATGATATGTTAATTGCATGATAATGATATATTAGTTTATATTAATATTTAAATAAATTACATATTCGTTGATATAGGTACACGCGCAAAGCGCGTACCCTAAGACTAGTTCAATAAAAAATTTAAGACAAAAATATGATTTTTCATCAAAGAGACTGGTTAGGCTGATCTCGTACTCAATAGGCTAGCTCTGCCTCGGCTAAAGGTAAGATTGTTATTAACATAAGTATAATCTTGGGCTACAAGTTACTATATCGTCAATTCAAATTAAGGGTGTGTTTTGGTACGAAGGAAAATGTTTTCCATGGAAAATGTTTTCCTAGAAAATGTTTTCATGGAAAATGAGTGATTTTATCACTTATTTTCTCTTGTTTGGTTGGTAAGTGGAAAACATTTTCCGGAAAATATTTTCTACGTTTGGTTAGAGAGTAAAAAATAGTTTTTTTAGAAAAATAATTTTTTTGCAACTCTCCTACCCTTCTCCCTCCCACCTCCCCCACCCCTCCCCTTCCCGAAGTCTCTAAAAATTGACACAATCTAAAGGAACTAATGTGATGCTTTACTTTTAACGCAAAAATCGCGTATTTTCGAATCGGTAAATTTATAATTTCTAAACCCGTAAACTTTCGAACTCATAATTTTGGAACTTGTAAAATATTGAGCCTTTAAATGATAAATAATAAAATTAAAAATTGAAAAATATATTTTAAAATTTTTTCGGGGGGGGGGGGTGGTGGCGGGGAGGGGGGTAGTAAATCGAAAAAAAATAAAAATTTAAATTACAAAAAAAAGTATTTTTTTTTGTGCGGGGAGGAGGGGAGGGGGTAGGGGGTGGGGGTGGGTGGTGCATAAAAATAAGAAAACAGAAATTTAAAATTATAGAAAAAAAAATTAAGGTAAAAGAAATTTTTTTTTGCGGGGTGGCGTGGAGGGGTAGTAGGGTGGATGGTAACGGAAAAACTGAAATTTTTCTAAAAAAAACTGTTTTTGGAGAGGGGGTGGGGTGGGTTGGTGAGGGTGAGAATGGTTGAGAATGAGCTTTGGAAAATGTTTTCCCTTCTTTTGATAAGGAAAACATTTTCCTCCAATTGGAGGAAAATAAATTAATAAGGAAAATATTTTCCAAAACATTTAAGCCAACCAAACATGGGAAAATTGAAAAATATTTTCCAGAAAATATTTTCCTTTGTACCAAACACACCCTAAGAATAGGCATTGATCGGTTTGGTTCTATTTCCAAAAAATTCGGTTTGATTTGTCCGATTTTTGATTTTGTATTAGGTAACCCAAAATTAATTCAATTTTTATCGGTTTCTCAAAGATCGATTCGGTTGATGTTCTGTTCGATTCAGTCAGTTTAGACCTGTCATATTTGGGTTTTCGTCTACTGATGATAGATCTTCAAATATAACTTCCTTTCAAGAGATTTTAACATTGTTAGTCCCTTTATAAAGATTTTTTTCATAAACAACATTACTTTTGCTTTATTTTAAAAATAGCACATTTATTTATGGTTAAAGCATTTTTAAGATTCTTTACATAGTATTTAATTACTTAAATAGTAAATACTAAGCACAATTTAAGGGATTATTGAACCACATTAATTTATTACAACATTCTCTCTCATCATTAATCTATACTTGCATTTTCTTTGAATTTTGATTCCGAATAGGTTAAGAAAAAATCCTTTTTCATTTTTCTCTCATATACAATCTAAATCAATCCACATTTCATAATCTTTTTTCTCTCATACTGCATAATTTTATTTTTTTCTCAAGGATATACCTTTAATATAATATATTTATTCCATCAATATGTCATATATATATATTGTTTAATGAAATGTATATATGTATATGTACAAATTGTTTATATGTATATTATACATTGTATATCATATATTTAATATTTAATAGCATATTCTATGTGTATAATAGGTATATTCCGCGGATTAGTTTTACAATGAAATGTTGTATGATATGTATATAATAATTATGTTGATTGTATAATTAACGTAAAAATATTTTTTTCTGGTAGGTTTTGATATATTTAATATATATATATATATATATATATATATATATATATATATATATATAGTTGGTATAGATCGTAAGAAAGGGCGCTTAAATTCCAGGAGCCATGCATTTTCGGTAATATTTTTTTCTTCTTCTAACTTTTGATGATTATCTAAAAGGAAGAAATAACGTTTGTGAAGAGAGAAGAATAAATTAATGAAATGAATATAGTTAGCATTAACTAGGAATTTTTTGGAATGGATGAATCATGTTGATATAGGGACTGAAAATAAAAAGATATTTATGGCGAGATTTTAGACTTAAAATAAGGCTTCCATTTCTGGTAGGAGTTTGTTAAGATGATAATTTTTTCATGGTTGCAATTGAAATATTCATTTTAATACTTAAAATCTGCAATTTTGTTTTCTACATTGCCTACTTACGAAATCTTCTCTTTTTTCAAAGTATTACCTCTATAAATATTGTTCTTGCAATGCTTTTGCTGCCTCATTCATTAATGTGACGACCCAAAAGGGTCATCACTTGTTTATTTAATCATTCCGAGCTTTGGAGGTCTTGAAAACCTCATTTATAGTTGCCTCGATTTGCGTGCACAGTCCGGGCACAAAGCTGGAAAAGATTTATGTTGAAATATGTGAAATATGTGAAAAAGTAGAAGAATTTTGATATTAATATTGATATGGTTGACTTCGGTCAACATTTTTGATAAACGGACCCGGATCCGTGATTTGACTATTTCAGAAAATCCGTAGAAAAATATGGAACCTGGGCATATGTCCGGAATTGAAATCCGAGGTCTAGAACCCCGGTAAAAGAATTTTTCTGTTAAATTGTTTTCTGAAAATGTTTAAGGAAAATGAAACTGAATTTTGATTAAAAAGTACCGGTATCGGGCTCGTATTTTGGTTCCGACGCCCGGTACAGGTCATATATATTGGTTAAGCGCTTCCTGTAAAGTTTGGTTGAAAACGGACGTCGTTTGACGTGTTTCGGCCTTAAATTGGAAAGTTTGGAAATTATGAAATCTTAAAGAGTTCTTGAGCTTTAAGGCTCAATTCATGGATTTTGATGTTATTTTAGCGATTTGATCGCGCGAGCAAGTTCGTATGATGTTTTTAGGTTAGTGTGCATATTTGGTTTGGAGCCCCGAGGGCTCGGGAGTGTTTCGGAGGTGGTTCGGGGTGTTTTTGAACTTAAGAAAAACTGCAGAAATCTGCAGCAGGCATTTCCTCATCGCGTTCGCGATGCCTTGGTCGCGTTCGCGAAGAACATTTCGTTCCTTCTTCGCGTTCGCGTCCTGTTGATCGCGTTCGCGATGCCCAGCATTTTCCTTCATCGCGATCGCGTGCCTTAGGCCGCGTTCGCGTAGGCCAAATCTGATGCCCAGTATTTTCCTTCATCGCGATCGCGTGCCTTAGGCCGCGTTCGCGTAGGCCAAATCCGATGCCCAGCATTTTTCTTCTTCGCGTTCGCGACTCACCCTACGCGAACGCGATGGCCTGATATTTTCCTTCATCGCGAACGCGGCCGGGGTGTCGCGAACGCGATGAAGAAATTATTGCCCAGTGAATTTAATCCCCAAACAGAACACTTACGGGATTGTTTCCATTTTTCACAAAACACTCTCTTCTCCACAGCTTTTTGGACGGTTTTTGAGCGATTCTTCATTAAACTTCTCGGGTAAGTGATTCTTAACTCGTTTTCTTCATTTTCCATCAATATTATTTGAATTCCTAAGCCTAAATAGGTGTAAATGGGTAGAAAAATTGAGAAATTAGTATAGTGAGGGTTTTCAATGAATTTACGATCTAGACTTCGTTTTGGAGTCGAATTTAAGAACAAATTGTATATTTGAACTCATGGAGGATTGGGTGAACTTATTTTGGTTCGAAACTTGAGTTTCGATTATGTGGGCCCGGGTCGATTTTTACTATTCCGGGCATAATGTTGTAAAAATCATATTTAGCAATATGAACTAGTTTGTTAAGTAGAATTGATGATATTAAATCAATTGTGTATAGATACAATTGGATTGGAGCCAAATTCGAAAGGAAAAGGCATTGCTACGGATTGAATCGTTCGTGAACCTTCGAGGTAAGTGTTTGTTCTATCCTAGTTTGTAGGAATATGAATTTGGTTATGAATAAATTGTTGAATAAGAATTATTGGTGTTATACCGGTAATGAAAGTAAATTGTTGAAACTATTATAAATTATTGGTTTAAAAACCGGTAACTATAAATATTGTTGATATAGAGATTATTGGCTAAATGCCGGTAATATATATATATATATATTTATGAAATGGGATCGTGTGGTACGCCGACCACTTATATATAATAAGAAATGGGATCGTGTGGTACGCCGACCACGAAGTGATTTAAATCTTGGCATTGGCCATAGTTGCCGGTAGCCTATTGATATACTGGGAGCGGGTGGTACGCCTACCACAAGATATAATTTTGATATATTTGGGAGCGGGTGGTACGCCTACCACGAGATATAATTTCTGATATATTGGGAGCGGGTGGTACGCCTACCACAAGATATAATTTTGATATATTTGGGAGCGGGTGGTACGCCTACCACGAGATATAATTTCTGATACATTGGGAGCGGGTGGTACGCCTACCACAAGAGATAATTACTGTGACAGTTGGGAGCGGGTGGTACGCCTACCACGAGACATGAAATGAAAGAGGAAATTGAAACATGAAAGTAAGAATATTTTGGATATCTTCAGTTGTTGAATAATATTTCAGAGAAGCAGAGTATTTCTTTATAAATGTATTGTATATATATATATATATCTATATTGCAACCGTACAGGTTTAGGTAGGTGACTGGCCTTAGCCTTGTCACTAGTTCGCCGGGATAGGCCAGGCACTTACCAACACATGGGGTCGGTCGTGCCGATATTACACTCTGCGCTCTTTTTGCGCAGATACAGGTTACCGACAGCAGCAGCGACAGTAGAGATTTGTGGATTTTCCGACTACTGAGACTACGAGGTAGCCTTGCAGGCGTCCGCAGGACCCGTTGTCTCTCCTATCTATGCTTTTCATTCTGTTATCTCATGTAATCGAGATAAACAGCTTGTATTTTCTTTCAAACGATTATGTGTATTATTCTTAGAAGTTCGTGAGTATTGTGACACCAGTCTTGGGTAGTGTATCAGATTTGGATTTTTCTTTATCATATCTGGCTAAGTCTTCCGCTAAATTTTGATTATTCCGCTATAATTTTTATGTTGTTAATAATAAATTGGTTATTAATGGAATTGTTATTAATATTCGGCTTGCCTAGCTTCTATTTAGTAGGCGCCATCATGACCCCGATGGTGGGAAATTTGGGTCGTGACAATTAATATGATAAATTACGAATATTTAAGTTACTACTAACCAACACATGATTTTATTAAGGTCTAAATAATTAGGAATCATATCTTCTTTTTTAACAGAAAAATCCGAACTAAACAATTCCTCCTTAAGCTTCACACTAGAGCTTGGTATTTTTTTCCATTAGAAAAAGAAGTTACTGCCTAGTTATGTTATATACATTGATAAGGGATAATTTCACTGATAGTCACTTAATTATGTTTTAATTTCATTAAAGTCACTCAATTATTTTTTGTCACTTAAAAGTAACTAGACATTCACATTATCACTTAAAAGTCATTTCGGCTCTCCTACCATAAATATGACACGACATAAAATTTAATGAGAAAAAATAAAAATAAATGCCAAATAAGCTTAAATAGATCATACCCACTTTAGATCAATTTCTTCCTTATTATGATTTGACCCATAACCCAAATGCTTTCAATAAAAATAATATTAAATTTCCTATTAGTTTAAAATGATTATCCTATACTACAAAATTCTTGTCTTTTTTGTTACATTGTGCCAATTCATAATTATTCTATACTAAAAAAAATCTTATCTTGTTTGTATGCTACATCCGAGGCGTTTTATAACTTTATTGAAGTTAAAATACTACTGTATCCAACTCACACAATATATTTATAATTTTCTAGTAAAATTAAAATAGTATTGTATTCATCTTATATAACATATTAATGTATCATAAGCATACAACAGCAACAACAACAACAACAACAACAACAACAACAACAACAACAACAACAACAACAATAATAAAAATAATAATAATAATAATAATAATAAGATAAGAGTCTATTATCGCAATGAACATGCGTTACACAAAATATATTGCAATTGTTTAGACAAATGAAATATTGTATTCGTACGAAACCCCACAAAAAATCTCAAGACCTGATTTTATTAAGGGTGTTTTTCTTTCCCCTATTGAAACCTGTTTGGATTATGAGTCAAATCACATTAAGAGAGAAATTGATCTAAAGTGGGTATGGTCCATTTAAGCTTATGTAGCATCTATTTTTGAATTTTTCTCATCAAATTTTAGGTCATGTCATATTTATGGTAGAGATTTGAGCCAAAATAACTTTTAAGTGACAATGTGAAAGTTTAGTTACTTTTAAGTGACAAAAAATAATTGAATAACTTTAATAAAATTGAAATATAGTTGAATGACCATAATTGAAATTAACCTGCATGAATAAAAGAAAGAATATATATATATATATATATATATATATATATATATATATATATATATATATATATATATATATATATATAAGTGGAATGAAAAAGATGACTTGGCACCTCTCTTGGACAAGGATTGCCATATATCTTTTTTCTCATTTTTTTGAAATTTGTTGGTATTTTCCTCATTTTAAAGCAATTATTCAATTATTAGATGAACAAAACTATCATGTGTATTAATTTGAAACTGCTCAAATTAAACTCTCTTAATAACACCTTTCTCTCTTCCTCTTCCATTAGTTTCTTATCTAAAAATTATCACGGTTAATCCCATTATTTATATGATGAAATACAAGGATACAACCGTGCAGTTGAGCTTCCTCCAAATTCTTGTGTCTATATGTAATTTTGCTTAGTTCTACGACAATAAGGTATTCTCTACCGAGATTCTTGAGTAGCTTACTACTCCACTTTATTCTTATAAATGATTTAGGTTATCTCTATATTAAAGGCTATGGAGTGGTATTCAAGTATTAGTCGTTTGGTCAATGTAAACACTTAAATATATTTTTTACTTTTGGTCTTAATTTTTTTTATATATACAATAAATCCTAAATATTTATATTTCATACAAATGTGAATTTTGAGAAGAATTTTGAAGATGAAGTGTTAAACAGTGAGACAAAGATCAAGTAAGGTCTTTTTCCTTTTTTTTCAAAAGTAAAGCACATTTCATAATTTTCATTAATAGTGTTTGATTTTGACATCTTTAGGTTTATGTTGTATATAAGTTGAAGTATCTGTTACTTTGTCCAAATAATAATACTCAATTGAGCTCCTATCCTATTTTTTTTAGATATAAATTGAATTATTCAGTTTCTTCTTTAGATAAAAAAGTAAGTTTGGTATATATTTTGACGAAGTACAAAAGAAACTTATTATATTATAAACAAAAATATTTTTTTGAGAGATTATGAGCTTAGAAGGATAGATTAAAAACATTTTTTCGCTGTCGTTAGGTTGTAAGGTTTTGGGAGTTAAAAACCCTTTAACGCGAGAGAATGTGTTAGTCTACAAAATGAAGTAATTAAAGATTTTTGTTTGCATCATATGTGATTGAAAGTTAATGGTGTCCATAATCATCTGCCAATTGATCATTCTTTTTCAGCTTCTAGATTTACAAAAAAAATCAAATTAATTTTAGTTCATGTTTATTTGTTATCAATAAATTCTTTTAAGAAATTAATTAACTTATTGTTGAATATTCCTATGAAGTGTAAATACCGATAATTTTGATTTATTTAACAGTTACTTTCCTAAAACCAAAAGTATTGCTCATCTAATAAATGAATAATTGCTTTAAAATGAGGAGAAGGCCAACAAATTTCATAAATACGATAAGAAAGATAAATAACAATTCTTGTGTAAGAGAGGTGACATGTCATCTTTTTCATTCTGACTTACATATATATAGATTTACCTCTCAATATACTAATAATTATAGTTTAAATGTTTTTATTTGTGTCTTTGAGTAATTTTTGGATTTTATGTAACTTCTTAATTAGATCAAACTTTAAATAAGCTTCACTGATATAATATAATTAACTATACATTACATCGATTATCCACTACAAATAAACTAAATTTATAAATTAAATCAAATGTATGTTATTTGTAACTTGCTAATCTTCTTATAATTTTATTAATGTTTTTAAGACCCCGCGCCTGATTTACTAGTTTAACAATATATAGCACGCCTAATTACGCGTTCTAAAGTAAATGAATCATCTAATTTTATTATTAAAATTTTGTGAACAAGTTGACTGGGTCTAACCACAATTAATAATTAAATAAGAGTCAACTAAAACAGTCTAGGACATAATACATCCTTGAAGTACCAGCAATTTATAGATCAAGTGTTTAAGTTACTTGAGTGAGATATGGCTACGTATTGGATGAATATAAACATCACATTAATGTAGTTTATGGTGAAAACTTTAATTTTTTGGTTTAACCGAAAACCGAATCATCAAAATAGTAGTCAAACCGAACACCAAACTTTTAAAATATAAATCACACCGATCAAATAGACCAAAAAATCAAAACTTTCGATTCAGTCAATTTTTTCGATTTGGTTAGTATTTCATACAAGAGTAGACATTATGTATCAACAAAAGTATTCAGGATCTAGAGTTAGCAATTTTTTAATGATTATGTTTTTGTTATATATATACATTTTAAATTTTTTATATACATACATATGTAATTCGAGGCAAAAGCGATATATTTAAATAAACGCACAAAATCTACCCCTCGTATCAAACCAATTGGTTGAGAGAGTAAATGCGGTTACAGACACGGCATCGTTAGGCTAAGGCAACTTTATGAATAATTGACTATGTAGGTGATGTCCGAACATCTCTGTTCACGGAGGAAACATCGGCAAGAATCCAGGTTCCTTCACAACATGTTAATGTTCTTAGTTCTTATTAGTTCTTAGACCTCGTAGTAGTACTTGCGCGATGCGCGATCACTATTTAAAAATATTAATTAAATTAAATTGTAATCGGGTTTGTTTGAATATATTAAATCATATTGCTTTAATAAAATTCAATTTATCAATATAATATACCCAATAATAGAATCTCTATTAAATTAAGGAACTTATATAATCATTGAATAACTTTTTCTGTTCTATATTTTTCTTTATTCTATTATCCAACATTTAGAAGTTTTACATTGTTAATAGATATTTTTATTAGCATATTACTTTGTATTTTGTTTGCTCACTTTCTTTTTGTAATATAAGAGAAGATATCTATTTTATTAATCTTGAAATATTTTTTATTATAAATTTTATTCTGTTGTTGCCAACAATATTATCTGAATTTTAATGAACAAAATCTTTATTAAATTAAAGGGATTTATATAGCCATCGAATAACTTTTTTATTATGTATTTTTCTTTATTATATTATTTAATATTTAGTATAATTGCATTGTTAATAGAAGTTTCTATTAGCATATTTGTTTGTTTAATATTTTTGTCTTCTACTTTCTTAATAATATAATAGAATAAAAAATATTTTAGTTTAAATTTTATTCTATTATTCTTAATAATATTGTCCGAATTTTAATAAACAAATATACTTTTTTATTTAAAAAAATATATAGTCATTGAAAAACTTTTTTGTTCTATATTTTTCTTTATTCTATTATCCAATGTTTTGTATTTTTACATTGTTAATAAAAAAATTTATTAGCATATTACTTTGTTTACTACTTTTTTCTAAGTCACCGCTAGCTTAAGGAGAGGAATTGTTTTCTCCTTTTTTTTATTTTAAATTTTATCCTATTTTTCTCAATAATATTATCTGAATTTTAATGAATAAAATCTCTATTAAATTAATGAAACTTTTATAGGCGTCGAATAATAGACTTGTTCAATATTTTTCTTTATTATATTATCCATTATTTTGTATTATTACATTGTTAAGAAATTTTTATTAACATATTACATTGTTTAATATTGCTGTCTAATTACTACTCCGATTTATAATTTAGTACTATTAAAGTATTTTTTATTTTAAATTTTATTCTATTGTTCTTAATAATATTATCTAAATTTTAATGAGCAAAATGTGCGTTATACTAACGGACACAGGGATTATATCAACTAATATTTAATATTATTATATTGCTAATAGAAAGTTTTATTAGCATATTAATTTATTAAATATTTTTCTCTGAAAGTATTTTATTTAAAATTTTATCTGCTACTTTCTTTTTATAATACAATAGAAGATATATATTTTGATATTTTATATTTTATTCTATTATTACCAATAATATTTTTTGAATAAATAAACTTCTTATTTTTAAAAAGAGAAACAAAAATTGTTTGAAAAAACAAAGAAATTTGAATTGGCAATTTTTTATTTGTTGTAATTTTAGTTTGTTTAAAAATAATTTTAAAACTCCAACTTGATACTACTATCCAATATGGATGGATATTTTTTTTGTTTTTTATTATAAAATATTTTATTTTATTATTTTATAGATATTTATATTTAAAACAATAACTAATGATTAATTATTAACTACTTATCCCATGTGATTTTTTTCTAGGCTACCACTTGACTTAAGAAGAAGAGGGCAGCCCGGTGCACTAAGCTCAATTTATGCGCGGGATCCGTGGAAGGGCCACATCACAAGGATCTATCGTACGCAGTCTTACCCTGTATTTCTGCAAGAGATTGTTTCCGGCTCGAACCCGTGACAGAAGATAGTAAACTCCTTTCCACATGTATATACCTTGAAACAAGGCCCCATCTTGTTAAAACATCTTTTTTTTTAAAGTCATCCCATAAATTCCTACTTGTAATATGCAATTAACCTAAAATCTTTAAAGACTCTCTACTTTCTGCAAGTGGAAAGAAATGGTAGTGTATCATAGGCCAACTTGATTCCTCTAATACGTAAAGCACTTCATGATTCTCTAATCACGGACTGCTACTCATGTGATTTGCCAGAGAAATTGTCAACTCCCTTTTATTATATTCTGTTGCATGTCCCAAAGCATTGAATATCGATTATTAACTATACAAAGCATTACAGAGATCCATCTTAAACTGCAAGTATCTTCTTCAAGATCTAGTTAGAATGAACAATCGAGATATAAAAAACTGGCAAATTGCAGAAAATAAAATAAAAGAAAAAGCTCTTGGCATACTCTATAAGAGGCCAAGAGGGAAGACAAACTTCACCATATTGAGCTTCATACAGTAGAATGAGTAACCTAATAAACAAGTGGTTTTTCGCTATTGTGATACTCTTCCTAGCTGGTCTAACAGAGATCAAAGGAGGAGAACTTATAACATGCAATAACAGGAAAAGCAAATGCTTTCTGAAACGAATTTACTGCCCACCAGAATGCCCAACAGCATATCCAAGTCAATCAAACGCTAAAGTTTGCTATCTCAACTGTAATTCCCCCATGTGCAAGTCTGAGTGCAGAAGTAAGAGTTTCTCTCTATATATATATGTTCTTAATCCTTGATCCTATTTCTCTTTTTATGTTATTCACATGCTTGATACTTACAGATAGGAAGGCGAACTGCAATCACCCCGGAGCAGCATGCTTGGATCCTCGCTTCATTGGAGGAGATGGAATTGTCTTTTACTTCCATGGCAAGAGCAATGAGCATTTCAGCTTAGTTTCAGACCTTAATCTCCAGATTAATGCTCGCTTCATTGGGCTTCGACCTGCTGGTAGACCCCGAGACTACACATGGATTCAAGCTCTTGGAATCCTCTTTGACACGCATGCTTTCTCAGTTGAGGCTACCAAGGCAGAGACTTGGGACGACGAAGTTGATCACCTGAAATTCTATTACAACGGAAAGGAGTTAGGCATACCAGAAGGCTATCCATCTACATGGGAATCCTCTGAAAGCAGCAGCATTAAGGTAGAAAGAACTTCAAGCAAGAACGGTGCTTTGATCACACTTTCAGAAGTTGTAGAAATTTCAGTTAATGTAGTACCTATCACAAAAGAAGATGACAGGATCCACAACTATCAGTTACCTTCTGATGACTGCTTCGCTCACCTGGACGTGCAGTTCAGATTCTATGGACTCTCGACGAAGGTTGAAGGTGTTCTTGGCCGAACTTACCAGCCAGACTTCAAGAATCCGGCAAAACTAGGTGTTGCGATGCCTGTAGTGGGAGGTGAAGACAAGTACAGAACTCCATCCCTTTTGTCTCCCAACTGTAACTCCTGTATCTTCTCTCCAGCTGGAATTTTGGAGGAATCAGACCCACTAGTCATGGATTTTGGGGCTTTAGACTGTACTGGCGGATCAAGCAGCGGCCATGGAATAGTTTGCAGAAAATGAGGACTCTATTGGGATTTTGTTTCAATTGAAAAAATTGTCACCTGCAGAAAATA
Source organism: Nicotiana noctiflora (assembly GCA_032618575.1). Lineage (NCBI taxonomy): Eukaryota > Viridiplantae > Streptophyta > Magnoliopsida > Solanales > Solanaceae > Nicotiana > Nicotiana noctiflora. Next base: position 26,752 of record JASVEL010008922.1, on the reverse strand, counting down.
AAAAGCTTTTTTCTTCCACCAATCTATGTCAAAGCATGGATTTCTAGTTATATTTGGACTTTTTGTATGTTTATTATATAATCAAGTTTTTTCCCTCAAGGATACATGACTACTGATATGCCCTAGTTCAGAATTACAAATTGCATATTGCATATGTATATAAGACTTCAAAAGAACTTTTCAAGTGTAACCTACGAAAAAATGCTAGAACTGGATACATTAAAAGAGCTGCTAAGAACTTCAGCGTAAGAAATGGTTAGCATTAGCCCAATACTGCATCAAAGGAAATTATTGAAGCATATGATATGAAAGATCCAACAACAGATGAATCAGATTTCCCACATATCAATAACTACCAGATGTTTAAGATGTTGAGAAGCCCGCAGCACAGCTTCTATAGAGGATTAGTGTATGCAAAACAGAAAGATAATCTGTGTGCAACAGAACTGTTTCATAATCAAATTGGTAAAGCTCAGTCAAAGCCGATTTCCCAACGTGGAGTTTATCTCATAACAACGATCAATTTAGAGAGCATTATTGTTGTCTTTATGGAAACAAAGGCAGCAGTAAAAGCTTGACAAACTCAGCCACTATCAGAAGATAATTCAGCTAAAGTGCTGCAGCAATTGCTTAATATTGTTACTCTCTGAGTCACTGATTACAAAGCTTCGACAATTTATAGTCATGATATCTATGAGAAAAAGAAAGAAAAAAGCAGCTGTATCACCTATGTAATTGTTCAATCAAGGTTACAACTCTTAGTATTACAAAGACAAATTTCAATGGATGCCCAGCTCCACAAATCATTTACAGTACATACTCTGAGCATTTTTATTCAGAAAAATTGACTCAAATACTATGAATGAAAAGATTTTTAAATGACATTAACTCTGTTGAAGCCACAAAATAAAAACTTTGGGATGTCAAATGGCTGAACCACATACACCAGAGACTGTTTCATTTTACCTTCCCCGTGGGTTAACCAGCTGAGAGAAAACAGCACTAGTGGCAGCATCCTCTGCATCATCATCAGTTCCAGAGTTAATCCCTTCAATCATACTCACACTATTGTCAAATGGCTCAAGTGGTGTCAAAGGTATGCCGGGTATATGGTTTGTACTGTTATCATCGGGCTCCGCCAGAGCTGATGAGGTTTCCTCAAGCTGAAGAGCATATTCCAGATTCCACAGAACATCTCCCATTGAAGGTCTATCAACTCCATGCTCAGCCAAACACTTCTCCGCCGTCTCCCCAAACTTCTTAAGTGAGGCTGAAGTCACCTTCCCTGCAAGATTTGGGTCCATTATCTGATCCAACATGCCTTTCTTTTGCCAAGTCATGGCCCATTCCGCTATATTGACTTGTTCCCGTGGTAGGACTGGATTCAGTGCAGGTCTGGTGCACAGCACTTCCATTAGGACAACACCAAATGAATAAACATCTGATTTCTCTGTAAGCTGCTGTCTTCTAAAGTACTCAGGATCCAGATATCCAAAGCTACCTTTAACAGCAGTACTGACGTGGGTCTGATCAAGAGCCGGTCCAGTTTTAGAAAGACCAAAATCAGCAACTTTGGCTACAAAATTCTCATCCAAGAGTATGTTTGTAGTTTTCACATCACGGTGAATGATACTTTGGGATGCACCAGTGTGGAGGTAATGCAGCCCCCTTGCAGCACCTATACAAATCTCAAGACGCTGCTTCCATGAGAGAGGTGGAAGATCCGTTCCATAAAGATGACTTCGGAGAGGTCCATTTGCCATGTATTCATAAACCAATATCATTTCTGATCTTTCATCACAATAGCCAATCAAAGACACAAGATGACGGTGGCGAAGTTTGGACAACATTTCAATCTCTGTTCGAAATTCAGCTTGACCTTGTTCAGATCTCGGGTTTCCTCTTTTCACAGCAAGCCTTGTCCCGTCTTCTAGTGTTCCCTTGTAGACTCTACCAAAACCACCAACCCCAAGAAGCAAGCTTTCATCAAATTTATTAGTAGCATCCATTATTTCTTGGAAACTGAAGAATCGCCCAAGATTGGCTGAAACTAAGGAGATACAGCTTGCTGTTCCACTCTTTTGAGAAGTTGTAGACATCTTTGTCAAAGTTAAAGAGTTTCCATACAGCGGTAGAGGAAGCCATGGGTGCCCCTGCCCCTGTTGAGAGGTCTTTGATCTGCGGGCTACCAAGCAGCAATAACACAACCCAATAATTGCTAATGCAGCTGATGCTCCGACAGAAGACCCGATTATAACACCTTTCTTGTTCTTTTTGTGATGATGCATCACAAGTAGAGTCTCGACAGACGAATCACCACTCAAGCTTCTAGCTGCATTGCTTATCTTCATGATTTCCAATCCGTTCATAATCGCATTGATCCAATCGGCTCCTGTGTCTGGACCAACACTGACTGTCAGAACACCTGAACTCGTTGTGGAGTTGGAGACAAAGTCCTTGTAATAGGGTATGTCCAAGTTACCAGCTGAATTTGACAAGTCGAGGTCCAGTAAAGCAATGTCATCATTTATATACAGGTTAAAAAGTAGAGTATTCATGGATTTGCTCACAATATCACAAAAATGTACGCGGATGAAATACATGAAGCTCGGATCAACTGGGAACTCCCATGTAATATTGAAATTCCCATTGGCAGTATTAGCATCTCCCATGGTTTCAGCAGTAGCATAAACCCAATTTGGTGCTATTTCAGGACGGATGGAATCCGGATATTTTATGCTTGAAGGATTAACTGAAGCATTGACTGCAGAGCTGTTGACGTGCAGGTACTTCACGTCATTTTCCCAAGTTCTCCCTAAGGTATCATTCTGAGCAGTAACCAAAGGACCGCCCATGTTTAGCCGATAAACAGTCTCAAGGGCTAGTTCAGAGAGACCATTGAAAGGGGCTGGTGGAGAAACAGCCACTGCTTGTTCAGCAATCAACTCATCAGGTACTGATACAACTTCAATCGCATTAATAAACGCAACTGAGTTGTTTGAAGGGATTAAAGCAATAGTCAAGCTATCTGAAGTGACATTGATTGCATATTCCTTAAAAAGGTATTTACCTTTATACTTATTGAAACTGAAATTGTTCAACAGTACAAAGTTTTCTGTGACCACTGTTATTGAGGCAGATGTTAAGTTATGGCCAGGAATAGGATAGAAATAAAGGCGGACCCAGTGTCGCCCTTGTTGATGAATATCAAACTTGTAAGATGTTGTAGTGTGGAAAATTCTAACAGACTGATAAATTGAAAATGGGGCAGTGGAATTGGATGTAGAGGCAATAGAATTTTCTGGACTTTCTAAAGCAACAGAAGAATGGGTTGTATCAGGGACAAAAACCTGGCCAAGAAAGGTTACATTTTTGGAAGATCCACAAGCAAGCAAATAGTTATCAGCAGGAGTATATGCAGCATTGGATTCTTGAATAAAAAAACTGGACAGTACAACAACTATAACAAAAATCACCATTTCAACAAGCAACTGGTAGGCACCAGAATTCTCCCAAAAAGAATTTAAGTACTGATATTGCAAACCATTAATATTAGGACTTGAAAACTTACCAAAAAGCCCTCAATCTCACAATGATTCAAGAATCATAGATCTATCTGGAGCAATGTAAGAACAAAAAGATTTAAGCTTTTGGTACTACACTTACCTTATTCTTAGAGCTAACATTTGAAATGGGTATGAAGCTAAAAAAAAAAAGAAGAAAGAATAATATACCTGAAATGCCACCATGAAAACACAATGAAGTAGAGCTTTTTTAGTGCAAGTTCAACAGCTCTTTACAGGCTGTTGAAGTGTTGATTAGGCTGTCATTTTTACAGAGATATATCAAAGGAAAAAGACGAGGGACCCACAGAAGACCTGCATATTACACCCCTAGTTGCAACAGCTGTTTTTCAAGGGACATTGTGGTTTGGTTTTGATACTCAGTATCTTTGGTAATATGTAGAATATTATTGCAGAAAATGCTATGAAACTTCTGTAAGTGATCGTTAATAATTTATCTATCTGTGCCAGGCTCCGCTTTGCTTGGAATTTTTATTTTTATTTCTTATAATGCAATAGTAGATATAATGATTGAAAGGGATAAAAAGAATACGAGGTGTGACATTGGTGTGATTTTAATGATTAAAAGTGATAAAAGAAACAGGATAAAGTTAATATTAATGTTCTTTTAGGTAAAAACATAATAAAACAATATAAACAAAGATCCACATTGAGATAACAATTAGTTGGAAATCACTTTGGAGTGTTGTTATAATTAAATGATAATGCTTTTATTCTAGATATGTTATACGGATAAATACAAGATTTGTAGGGCTTATTAGCTATACATCGCAGAGATTTAGGTATTAGTAAAATCTATGTTGTATGATTGTATCAAGTATAAGGTGTAGGTACCTTTTTTTGTTGGTAAATTGAAGTAATAGCTAAATTTGAGATACTTATCGATCTATATTTAAAAGTAAAGAAAAAGTCATCTCATTAAGCTAAGGGACATCACCACAAAAAGTCAAGTGTTATTGTTAAGATAAAATAAACTATTTTTCTAACTAAAAAATATTTTAAATTTTAAATTTTGAATTAATTGGTTACTCTATTTGAATAAATAAATCTAAATATCTTATAATTATCTATTATAGACAACGAAAATATTAAAATGAAAAAAGAAAAAAAACTACGCATTCTAATTTTGGAGTACTTTCAAGTTGAAGTTTTAAAATTATTTAAAATAAAAATATATAAATAAATAAATATTCAAACTTAATGGATAGTAGTTTCTTGGAAATTTTACACCCTATAGAAAACCTTACTACCATATTTATCAATAATAAATAACATTTAAAAATATTACATCATATAGATACCATTTATCTTAAATAGCAAATTAATTATTTTTGGTTATATCCTAAATTTAAGGCACCATATATGCCAAAAAAGATCTTTGTCTCTCCTTTTTTTTAATTTCTCTCACATACTTACCGTAAAACTCCCCCAAATACCTTCTCTCTCTTCTTCACATACACTTTCCTCCAACAGTACCACGTCTTCAACCTTTCTGATACAATTTCTTTGGTTTCTTACTGATTTCTCTTAAAGTTCTTATGCAATAACTGTTGGTAGTGTATTAGGCTTAAGAAGCTTTCTATAATATTTGAATTAATAAATATAAATATATTATAATTATCTATAATAAAAAAACAGAAAAAAATAATATATATATATATAGAGAGAGAGAAAGAGAGGGGTAAAAATAATATATATATATATATAGAGAGAGAGAGAGAGAGGGGTAAAATATTATATACGGTTAAGAAAGAAAATGGAGTTAAAAGTTCAAGTTGGTAATTGAAGTAGCAAATAAATGGATAGAAATTCAGAGGAGATGGTTGTGTCATAGAAAAAAGTTAGAGCTTGATAGAAAATTTAAGGAGCAGCTGAATTAGAACTACTAATCATGCAGATACTTTAAGTATTGGTCCTCAAAATTAGAATAAACTATATATATCACTCTTTGAGTTATAGTAAAATACGATATGAAAAAAATCAAGCTGCAATTGATAGAAACTAAGCGTCCACCAAATTGTACAGTGAAACGGGTTCTCTATAGGTTTTTATTGTAAGCAATAGACCGTAAGACCAAACAGTATAGGGAACTAGGTTCTCTATTTATTCCCACAGAAAATCGACAGTAAATAAATAACACTGAGGAATTTTACGTAGAAAACTCTCAGATCGGGGGTTTAAGACCATGACCTACCCTTGTAGTTTTTCAACTTCACTACTGAGCACACTTTAGATTACAATCTATTGTAACCTAGGAATTACCCTCTTAATCCCTCACTAACTTGTAACTACACTATTAGAAGTCACTTTGTAATAACTCTATTACAAAGATTTAATCACCCACTAACTTGTAACAACACTATTACAAGACATTTTGTAATAACTCTATTGCAAAGACTTCACAACTCGGCTAACTCTAGCCAAGACACAAATACAAGGACTTATGATTTACAAAGGGTTTCATACACAATGCTTCTAACTAAGCTAAGTAGGAGTTAAAAATGAAGAATAAATAACAGAGACTCAACAAACCTAAGAACTTAAGATATCTTCAATCTTTGGATCAGGTCCTTGAGGTTGCAGCAGCTTTGTTCTTGAGAGAGGTTGTGTCTAGCACTTAGAGAATATTTTCTTTTGATTTTACAAGTGTTAAAGTGATCAAATCCCTTACCTCGTATTTATAATATATGTGTGTGATGTCATCAAGGATGATGTAATAAAATGTCCTTTAGTTTGGCCTAAGCAAGCTACAGCTGTGCTGCTATATTGCTGCCAGACGGTACAGTGCAGTACCCTATCAGAAGGTACAGTGCAGCAGCTTTTACAACTGTAGAGTTGACTGTACAACGAGGAGGGAAGCAGATCCTTATCCGATTCCACTGCTATTTCCTTATATGATTTCTTTAAGAATTGAAACAGACATTTGGCTAATTGTTCGGAATGCAAGGGAACTTAGTTGAATAAGATTCTTTATCTTGTTCTCTCATAAAGTAAGTTGTTTTACCTTCCTTGATTATATTTATACATGTATGACATCACTTACATTATGTAAGTAAGGTAGGTCAAAAGCCTTCCAGAGAAAATTGATTGTTGCATTGTTCGTGTACAGTACGTGTGTAGGCAACAATATTTCAGCTGGAGAGTTGACTTCATACAGTCTCTTTGGGAACTGGTAGGGACCGTTCCCTCAACTGTTCCTTCCATTCTGAAGAGTTGAGTTATATCCCACGCTGGATCACAACCTGGAGCTTTGTGATCTTAAGGCCTTGTAAATGTATAACAGGCTCCTTATATGGTTCTGGATTGTAAGTTTGTTAGATCATCAAAATATAAAGAAAAGTACTTATACCCAAGGTACTTGAAACCTATCAAAATTTAAAGAGCAGAACTAGATCTACTAATCATGCAGATACTTGAAGTATTTTTCCTTATAATTTAGAATAAACTATATCACTCTTTGAGTTATAGTAAAATACGATATGAAAAAATTAAAATACATTTGATAGAAACTAAGCATCCACCAAATTGAATAGAGAACGGGGTTCTCGATAGGTTTTCACTATAAGCAATAGACCGTAAGACCAAATAGAATAGGAAACTAGGTTCTTTATTTATTCCTTCAGTAAATCGGTAGTAAATAAAGAACGCACAAGAATTTTACATGGAAAACTCCCAGCTCATGGGATTATAAACCACGACCTACCCTTGTAGGATTTCAACTTCACTACTAAGCAAACTTTAGATTACAACCTATTGTAACCTAGGAATTACCCTCTTAATCCCTCACTAACTTGTAACTACGCTATTACAAGCCACTTTGTAATAACTCTATTACAAAGATTTAATCACTCACTAACTTGTAACAACACTATTACAAGATATTTTATAATAACTCTATTACAAACACTTCACAACTCGACTAGCTCTAGCCAAGACACAAACACAAGGGTTTGTGATTTACACAATGCTTCTAACTAAGCTAAGTAGGAGTTCCAAATGAAGAACAAATAACAAAGACTCAACAAACCTAAGGACTTAAGATATCTTCAATCTTTGGATCTGGTCCTTGAGGTTGCAGCAGCTTTTTTCTTGAGAGAGTTATGTCTAGCCCTTAGGAATATTATCTTTTGATTTTGCAAGTGTTATAGTGATCAAATCCCTTGCCTCATTTTGATAATATATGTGTGCGATGTCATCAAGGATGATGTAATAAAGTGCCCTTTAGTTTGGCCTTAGAAAGCTATAGTGGTGCTGTTGTACTGCTGCTAGACGGTACAGTACAGTACCCTGTCAGACAATATAATGCAGCAGCTTTTATAGTTGTATGGCTGATTGTACAACGACAAGGAAAACTGATTCTTATCTGGTTCCTCTCATGTTTCCTTATATGATTTCATATAGAATTGAAATAGGCATCTGACTAGTTATTCTGAATGCAGGGGAACCTAGTTGAATAAGATTCCTTATTATATTCTCTCATAAAGTAAGTTGCTTTATTTTCCTTGATTATGTTTATACATGTGTGATATCACTTACAATGATGTAAGCAAGGTAGGTAAAAAGTCTTCCAGAGAAAGTTGACTATTGCTCTGTTTTTGTACAGTGGCGTGTGCATGCAACAACTCTCCAGTTGGAGAGTTGACTTCATACAGTTCCTTTGGAACTGGTAGGGACTTGTTCCCTCAGCTGTTCCTTCCACTCTAAAGAGTTGAGCTATATCTCAACCTTGAACTTTGTGATCTTAAGGCCTTGTAAATGTATAACAGGCTCTTTATCTGATTCTGGATAGTAAGTTTGTTAAATTATTAAAATATAAAGAAAAGTACTTATATTGAAAATACTTGTAACCTATCAAAATTTAAGGAGCAACTGAGTTAGATCTACTAATCATGTAGATACTTGAAGTATTAGTCCTTAAAATTTAGAATAAACTATATCACTCTTTGAGTTATAGTAAAATACGATATGAAAAAAATCAAACTACAATTGATAGAAACTAAGTGTCTACCAAATTATATAGAGAACAGGGTTCTCTATAGGTTTTCACTATAAGCAATAGACCATAAGACTAAACAGTAGGGAACTGGGTTCTCTATTTGTTCACACAATAAATCGACAGTTAATAAAGTACATAGAGGAATTTTACGTGGTAAACTCCCAGCTTACGGGATTAAAAATCACGACCTACCCTTGTAGGATTTCAACTTCACTACTGAGCAAACTTTAGATTACAACCTATTGTAACATATGACTTATCCTCTGAATCCCTCACTAACTTGTAGCTACACTATTACAAGCCACTTTGTAATAACTCTATTACAAAGATTTAATCACTCACTAACTTGTAACAACACTATTACAAGATATTTTGTAATAACTCTATTACAAAGACTTCATAACTCGACCAACTCTAGCCGAAACACAAATATAAGGGTTTATGATTTATAAAGGGGTTTCCTACACAATGTTTCTAACTAAGCTAATTAGGAGTTAAAGATGAAGAATAAATATCAAAGACTCAACAAACCTAAGGACTTAGATATCTTTAATCTTTGGATATGGTCTTTAAGGTTGCAGCAACTTTGTTCTTGAGAGAGGTTGTGTTTAGCGCTTAGAGAATATTTTCTTTTGGTTTTGCAAGTGTTAGAGTGATCAAATCCCTTGCCTCATGTTGATACTATATGTGTGTGATGTCATCAATGATGAGGTAATAAAGTGCCATTTAGTTTGGGCTTAGCAAGCTACAGTTGTGCTGATGTACTGCTGCCAGACGGTACAGTGCAGTACCCTATCAGACGGTATAGTGTAGCAATTTTTACAGCTGTAGAGTTAACTACAATGACGAGGAAAACTGATCCCTATCTGGTTCCTCTACTGTTTTCTTATCTGATTTCATTGAGAATTGGACATCTGACTAGTTATTCTGAATGCAAGGGAACTTAGTTAAATAAGATTCCTTAACTTGTTCTCTCATAAAGTAAGTTGCTTTACATTCCTTGATTATATTTATACATGTGTAACATCACTTACAATAATATAAGCAATGTAGGTAAAAAGCCTTCCTAAGAAAGTTGACTGTTGCACTGTTCCTATGCAGTTGCGTATGCAAGCAGCAACTTTTCAGCTGGAGAGTTAACTTCATACAGTCTCCTTGGGGACTGGTAGGGACCTGTTCCATCAGTTGTTCCTTCCATTTTGAAGAGTTGAGTTATATCCCACGCTGAATCCCAACATGGAACTTTTTGATCTTAAGGCCTTGTAAATGTATAACAAGCTCCTTATCAAGTTCTGGATATGAAGTTTGTAAGATCATCAAAACATAAAGAAAAGTACTTATGCCAATGTACTTGTAATCTATCTAAATTTAAGGAGCAACTGAATTAGATCTACTAATCATGCATATACTTGAAGTATTAGACCTTAAAATTTAGAATAAACTATATCACTCTATGAGTTATAGTAAAATACGATATGAAAAAATTAAACTACGGTATCTTAAAATGCACAATAATATATGAAGAGAGAAAAATAGATATAGTGTGAGGCTAATCATATTGTAAATTAACTTAAGAAATTGAATAAACTATCAAAATAATACTCAAAAATATTACTAACAATTTCAAATAATAAAATAATTTTGAGCAATAGAATACAAGTCTATTGCTCATGACATATATTAAAAGAACTTCTCTATCGTAACGACTAGATCGGTCATTTCGAAATGTTTGAACCGATGGACTATAAATGTACTTTGCTCTAAGCTAATTGGCATAATCATAAGATGACAAATATAAATTTTTAGGACAAAACTCCACTTCAAATTTATTTGGTAAAATTAAGTAAATAAATAATACTAAAAATATTATTGAAAAGAGAAATCATACCATAAACCAGATCATGTAACTAAATAAAAAAGAACTTGCAAATTTTAAGTTAAATTATTTTCCATCTTCATTGTATTATATTAAATTCTTAATGATATATTCAAATATAAAGCTTTTAAAGTGTTTAAAATTTATTCAAACACTATTTTTATAAGTTTTTTTTATGTTTTACATTTGTACTTTATCTTAATATAAATCACGATAATTGTACAAAATACACACACACAAAAATCCGACCCAACCCCTTAGGTCGAACCGTTCCAGTTCAAATTTTCCCGATATTTTGAAACCCGTAACTGACATGGTACCGAGAGGAAAATTTAGTTAATAAATAAAACTCATAATTTCATAATGAAAAATACAAAATATATATATGGAGTAGTTATAATACAAAACTGGTAAATTTATCTTTTCTATTTTTTAGAAGAGCAGAGGTTTCGACCTGTCTGCTTAGTGGTATTTTTGGAAAAGCTCCGGGGTGTTTGTGTCATTTCACATCAAATATTGTAATTTTTCGGCAAAGGGTGTTTAGGCGAACACCCTTGCGCCCCCCTAAATCTGCCCCTGGGGATAGAGATAACGTTATGCTATTTACATTTTAAATTAATTAAAAAATAAAATATAAATAAATAACACTCAAGAAAAATATAAATAATAGTAAGTACTTGCTAATCCAATATTAAAAATAAGAAGGATAAACAAATTTATTTGATTACTATATGATTTGTATCTTTTAATTTTTTATTGATTGTATTATATTTCTGCACACTATATTAAATAATAAAAAGTCATATTAGTAAATGTGTAGTTTTAACTAATTGCTAATTTGACAATAAGAAAAAAATAAGGAACAAACAATTTATTTGTTACTTTATGATGTGTTTTCTTTGAGTTTGTATAGATTTTGTTATATTTTTACAGATTATATTAAATAATAAAATATAATTAATATTCATTAAAATATATAATATATTATATTATAATTTTATAAGATTAATATTTTGTCAAATTATTCGTGCATCGCGCGAGTTCTAACATTTTTAATGATACTAGTTATGTCGAAAATGAAAATGATAAGTAAAGGAAGCAAAAGTAATACCAAAGTTTTATGATTTTAAGATGTTGAATAAAGTAAAATGAATATAAACAAAGCAACTTTGAATTATTTGAGATTAAGATTTAATTAATTAATAGTAGTAAAGAAAGAGTAATTATTAGGAGATGTGCTGAGATAGTTGGAATACCTTAAAATGTATATGTGCGTGTATACATACAGTACAATCTTTGATGAGGATTTGTGGAATTAATTAGTTTACTTGTGTTACTGCCTTGCTGGGGAACCAAGGCCGCCTGGGACCCGCTTATACGCGGCTTTAAGATACGGAGAAGACAACTATTAACGGCATAGCTCTGTTACCGTTACCGTCGATTGTTCGGTCACTGTAGTTTTGCGTTGCGGATTGCTGAAAAACATATCACTTGGCAACTGACGGCGTTGCTGAACATGTGAAGATGAACGGAGAGTTGGTGACGGAATCTTGACTTTGTAGACGTTAGACGTTACAAGCGTTATTCTATTTGGGTCTAAGCTATCAAACCTTTTTTCTAATAACCGCCGCATTTGTGCACATGGTTACGAACACTAATGTCCCCACCTGCTACCCTTTTTTATAAGGTTATAATTATTCTTTTCGTTTGGGATATATAGAATATTACTCATTCTTTTTGGTTTTGACGTGCTAACAGTATTATTCCTCTTCACGATTTTGCAACTCTCCCAAAGAGGGAAATTTTTTACCATTTTGAATTATTAGAAATTCTTATGTTAACATAATTTACGGACAATTCTGCCTTTGATTAAAATTGTTGCAAGATGCAAAGTTATGGTGCCTAAAAACCACTGTCTAAGTTTGGTTATTAATAATAAATGATCTAAGGAAAAAAGAGTACAACACATAATTTAAAACCTGAGGTCTTTGTGTTGAAGAATTTTCCGATGCTTTGATCAAACACCTGTATTACATTAGTATTGATAATAAACTAAAAAGGAGAGAGTCATACCTTAGCAATAGTATCGTTTGAGAAGTGATATGTTCCAATTATTTGGCATTTGTTCGACGTTCATCGTGCCAAGCTTGTAACATCCCTTTTCGATGACACCGAGGACCTGATATGGTCCTTCCCAATTTGGGCCGAGTTTTCCCTCATTTGGATCTCGAGTGATGAGGGTGACTTTCCTTAGGACTAAGTCCCCTATTTTGTAGTGTCGAAGTTTGGTTCTTCGATTATAGTATCTGTCGATTCGCTGTTTTTGGGGGGCCATTCGAACGAGGGCGGCTTCCCATTTTTTGTCCAATAATTCGAGGCTTGTGCTCATAGCCTCGTGGTTTGATTCTTCCATTGTGTATCAGAACCTGACGCTTGCTTCCCCGACTTCAACTAGGATCGGAGCTTCGATGTCATATATTAAGGAGAACGACGTTGCCCTCGTACTATATTTTATCGTTGTCCGATTTGCCCAAAGGACTTTTGGCAAAATTTCTCTCCATTTCCCCTTAACGCTGTCCAATCTTTTCTTTAGGTTTTGAATGATGGTCTCGTTCATTGATTCGGCTTGTTCGTTCCCACTAGGATGATATTGTGTCGATAATATCCTTTTTATTTTGTGATCTTCGAGGAACTTTGTTACTTTGCTGTCGATAAATTATTTTCCATTGTTGCACACTATCTCGACAGGTATCCCAAATCGGCATATGATGTGATTCCAGATGAAGTCTATAATTTCTTTCTCTAAAGCCTGTGCTTTAACCCATTTAGAGAAATATTCAGTCATAAATAAAATGAATTTAGCTTTACCTGGGGCCAATGGTAAAGGACCAACAATGTCTATCCCCATTTCATGAATAGCCACGGGGATATGACTGAATGAAGTTGCTCTCCGGGTTGGTGGATCATCGGCGCATGCCTTTGGCATCATATTTTCGAATGAACTCCTTAGTATCTTTTTTCATATTCTCCCAAAAATATCCTGCTTTGTGAACCAGTGATTCAGCACCGAAATGGTTCCCGCAAGTGCCGTGGTGAATTTCTCAAAGAAAGTAGCCGGTGTCTCCCAGACCAAAACATATCACCAACGACCCATCAAACATCCTTCTATACAATGTTCCTTCTTCGGCCAATGTAAATCGTATAACTTTCGTTCAAAGAGTCCTCGATTCCTTAGAGTCTGATGGAAGTTTTCCGTTCTTCAGATAATCAATATATTAGTTCCTCCATTCCCAAGTTTGGCTTGTGGAGTTTATTTCGGCATGACCTTTTTCGACCATCAATTTTGAAAGTTGTACGACAGTCCCCGAGCTAATTTCATTATATTCGAATAATGACCCTAAGTTTGAAAGGGTATCGGCCTCACCATTCTGTTCTCGAGGTACATGCTGTATGATCCATTCTTTGAGCCGATGTAAGGTTACCTGCAATTTATCCAAGTACATTTGCATTCGATCTTCTCGGACTTTGAAGGTTTTGTTGACCTGGTTAACCACGAGCTGGGAATCACACTTGGCCTCGATGACCTTAGCTCCCAAACTTTTATCGAGCTCGAGACCTACAATCATGGCCTCATACTCGGCCTCATTGTTAGTCAACTTAGGGGTTTTGATAGATTGTCTAATCGTATTTCCTATGGGTGGTTTCAAAATGATGTCTAGCCGGGGTACCTTCACATTCGAAGCATCGTCTGTGAAAAGGGTCCATACCTCCGAGGATGTGCTTGATTTTAGCAATAACTCCTTTTCGACCTTATGCACGAAGGGTGATGTGAAGTCGGCCATAAGTCTGCTAAGATTTGAGACTTGATGGCCATTCGGGGTTGATACAATATCGTACCCACTAATTTCGATGACACATTTGTCCAGTCGGCCCAAGAACTAAGGCTTTTTCAAAATATTGCGAAGGGGATACGTGGTTACAGCACAAATTGGGTGACATTGAAAATATGGTTTTAATTTCTTATAGGCACTTATTATAACAAGCGCTGATTTTTCCAAGTGTGGGTACCGGGTCTCTGCTTCAACTAAAGTTTGGCTAAGATAGTAAATACGAAATTGTATACCTTGTTCTTCTCAAACTAAGACACCACTTACCGCGACCTCTGAGACTGCCTAATATAAGTAGATTTGCTCGTCCGCTTTCGGAGTATGGAGCAATGGTGGGCTCGAAAGGTATCGCTTTAATTCTTCCAATGCATGTTGGCATTCCGGGGTCCAAGTAAAATTGTTCTTCTTTTTGAGAAGTGAGAAGAACATGTGGCTTCGATCAAAAGATCTCGAGATGCACCGGCCGAAAGCAGTTATCCGTCCTGTTATCCTTTGTACGACCTTAAGGTTGTCCATGACCGTGATGTGTTCGATTGCCTTGATTTTAACGGGGTTGATCTCGATTCCCCGATTTGATACCATAAAGCCGAGGAAACTTGCCTGAACCGACCCTGAATGCACATTTCTCGAGGTTGAGCTTCATGTTGTACTATCTCAATATGTCAAAGGTTTCGTGCAAATGTGTTAGATGGTCCTTTGTGCAAGGACTTAACTAGCCTGTCATCAATATAAACCTCCATTGGTTTACCTATTTGTTCTTCAAACATATGGTTCGCTAGTCATTTATAAGTAGCACAAATATTTTTAACTACCTAAGATCATATGAATCATGTGTTGTAGTTCCTTCTGTTTGTTTTTCTTGTTTGCATCCCTGTATCTGAAGTGATTTTTTGCTCACCCTTATTGAATAAACAGTCTACCTCCTCCCTTATTTATCTGCAGTCCTCAGTTCTGTGACCATGGGCTCCATGGTACTTGCACATTTGATTCGGATTCCTTTGAGCTGGATTGTTTTGCAGGGGTCTAGGTCATTTAGTATCCTTCGTCCAACGGCTGACACAATACCTGAAGCATCAACGCTGAAGTTGTATTCTGATAACTGTGGTGCTTCCTTAGGCTCGACGTGTTTATCGAATCCAGTCTTACTCATGAGCCCTCGAGAATTTTGACCTCGATCATTTCGAACGGGATTGCGTCCCGGTCCGTCATTCATGTGATTTGTGCTGTATTGTTGGTATAAATATCTGTTCGATCATGGCTCTATGTCAATGTCCATTTGAATCTCGCCTTTGGACCTGTTTGGGTAAACGGAACCGGATAGAGCTCCCAACTGGTCATCCTCGACTCTGATCTTCGATTGTTACCGATTATGCACATCATCCAAGGTTACTACTAGATACTCAATCAAATTCTACGTTAGTTGACGTGATGATATCGAACTCCGCTCATTCAGAGCTTGAGTAAAGGCTTGGACAATCCAATCATCGGTAACCAGGGATAGGTAAATGTGTTCCATCTTAAATTAAGATACGAACTCCCTTAGCATTTCATTGTCCTTCTGTCTCACTTTGAAAAGGTCTGACTTCCTTGTCGCGACCTTTATTGCTCCGGCATGCGCCTTTACGAACGAATCAACGAACATGGCAAAATAATCGATGGAATTAGGCAGCAAATTGTGGTACCATATCATTGCCCCCTTTGATAAAGTTTCTCCATTTTTTCCAACAAAATGGATTCAATCTCATCATCTTCCAAGTCATTTCCCTTTATCCCACATGTGTACGAAGTGATGTGTTCATTAGGATCGCTGGTCTCGTTGAACTTTGGGATGTCTAGCATACGCAACTTCTTAGGAATGGGCTTCAGAGCCACACTTTGAGGGAAAAACTTCTGCACGAACTTCTTCGAATCCAAACCTTTTAGCATTGGGGGTGCCCTCAGTATTTGGTCAACTCGTGGGTTGTACGTTTCAACCTTTTTGTCACTAGCCTCGATTTTCTTTTCACCTGAATTTATCCATTTAGTGAGCTCCTCGAGCATTTTCATGATGGAAGGATCATTTTCGGATCTATTATCGTTCAATTTTTCCGACACGGGTTCGATCCTATGAGCAAGTTCCTCTAATGATCTAGTTTGATTCTGCTTGGGGCTCGATTCTGATTTTAGAGTTGTACTATCGTGGCCTGCTGAGTTTGAAGCATGTCAAATATCATTGAAGGCTAAGTTTGCCTTCTTCACCATTTTGTATGTTCCGATCGGCTGCTCAAACGTCTTTGCGAACGCTACTTTCAGGGCTAGCGTCTAAATCTCCACGAATGGTGACATGAGAATTGACGTTAACCGAATCCACAGCCTGTGGTGCGTCGGAGTTGATTGGAGGTACTCTGTTTCCCAGGGCGACTACGTGCTCGTTTTCGCTATGAATACCAAGGCCGGTAACAATTAAATCGTTTTCGCTATTAAATCGTGTAACAATTAAATTTGTAATGTAATTTTAAGGATGCATGATTTTACTTAATACCAATTGATTAATTTAGAGATAAGTGAGAAAATTGACAAGAATATCAAACAAATCGATGTTTGGACAGTGTCCTCGAGCTGATGAACCTTCGAGAGTAGTAAAGCAAGAACAATTAAAGAACAATAAATTGATGAACAATAGAAAAATATTATATTGCTTTGATCTATATGAATGTAAAGTGTTTACAAATGATGGGGACCCCTTTTTATACACTAGAGGAATCTTAATTGTGGTACAATTCTAATTAGGGAAGTAAATCCCATGATTGATACAAATAACCGCCTTGATTTAATCTGTTTCGAGATTTTAGCTATGATCTCCGACCGGTTACGGATATTTCGCTTTTCTGTTATTGCGTTCCGCTCGAAGTTGATCTCATATGGTCTCGATCGTCGAGAACCTCGATCTTGAAGGGTACCTCGATCTCCGAACCCGATACCTTGTCTTCGTACTTAGGTCTGATCCATTACGAGGCTAACCCTCGATATAGTTTTCTAATCTCGAAATAATGGCAAAATCGGGCTAAGCCTAATTATACCCGTGTACACATTTAAAATCGTTAAGTGGACGCTCTTCTTTCAAATAGTTCTAGTGCAGTATTTCATTGAGTTCGTCTCAGATTGGCTTTCTCTACTTATATATTTTTGGTTATGCACTTTCCCTCTAACAACGCTGCTCTATCTATCGCGCACACACAAAATTCAGTCTATCGAATCATTGATATTCCTCCAACTTCACCGCACCTTGTTGAGTCTACTCCACTCGAGGCTCATCCCCTATTGAGCTTTCTACCTCTACTTAAAAATTAAAAGCAAAATACACAAAAGTATATAATCGGCTTGCAAATTCTAGAACCATCTGCGCATGCGAAAAAATGTTAGGAAATTCTATACTTGTCTCTCATCCTTTGTGTAAATGTTTCCAGACAATATAAAACAATTGTAATAAATATCTCGAGCCGTTCTACCTATTATCTTAGGATTTTGGATCGAATTTTGTTATTACACAAATAGCCGGTAAGATTCAATATTTATTTTTTAGTCGTATAATATATATTCATTATATATAGTTATAAATATATTATACATTCTCCAATTATTTTTAGTTTAACAAATTCATAGGACGATTATTTGGTTTAATTCTTATTTAATTACGGGCCCATATCCAACGTTTTCACACTTGAGAAGATGTGTTGCCCAGGAAGAAAACAAATCATTTTTACATACTTATATTCAACTTTTAATTTAATTACCTCCTATATACAAATTTACCAATCAACACTTTAGGAATTAAATGAGTATCCTTTTATATTAGGAATTAATTATTTCTCATCCTTATTCTTTCTCCGACGCACTTTCTCTCTCTACGTTTCTCTCTATCTCGAAATCTTTAATTCTAGTAATGTAGAGCAAAAGAAAAGAGAGCATCAATTCCACCATTGACAGCCATTAAAAAGCTTTGAATTCGAATTTGGATTTTAAAAAAATATTATTTGTTTGAATTGCTTGTTGTTGCAAACAATTGTGAATTCTATCTACGTCTCTCTCTATTTCTCAATTTCAATTCCAGTAATGTAAACCAAAGAAAGAGACAACAATAATTTCCACCATTGACAGCCATTAAAAAGCTTTGAAGCTTTAAATTCAAATTTGGATTTTCAAAAATCATTATTGTTTGGACGGGTGTTGTTGCAAACAATTGAGAATATGTTTGGAGTTTATACCTCAATGTTGAGGATGTTTTCGTAAAGATTAAACTTGATTTTGGCTGAATTTCAAATTGAAACTCGAAAAACAAGAAGACGAAATTGTAGTACAATTGTAAAATTGTATTATATTGTTTATATATTTTTATTTAGTTAAATATTGTATAAAAGTTGAGCAATGTTTGTATCAAAATTGTATTTAAGTTATATGATATTGTAGTTATATATAACTGTGTAAAATAATGTATGAAAGTTGGAGATAAATTATATAATATATCTACAACTACAATAACTAAAGCTACTTTTTGATATTTTAAAGCGCTAGCTATATAGCAGTTTGATTCCAAGCTATTTCCCTATTCCAATAGGAGTTCATTTATAGGCCAATGTTGTTGATACAACAAATGGAACAGAGATTACAACAGTGAAATATGAATAACTCATGACAAAAATTTTCTGGAAATTTGTTGATCCTTTTTTTTTTCGGTGATAAGTTTTTAGACTTTTGATCCCTCTTGGGAAGGACAAGATAAATGAAAAAAATGTGAATAACTGCCTTATTAATCCCTCTTATCATGTAAAGAATGACTGAATTTTTTATCAAGCAACTTCATTTGTTTGTGCAGAAGATTGGTAAAAGTCCATTGCCTGGGTACTAACTGGTGAAGATCTCATCGCTGGCCTTTCATCAAAAAGAAAATTTGAAAGCGCCTACGTTTGAATCAGTGACCGATTCCCAGAAGGAAGGTTTCTTCTGCTGGGCTTTTTTCTCCTCGTCTTTCAGAGTCAACTCATCAATAGTTCCAGGAAGATATACTTTCCAAAATGGCGTGGTCCATGTTGAAGCTAGAAATAAAAGAAGGGATTTCAACTATTTACCAAAAATTCCGGAGAGAAGAAAGAGAATGAGGAGAAAAAAAAAATGTGTAACTAAATTTCTTGATTGAAGATACTAATAGTGGATTGAAAGCATTTTAATGTGAAATGTATATATTTTATAGATAAAACTTATTTAAGCCGGGTTTAAACATGGACATTTAATACGGAAAATGGTCAAATATATTCTTATACTATTGAAAAATATTTAATATTACCCTTCGTTATACTATTAGTCCAAATATATCTCTAACGTCATACTATGGTTCCAAATATATCATTACATTATAAAAACGGTACAAACCTACCCTTCCTCCGTTAACTGCCTCCCCTATGAACACATTTTATTGCTAAATCACCAGTTCTCACTGTTTGAAGCTACCAAGTTCAATTACTTTGAAGTTCTATCGTTATTTGGAAGAATTCACTGCCTCTACTTCCTCTTGTTGCTTCTCCGACCGATCCTGGAGTTGTACGTACCTTCACTTGACCTTAAAATTTTGCATTTTATTTTGCATTTCCTTGTGTTTTCTAAATTTGTAAAACATATTTAGGGAAAATTTAGTAGTACTTTTATTTTAACATAAAACGTAAAGAGAAAAAAAAAATGGTAGCCTTCCAGAAATGTGGTTTAAAAGAAAGAAACAAAAAAAAAAAAAAAATTAACTCTCGTATCTAGATTATTTTTCTTTCTCACCATGGTCAATATTGAAACCTTAAACTAGTTTGCTCGTATCTTTGCTTAGTAATAAAATAAAATGTATTTTCGTTACTATAAGCATGATTTGAATAGCAAAATTAGAATTTTCTCGGTTCACATTGTTTCATATTATCTTTAGTTGTTAGCATTTCTTTTGATATAAGTTGTTTGTATATCTGTGATCTGCGATTTTTCTTCAAATGAACTGGAAAGAAAAGTTATGAGGAAGGGATGAAAATGATAGTACAATGGTGAGGTGGTAATGAAATGTCATAGGGAGGCCGTTAATGGAGGAATGGTAGGTTTGTACCACTTTTATGATGTCAGAGATATATCTGTACCGATAATATGACGTTACAGATATATTTGGACTGATAGTATAACGGAGAATAATATTAAACATTTTTCAATAGTATAGGGACATATTTGACCCTTTTCCGCATTTAATATAATAAAGTTTTTTATAGTTTATAAGTATGTAAAAATCACAAGAAAAAAATCTGTTGTTGGTCCACTAGAAAGACAAATGCGATGATTAAGCTCATATTTAACGTATTTATCGAACATTTTGTGTCTGTGTTCAACTAATTACCATCCAACTGCTCGAAGAAAAGGAGTCGTAGCGAAGTTGTTAGTGCATCAGACGCACCGCCATTCACGGAGAATGTGCGCGAGTAATGCCGTGCCGCGCGATTCTGTCTTTATCTTGAATATAAATTGCCCTGAAGTCAAAATCCAAATTAGCTTGCTGTAACAAATTATCATTGGGATATAAAAAATTCTTCTTTTCACATTATTTGTTTTTTTTTTCGGTCTTCCCAACATAATTTTCATTAAAAAAAGTAATCTTATCACTGTAGAAACATAGTCAGATTTAGAATTTCAAAAATAGGAGTGTACTACTAAATAAAGGGGGGAAAAAGTATTAAGTTGATTCATATTTATTTGGGTAAATACTAAATAACTCAATATTTAATTAAATACACTATTCAATCTTTACAAAACTTGTGTGTCGACCGATAATATTAGACTAGTTCTAAAAGCATAAAATATCTAATTGTATGTGTCATATAAACTACCCTATAAATTCACCCCTTCTTGCAAAACTCTTTTATTTGATCATATTTTTTACTGGATTCACTTCACACTTAAAAGGGTAACTTTATTTATAGTTTTGAAGCTTCCTCAATTCGTATATACAAAACAAATGTATTTTCTAAAATTATTACATCATATTCAAACAAAAAATAAACACATTAGTTGCAAAGAAGCGTGTATGTAAGTAAAAATAATAACATCCATTTAGAAGGTCTAACCTCAGCCTGATCATGCTTATGCAGTAATGATTGATCATAATGCATCAATTATAAGCGTTTCCTTTTAATCATTAAAATCGGTGATTGTCCATATGCATATTTTTCTTTTACATATACCATGCAATAACAGGAGTATATAAGTCTTGGGTCCAACTATATATATATATATCGATTATTCCTTTATCCTTATAAGTAATAAAAAATAGTAAATCATCTAAGTACGATCCTTATTATAGTTTTGTTGATTCACCAACCTTGTCCTTACTCAAATATTGGAGTACAAGAAATTGGAAAATTAAAATACGTGTCATGTGTCCTCGTTAGTGTAGTATTAAACTATTTATACTTAATAGTCGTCGACTGAAAAAGAAAGACAGGAGCTTTTCAATAATTACGAATATTTTGTTAAACATATTTATATTTTGTTTTTAAGTGGAAATTAATTTCTAGCATGAAAATGAACTTTTGTATTGTCAACACGCCAAGGGTGGTTCAAGGGGTAGGCTAGTAAAGCAGTTGCTTTAGGCCCCCTAAGTTTTAGGCCCAAAAAAATAATTGTAAATTTTTTGGCTTATTTTTGGTTAAACAATATTGAAGTTTATACAAACTCTTTATAAAAGTAGAAATGAAAGATTGTCTATTTTTTAACAATAGAAATATTTTAAAATTTTAAATTAAGATACTCAAAACTTCATATCAGTAAATAATATTTTTTATAATAAGATCCATAGTAACACATTGTAAATACGTGGCTAATGTCTTAGCAACTTGAATTTTCTTACCAATATAAATATTAGTACTATCTATTATATTTTGTAAGATAACTAAATTATAGACAAAAAAAAAGGAAAAACCAAAGTAAATATTAGTAAATATAAACAAAACAAAAAAGAAAATAAAAGGCCCCTTATTAAATATTGGCCTTAGGCCACAAATTTTATTGAGACGTCCTTGCAACAAGCTTGGGAATCTATAGTTAAAATACCCGTGGATGCTATCTCCTCTGTGAATATATATAGAGCTGGTTTGTGTTCCTTTCGATTTCTTGATCTACTTCAATTATAACACTAACAAAAGAGTTTCATTAGTTCAAGAACACCATAAACCCTTTTTGCGGATATGAAAAATAGATGCTAAATATCAAATGGTAAAATATAATGTATCAAGACTAATTTTATGACTAAGCAATTACTTCCTCCTATCGCAATAAGTGATTGTTTTATTTTTGACGCACACCTTAATAAAATACAAACTCCTAGAAAAAAATAAGTATTTTGACTTAATTACCCTTAATTAAATTTGCATAGTGTTAACTTAACGTATTGAGATATGTAAATATATAAGGACAAATTTGAAAATGTTAAGAATAGAATTCTATTTGGAGTGAATGTCTATCTTGTGGAGAGTTTTACTTTGTGACTAAGTCATATTTCTCCTATAAATAGAGGGGTCTTACCCCATTGTAAATCATCCCAAAATTCAATAAGAATTCTCTCTCTATTTCTCTGCAATATTGTTCTTCTTCTTTTATTATTTCATAACAACACGTTATCAGCACGAGACTCTAACCAATTGAGTAGAAACTTTGGGATTGAGCATAATGATTGTCAATTGTTTAATGAACTTCCTTCATGATTAAAATTCTGGATTTAAGGTAAGTATTTTACTTTTTTCTTTTAAATTCTTGAAATTCTATAATTTGATTTTATATACATGCAAAGACAACAAAGTTTGATTATAACTCTAATGGAGTTTTTAAGAAATTACACCCACATGAAGTGGTAAAATTTCTATGTCTTGCCATGATCAAAGTCATGGATGATCATGCGCACAAGAAGTGAAAACCCGTCCCATTGAATTTGCTCTATTCTCATTCCATTTAGAGAATGTGATAGCAGTATGTAATAAGTCTGAAAGAAGACAAAACTATTACCATGAATAATCAATGGATATGGACGTGGCAATAGACGAAATTATATCATCATCATTGTGGTAATGAGAACAATAAGTATTCTCAAAATAATCCCACACTTTGTGAAAATATTTGTCATCGATTTGACATGAGATTTTATAAAACACATACAGATGACTATGGTCCATTCATGATGTGAATGAGAAAACGTCTGATTTATGAATATATATTCGTTTTTGGAAGAATATAAATGTGCTAGTGGTAGTGATTACACCACACTCACCTCTAAAAGGAGGTTTGAGATGATATAAGAAAATAATATCATTATTATGGCATGAATGATCACTGGTCACGTACCTATTGTACGCCACAATATTTTGGCAATGTGATTATTAAAGGACAACAATAATACAAGAAACATATCTTTCATTTAATTTTGGCCATGACCATAATGGTATAAGTTTCTCTTTAAAAGAGATATTCACCACATGGATGTTGATGAATCTGTGGTAGTGCAAAATTAATTGAGAGCTCTGGAAGAGCCAATTATTACTATTTTGGAGAAATACAATTGATTACCAACAAGATATTGTGTTGCAGTAAGTCTCAAAGAAACATATTCAATTTCCAAAGTATATGCGAAAGCAGTTGATTATATTGACACTATAAATAAAGGAAAGATTTAATATCTTCTATTACTACAACTTGTAGCGGGGTAATATGTATGTAAAAAGCTACCCGCTTTATCTCCAATTTGTACTACATAAACAAAAGAATACCACAATGAAGGTGAATATTTTATTGATATAAAACCCATATCATAATAAACTTGGAGTTTATTCATAATTGCACACATCATAGTGTAAATCTGAAATTTATCAATATTGATAATTTATCCAATTGGCATAATTGGTTTTGCCATATCAATTCAAGTATGATGTGCAAAAATAAAAGAGAATTCACATGGGTAAATATTAAAGAACTAGAAAGTTCTTTACGTATTCTCTTACACATTGCTTGTTCTCATTAATTAATATACCAACTAAAAATGGGATTGAATCCCATGAATGCTGGAAATATCAAAGGTGAGTACGGGCCCATTCACCTGCCATATATACCACATAAGATGCATCTATGAGATGGTTACATGTGCAATTATTATTAACCCGCAACCTGGCCGGTGTGTGTGAGGTAACTTGCTCAATAATTTAATTTAGAGCATATTCCAGATTTTCTATTCAAGAAGTTCATCTTGATAAGTTGGTTTACATCACAGCTGGTTTAGCAAAATTATTTATTGAGTGCCTCCACTTAGTAGCTAAATTATTGCTTATGAGAACAAAGTTATATATATCAGCTTGATATACATTATATACGAAAGTATATTATTTTCTCCCCTCACAAGTGGTTCAGGGTCAGGAACCAAATAATTCAATCTTATTATTAGTTATGTGTGGTGTATATTTTGATTAACACCATAGCATACAAAGATGGGTTCTCAAAGTTGAGGAAACAAGTTAGTTTTTCTAACATGAGGGGGAGACATGATAAACAGTTGAGAAAAGTTACGAGGAATGAATTATCGTTTTTGCATCTAGATCCTCTAATAAAATAATATGAACTTGAAGTTCATAAAAGGATAATTCATGTGCAATTTATTGCAAAGCATGCCAGAAGCATTTGATTGCCCAAATAAAGTAACTGTATTCTCATTGCAATGCTCATATTAAGTCCTAGAAGGACAAAGTCTATGGTAAGCTTAAAGCGTATAGACAATCGGTTTCAAATAAACTTCTTGATAAAGAAGATGAGCAAATGATCATAATAAAGGAGGCAAGTGATCTAGAAGATCACATGACACAACACTTCATAATATCTCATGAGAGATTCAGGTACCTGAATATATGAATGAAGAGATCTCTATGATATGTCGTTGTGAAAATATATTGAAACTAATATAAAATCTTTGTCGACGTCAACCTTGAAGAAGCTAGTGCACAAGATTGGGATGTGAAGGCTCAAAGATGTGAATTAATGCTCTTATCAGGGGGAGTTAATGCGTGTTGTACTCTTTTTCCCTTACAAGGTTTTGTCCCACTGGGTTTTCCTTGCAAGGTTTTTAGCGAGGGAACCAATAGGCGCATTTCTAAACATGTGTACTCTTTTTTCTTTTCTAGAATTTTTTCCCATTGAGTTTTATTTTATTTGAGGTTTTAACGAGACACATTACTTATTGAGAAGACATTCAAGGGGGAGTGTTAAAAATATAATTCTATTTGGAGTGAATGTCTATCTTGTGGAGAGTTTTACTTTGTGACTAAGTCATATTTCTCCTATAAATAGAGTGGTCTTACCCCATTGTAAATCATCCCAAAATTCAATAAGAATTCCCTCTCTCTATTTCTTTGCAATATTGTTCTTCTTCTTTTATTATTTTATAACAGAAAAACTATACTTAATTCATTCTTGATTATGTAAAAAGGACATTTATTTTGGATCAAAATAAAAATGTCAAAAAGTCACTTATTATGGACCGGAGGAAGCATGTATTTACATAAAAAGGCTAAAACATAAACTTATTATTATCTACCTATACTAATAAATGTAACTTCATAAATCGTATATATCATTTCCACACACTCATTTGTTGAACTCTAAAGTAGCTTGTACTTGTAACTCTCTTTCGTAGTGAATATGATCATATATGTTGTTATCGGAAAAAGTTTTTTTATTAGCCTAAGTAAAATGTAACTTGCCCTATCACTTTTTCCCCCTCACGCTTATGTTTTCCTTTTAAAATTAAAATGAATTTTTTACTTCCTTTTTGTTTGAGTAATAACGGGGTGCAACCTTCCACAACAAATCAAAGTCATAATTACCTAGATTTGGGAATATTATAAAATGCAATGTCACCTTTCTTCCAACAAGAGGCGAAACACCTCAACGAGCTTACCCATTGGACCGAAATTCATTAAAGATTGTAATAAATAATAATTGAAGAATCAAGACAGAATAGTCTAAATGACACTTATACTTGTGTCATTTTGTCATCCCGGTCCCCAAAGTTAATGAAGTTTCATCTAAACACCCCTACTCGTTTAAAAGTAATATTTTAAAGCCCTCTGACCATGTGTGTCCCTCAATCGTCTCACTGTATTATCAATATCAGATAAATATTCCATGTCATTATTTTAATTCACAACAACTAATTTTGGAAAAGAAATCACAAACACATCCATGCCTTTCTCTCTCTAAAAATCAGCCATTAGCTGGGACTGAGTTTTCTTGATTCAAGCCTGATTTTCCTCATTTTACACGGACCGTTTCTCTTTCATCCTCTTCTCCGCTCCATCTCTCCTTTGTCTTATTTCATTGAATT
>JASVEL010008921.1:0-87573 GCA_032618575.1 Nicotiana noctiflora | reverse complement strand
GAGTGTATGTTTCCAACATGATATAAGGGTCACCTAGCTTTATAGGTTCCCTAATGCTCTACAGATCGGCACAAGACCCCAAACATGGCTATTAGCCCAATTGTACAGTTATAATCTCAGTAACAGTCATACAACACAGTATTCTATTAGGCGGGAAGGACTAAGTCCGAACCCCCAATCACAATGTCACCACGCCCGTCATAGAACGTGTGTCTCATCTCAATATAACACTGTGAAGTGCTAGTACGGGGTTTCAAACCCTCAGTGCATTGTTTACTACTACCACTCACCTCGAACCGGTAGAAGCTTCAATCCGCCTTGCGCTTGCCTCCAAATCAATCTCCTCGGGTGCCAAATCTGCTCAAAATCATAGAGAATGCATCAATATACGCTAATTTCAAGAAATTCATTCGAAATAACCCAATTTATATCAAAACCCACAAGTTGTCAAAACCCGACTTTTGGTACACTTGTCGAAAAATTACAAAAATCACATATTCGGAATCCTCATCTCGATACGAGTCTAGGCATATAAAATTTACCAAAATCGGACTCCATTTGCCCACTCAAATCGGTGTTTTTCTTAAATTTAGGCCTAGGGTTCAAACCCACCTTTAATCTTCCATTTACAGAAATTTAACCCATGATTTCATGTTAAAATGATGTAATTAAGCCACAAAACTTACCTCCAACGAATCCCCAATGAATTACCAGCAATTCCCGTGAGTTTCTCTCTCTAGAACTCAAAAATGGCATCTTTGGGTATTAAACCCGCGACTGGTTCTGTTCTGAACTTAACTTCACTGCCAGCCTCATTTCTTCATCGCGTTCGCGACGCCTCTCACGCGAATGCGATGCCTTTCTCCTCTTCTTCATCGCGAACGCGGCACTCTCTCACGCGTCCGTGAAGATCAAATCCTCAGCCTCCTGACTTTTACTCAACGCGAACGCGACGTGAAGTCACGCGTTCGCGATGCCTTTCCTTTCCCTCTTACGCTAACGCGACCCACCCATCGCGAACGCGATGGCCAACTGGCCTCAACCTTCGCGAACACGGCATTGACCTCGCGAACGCGATGCCTTACTGAACCTGGCCTTCGCGAACGCGGAACCTTCCTTCGCGAACGCGAAGGCTTATTTTATGCCCAGTGATCTGCAGATTTCTGCAGACCATTTCATGCTTCCAAATGCCGGATGATGGTCCGGATTCACCCCGAGGGCCCCGGGACCCCAACGAAAACCACCAACATACCCCAAAACACGATACGAACTTGTTCCAATCATAAAAACACCATCCTAAACATCAAAATCACCAATTACACACGGATTCAAGCCTAAATTTCTTAAAACTTTCCG
Source organism: Nicotiana noctiflora (assembly GCA_032618575.1). NCBI lineage: Eukaryota > Viridiplantae > Streptophyta > Magnoliopsida > Solanales > Solanaceae > Nicotiana > Nicotiana noctiflora. The sequence goes on along the minus strand of JASVEL010008921.1, from coordinate 86,217 downwards.
AATTACACATTCGATGAAAAACCCGACCAAAGGACGTCCGAATGACCTGAAATTTTGCAGGCACATCCAAAATCACCTAACGGAGCTACTGCAACTGTCGGAATTCCATTCCGACCCCCGGATCAAAATCTCACCTACCGTTCGGATTTCGCCAAAATTCAACCTTAGCCAATTCAAGCCTATTTCTACACGGGCCTCCAAATTCAATTCCGATCGCTCCCCTAAGTCACAAATCACCTTCCGGAACTAACCGAATCATCAGAATCCGATTCCGGGCCCTCTAACCAAATAGTCAACTCCGGGTTGACTTTCCTTATTCAAGTTTCATTCAAAAAGACTATATGCCTCATTTTCAATCCAATTCACTCCTAACTCACCCGATAGACTCTAATACTGATATAAAAGCAGGAAATATGTAATTACAACATAACGGGGTGGAAATTCCCGTGACGACGGGCCAGGTCGTCACAATCCGCCTTTAATCAGATATTTATGCACATTTATCTTTAATAAAATAATTAGGCTCGTCCACCTTTAATAGGACATTTAGGCATATTTTGGCTTTAATTAAATATTTAATCTTATCCGCCTTTAATTGGATATTTATGCATATTTATCTTTACTAAATAATTAGGCTCGTCCGCCTTTAATAGGACAATTATGCACATTTTGCCTTTAATCAAATATTTAGGCTCGTCCGCCTTTAATAGGACACTTATGCACATTTATCTTTAATTGAATATTTACGCTCGTCTGCCTTTAATAGGACATTTTTTATCTTTAATTAAATATGTAGGCTTGTCCGCCTTTAATAGGACATTTATGCACTAAATATTTAGGCTTATCTACCTTTAATTGGATTTTTAAGCACACTTGCCTTTATGATATTTAGGCTCGTCCGCCTTTAATAGGACATTTAGGAACATTTTACCTTTAATTAAATATTTAGGCTTATCCGCCTTTAATTGGATATTTTTGTACATTTATCTTTAAATTATATATTTAGGCTCGTCCGCCTTTAATAGGACATTTATGCACATTTATCTTTAATTAAATATTTAGGCTCATCCGCCTTAAATCGAATATTTAGGCCTATCCGCCTTTAATTGGATTTCTAGGCAAGTTTGTCTTTAATTAAATATTTAGGCTTACCCTCCTTTAATTGGATTTCTAGGCAAGTTTGTCTTTAATTAAATATTTACGCTTATCTGCCTTTAATTGGATTTTCAAGCACACTTGCATTTAATATGGTATTTAGGATTGTCCGCCTTTAATAGGACATTTATGCACTAAATATTTAGGCTTATCCGCCTTTAATTGAATTTTTAAGCACACTTGCCTTTATGATATTTAGGCTCGTCTGCCTTTAATAGGACGTTTAGGCACATTTTACCTTTAATTAAATATTTAGGCTTATCCGCCTTTAATTGGATATTTTTGCACATTTTTCTTTAAATTAAATATTTAGGCTCGTCCGCCTTTAATAGGACATTTATGCACATTTATCTTTAATTAAATATTTAGGCTCATCCGCCTAAAATAGAATATTTAGGCTTATCCGCCTTTAATTGGATTTCAAGGCAAGTTTGTCTTTATATAAATATTTAGGCTTATCTGCCTTTAATTGGATTTTCAAGCACACTTGCATTTAATATGGTATTTAGGATTGTCCGCCTTTAATAGGAAATTTATGCGTTTAAATTTTGACTTAGCCGCGTTTAATTGGATTTTTAAGCATGCTTGCCTTTATGATACTTAGTCTCGTCCACCTTTAATAGGACAGTTATGCACATGTTGCCTTCAGTTAAATATTTCATCTTATCCGCCTTTAATTGAACATTTATGCATATTTATCTTTAAAAATATTTAGGCGTGTCCCCTTTAATAGGACATTTATGCATTATATTTAAGTTTAACCGCCTTTAATTGAATTCTTAAGCATGTTTGCCTATTAATATTGTATTTAGGGTTGTCCACCTTTAAAAGGATATTTATACATTAAAATTTAGGTTGATCCACCTTTAATTGAATATTTAAGCATGCTTGCCTTTATTACATTTAAGCTCGTCCGCCTTTAATGGGACATTTAAGCACATTTTCCTGTAATATTATATTTAGGCTTGTTCGCCTTTAACATGACATCTATGTATTAATTAATTATGCTTATCTGTATTTAATTGGATTTTAAGCAAATTTACCTTTAATATGATATTTAGGCTTGCCCGCCTTCAATAGGACACATTAGCACATATTCACATATTTTTTATTAATTTATTTTGACCTAGATGGTCATGTTGTTAATGTTATTGCTGAAATACATCATCATCATAAATCATTGCAAAGTACATTTATAAACTGCGTGTTATTGTTGAAAATAATCATTTGCATAAAGCTACATTTTTATCAAATTATTTTTGCCGACAAGGCCGCATTGTATAAGTAAACGCCCAAAAGGTATTATTTTCATAATATTATATTACACCACATGACATTTTCATATCTACTCCACTGACAAATTTTCCTTGCGGAAAATATAGTGCAACATGACGATCAAGTCGAGTTATCGCATATTATATTCAGAAACTCATAATTTTCTTAAGTATGCAGATTCCAAATTATTGGCACCACTCCCTGAGTATTTGCTTCTATAAAGGCACTGCATCAAGCGCTCTGCACCATGGATATTCGCTACTATAGAGTTACTGCACCAAAATTTTTGCATCGCACTATGAATTATACTACAAAATAAGATCAAGCTTATCGCACGGGATCAAATTTTTTATAATTACGAATCAAGCATCATATTTCGGATCTATCCGTCCTTAAATAGGATATTGAAGTTAATCTTAAGGACATTTAATTTATTTCGACCCGAGTGGTCCCGTTTGCATAAGCATTTCTAGAACATACCTTTCATAAATCATTGCAAAACGCATTTACCTTTATAAACTAAATTTTTTTGTGCCATTGCCGACCATGAAATATGACACCATAAAATTATTTTTATATGTTGCACAATAAATTCGCTTTTCTTATGAATTAACGCCTAAATAATATTTTCATAAGATAATTTTTTATGGCATATTGCATCTTATTTCTTAACGAATTTTCTTAGCATTGTCAAGTTCTGCACGAAAAATAGTGCAACGTGGAACTATATCTTAGCAGTGAACTGTGGCAGTTTGTTGGAGAGGAATACCAAACTCTCCAACAACGGTCAAGGATCTACTTCGAACTCCACTCGACTCGACTCGACTCACAATATTCCCAATCAAATTATCATTTCAAACATCTTTCTTTCAATCATGGTACCCAGTGTCTCTATAATTCAACACTGGGGCATCATTTTAAGATTTGCAAAAATCGTTAAATTCTATTCCATAATACCATAAGTCTTGAACTACATATGGCCTGATTCTAGTGAAACCCGAGATATGTAGGCAACTCGAAACCTGATTTTGGCCGCAATCTTTTTTTTTACGTCCCCTTTGTCCCATTCCAACCATAGTGGTCAGGACAAAATTGGCTAAGTCAATTTCTTTGCCCGAAAACTCTTTCAACTTCTCCGGTCAAATAGGGGCAGTTGTTGACATCCAATTTTGTCCCTCCTTTCTTTTCAATTATTTCTTTAAGCTTCTAATATCACTTATAATATAAGGTAGTTGTTCTACTATATTTTAATACAAACTATGCCTATTTGATATTATTATCAAAACTATTACAGTTATATCATTGTTATTATTAAAAAAAACACATTTTTTATCTTTATATAATTAATTATTAAATATCTTATAAATATTTACACTTGTGGTGACATTTTACTTAATAATTAGTGCAAATTATTTTGTAAATTTAAATTCTAGCTACCATAATTCTTTTTAAGTAGCATTAAATAGTTCAACCAATAATATTATGTAGTATTATATAATGTGGCCAATAAAAATTATTTTAATTAAAAGCTCAATGAAAGACTTGAAAAGGGAAGTAGGTTTATCCAATATCTAGTTACCTAAAATCCAATACAATCCCTAATCATCTAAATTCCCTTAAGTCCTCAGTAGCCCACGAATTCAGCCCATAAGTCGGCCCAAATCCGTCAAACCAAACAACAACAACAACAACTACCCAGTATAGTCCCACAAGGTGGGGTCTGGGGAGAGTAATATGTAGACAAGCCTTACCCCTACCCAAAAGGGTAGAGAGGCTGTTTCCAATCCGTCAAACCAGCAGCCCAAAAATCATCCACGATAGCCCAACTATAGAACACTCTAGAACCTCATCAAAACTACGTCATTTTGACTAATATTCAAGACTTAATCTCGGCCGTGTAAGCTCTTAATCCAGCGGTTGAAATTCATTCTTTTATTCTCAAAGACCTAGACACAATTAGCATTTTAATCTCTTCAGTTCTCTCTCCAAAAAGTACGTTTCTTCTCCTTCCTTTCCGTTTCTTCATAAACTTCATTGTTGCTCAGCCATGGCAGACCTGCCATTACCATTTTTGAACAAGAAGATCTGCACCTCATTTAATTTTATTCAATATCAACTTTCAAATTTCAAACGTTCAAGAGCTTTTCACTCAATCTCCAAATCCCGCCCAAACCAAGAACCCTAGAAATCAGCCTATAAATAATCCTAAATCCTTTAGCCAAAAAAAAGAAGAAGCTTGAACACCCTCCTTTAACCTTAGTATCTTGTGCCGCACCTTTACTCCACAGATGGTTTTGGAGCCGTTCTAAAAAATCTTAGAGCTTAGCAGCCCCTTTACCCCTTCAGCCACCATCTTTTTCTTCTTTGAAACTTACTGTTGTTTTCTCCAAAATTTTAGCTTTTCTTTCATCTATCTCTTCCTCTGTTTGATTCTTCTTTTAGCAGTGAAAGGGGTTTATTCAATTTTCCAATGACTAACAACTGCCGAGAGAAACAAGTTCGAGGTCAGACTTCGATTGGATATAAGGCCCAGCCCCAGTTCACTGCGTCGCACAAGGTTCGTGCTTTTCTCTGCATTTCATTTCTAAAATCTATGGCGTGTTCGGCGGATTTTAGCTCTATGTTGTTGCGTTAGACATCTGGCATGACTTTTTGGTTGATTTTTTATGTCCTTTTGTTTTAAGCTAGTTGTTCTATGCACATTATTTTTGTTAGAAATCATGTGCAGGCCTTTTCCTTTATTCACTGGAGTCGTAAACCGTGTCTTGAGAGGTTATTTTTTCTCGCTGTGCACTACCCAAAACATGAAGGATAAATCTTTGCTAATATGCTTATGTGAATCAATGACTGATTGTTGACATCACCAAACCTTGTTGTTAGGCTAAAATATTTTACTTTAATAAACATGGTAATCTTATTTAGAGACCATTGGCAAGTATTCTGTTCTCTGTTACATTGATGTTTAAGATCAAATGCAATAATAAAAATGATGTCCGTGACAATTTGTATTTAAAAGCTCATTTAGCATGTTCTAAGGCCTGTTTGAATGTTTAGAAATAATCCTATATGTCAACCTAATAGCTTTTCTTTTAATTAATTATAACTAGATTCTCTATTGGATTTGATATCTTGCTTGAAAGTATTTTTCTCTGTCAAAACTTGTTATTACGTCAGAATAGGGTCATATCATTAAAGTTCTACACTGTTATTATAGAAATCGTGAACCTAGGACTCGGACCCGATAAAGTTAAAATCTTCTTATGAATATAAATTTGTATCACGTCTCATAGTTCTTCCTTTTATGTTATAGAACTTTTAGGAAGTATATATTATTTCTTTTAAAAAGTATCTTTTCCGAGTTTTTTTTCTTTTTAAAAAAGTATCTTTCCGAGTCCTTTATTACGGGTTTAGTAGCATGTCCTAGGATTCATTTTCTTAGTTAAGAGATCTTTATTTATGTTGAAGGAACATATTTTTTGTTGAAGTGTTAATGTACCTTTTTCTTGTAGTTTTCCGGTAGTAGAAAAACATAACTTTAGATTTTTCTTGAAACTTAGAGATCATGCCAATAGGCTTAACTAATTTCTACTCAACTTAAAATAGAGTTTCTTTTAATGTTGTGCTCTAATTAGTTACTACCGATGATGTTTAAAATGATTAGCAACCTTTTTTTATTTGTTTAGTTAATCTGCATTTTTTATAAAAAATAAGCCACAATTTGTTTTACGTTAGAATAGAATATTGCTTGATGTTTATATAGCTAAATTAGGTGTTAGTCATATTATCTAGATTCTTTGTTTTAAATGTGCCTTTGGTCTAGTTGAGTGGGAAAAGATCATGTTTTAAGAAGTCTTTTTTTAAAAATTATGTAAAGGAGTCCTTCCTTGCTAAAGATGGCTCTGTGATGTATGTATTTGGAATTTTAAAACTTTGACAGTTGGAAAAATGGTCTAAAAAGCAGTCATGTATAACTTATTTCCGCTCAAACCTACGGAAACGAGCTAAAATTATCTTTCTTAATATAATGTGTGAATTTTTCCAAGCATGAGTTGTCCGCTAATCTTTATCCTTGATTTCCTTTTGCATGTCATGAACACCGGAGCCGAAGAGTTTCATGATGAGACTCAATGATGCCGCTACTGCATAGAGAATACACATCCTCATCTTTTCCAGTTCTTTCATCATACGCCAATATACACAGAAGAGAAAATCTTCTAGGAGTTGAACATGGCTCTTGAACCTTCCTTTCTGCTTCACTTATTTGCTTATTCGATGTGTGATTAACTAGTATTATCCTTTAGTTGTATTATTAATAAGTTTTATTTTTTAGTTGTATGATTGGCCGTTAAGATCTAAATTTACTATATAATCATAGTCTTAATGGTGCAGATTTTATTTTATAGTGAAAGTATTCTTTTATCACATAGTACTCACACCTAATTTAAACTCTTTTAGAATACCAAGTGTTAAGTCTGATAAGGTATTATAAAATTAACGATGTCTTTTAAACTTCTCCTCTCCACTTTACCCATTTTGTAAAATTGATTACTTAACTTTTGTGATTTTTAAAGAACTGAAGCTAATAGTATTTCTAAAACACAAAGATGTTATCTATACTTTTCTTCTCATTCTTTCTAAATATTCTTCAAGTCAACTTTTGAAACGTTTTCTGAACTAATGGGTACTTGTCCATCATGTGAGGTTTGAATTTTAACAAGTTAAGAAATAGCTTCAGGATTAGATCCACTTTAGAAACAAAATAGTTTCTCAATAATATAAGTCCAAACTATGCATGCGTTTGTGTTTGAAAAATAATACAATTCTAAAATACTCGTTTTCTTCGTAATATTGCTCTACATGTATTTTTCTAACTCAATTAACAAACATTTTAATATACACACATGTTGCTACTTAATTTTTAAAATCAATCAACCTAAGTTTGGCCGGTTAACCGTAATTAACGGATCATATAGGGTGCTTTAACAACCTTCTCTATAGGATTAATTAGAACCCTTACCTAAAAAATTTAAGGTTAAGTAGACCATAAAATAGAGTTTACTTTAAGCACTATTTAGCTAAAATTGGTGTCCTAATTCACCGAATATGTTATACTCTAGTTTGACCCGTGTTAAAATGGGGTATAACAGGGCCAGGTCCTTCTCCTGATGTTCATTTGGAAATCTTCAAAACTTGGCCAAAAGTCCCTATGGAGAAGGAGAGGAACCCCTGTGCAGGTCTCCCTTATTGGTATTTATAGATATGAAGTGTACCATCCAACTATTATTGGTATGACTCACATTAAGAGGTCGCCTCTGACATAATGAATAGGCCATAACCTTACTGATCATCTTAGGCGAGAACGACGTTAATTAAGAGAGGTCGTACCATTGATTAACCTTGCTTATCGTTGATTATTATACGGTCGAATTCTGACCCATACAGTTAGTCCCTCCGCTTATCAAGATCGTCCTGTGCTCGAGCTTGATGAGCGGACTTTGTCGACTATGATATAGATCATTTTTGCATAAGTAGTGGACGACTGTTACTCGAGTCAAGGCCACACTTTTCATGGCAACGGCCCGATCTTGTAGAGTTTTCCAATATTATGTTTTCATAGAACAGGATCGTCGGACAACCCCCCCTCCCAATTATGAGGATGTATGGTTTCTTCAACACGACTACGGAAGGACCAGAATTCAGTCTGGTTCTATTTCAAGACTTCACTTTGGTCGTGCAGGCGTCATCGACGGCAGGAGGTAAACAATATGCAGCGTGTACGAATACGGGGTAAACGGTGTGTTTAGAGCTTTGAGGGCGCAGGGTACATTCTGCCCTTATTGACAAGACTCTACGTTTACTACGATTAGCAAGGTAACAACTGTAGTCGAGTGGACACTTTATGATGGTGGTCGTGGTGGCGCCTGTCTTGGCAGAATCGAACCGATTTTGACGGTTGGATATGCAGTTAATGATATCCATCGGTTTTCCCGAAATTATTTATGTTGCCTATAAAGGTGATTTGGGATATCAGTTTCTTGGTACACTACTATTTGTCTGAGTGATTCTGGAGCTCTTTCCTTCTTCAAATTCATTGTCTCTTTTCTTAATCACGATAAGCTTCGTCATCTTCCATCAAATTTGGTTTTTCATTCTTCTAACAACCTAGTGATGGTCATCTCTTCTCCTCGTGAAGTTCTTCCCATTACTTTGCCGGTCAACCCTCCGATGATTGAAGGGCCATCTACGGTACTGGGAGGAGAGGGGTTTACTGAGGCTGACAGGGTTCCGTTGGTAGACGAAATACTCCTCATATCTGGAGGTCCGACAATAGATTTCACCGCCGATAGAGGGGAGGACCCCGTGGATGAAGCCCTTCTAATGTGGGAGATAGGCATGGATCAACTACAATAATAGGGATTTATACTCACTCATGCTGATAATGTTCTTGCTCGGTATAAGGAGAGGTTTCACACCGATCGCGTAGGGTACTGCATTTTTTACGCGTACCCCTTCAAGCTGGGGTTCAGGGTTCCACTTCCGACTTCGGCGGTGGACTTCTGCCATTACTATAGGGTATGCTCAGGCCAGCTCACCCTCTCTATACAAACTCCTAGTGATGTTTCTGAAATATGGGGAGTTGGCCGGTAGGACGGTCACGCTGCAGCACGTGCTTTCCCTATACGCTCCTCAACGAGTGTGAGGCACCATGCTTCGGGTGAGACCCCGTGTGGATCGAGGGGGCTGACGGCTGCATTGGATAATGAGGTTAATCCTCGGCCGTTCAAGCAGTTCTTTTATATCGGGACTGAGCATTGGTGGCGTCCTCTTCGAGGTTCCCGGAGGTTTGGAACCATAGACGTGAGTTATCTTTATCGAAACAGCAATTTTCATTCATTTTTTCTTCTTTTACTGTGTTTAAGCTAATACTGTCTTGTCATTGCTTTCATAGCCGATAGGTCACAATCGGCTTTATTTGCTGGGATGTGTGGGTGGCTCAAAGCCGTACTTCCTTATACCAAGGGGATTCGCACATGGGCGCCCTTTAGGAGAAGCACGGCCGGGGGCAAGCCGTAGGTAAGAAGTTTGTTCTTTTGATTTGCTTAGATAAGGGTTTAGTAGCTTCTCTGACTGACCTCGTCTTTTTATTGCAGGGAGAGTGAATCGCGGTAGAGCTCCTCAACTAGCCTTTCAGCGGCCAAGTGCGATTGCTAGATTCTTTGCGGCACCACCACCGGCACCATGTCGCGTACCGAGGGTTGTATCGGTTGAATCTTCTGGGGATCCTGCTCTTTCTGGTTCTTTATTTTGGGACGAAGGGCCATTGGGGGTCGTTCGCCCTCGAGATGTCTCATCTTCGTGCAAAGAGGAAGATAGGCCCTTGATTAGGTGTAGGGTTTCTTTTACTGCAGCACCTCCCGCGGTGGCCGCATCTGTGCGGCCTATCATAATTAATTAGGATTCTCCTCCTTTGGAGGCGGGAGAGGGTACGGCTGCAGCACATACTCCTGAGGGCGGGTTGAGGGCGAATGATGCTCAGGTCCACTTGGATCGAGAAGGAAGCGCTGCCCCAACTGCTAAATCTTCAACCCATATGGTCGAGATAGGGGATACTCCCCGGGTGATCGTGGAGATCGGTGGGTCGATGTGACGACCCGGCCCATCATCACGGGAATTACCACCCCGTTATGTTGTAATTTCATAATTCATGCTTTTATATCAGTGTTAGAGTCTATCGGGGAAGTTAGGAGTGAATTGAAATAAAAATGAGGCATATAGCCTTTTTGAAGGAAACTTGAATAAGGAAAGTCAACCCGGAGTTGACTATTTAGTTAGAGAGCTCGGAATCGAATTTTGATGATTCGGTTAGTTCCGGGAGGTGGATTGTGACTTAGGGGAGTGATCGGAATTGAATATGGAGGCCCGGTGTAGAAATAGGCTTGAATTGGCTAAGGTTGAATTTTGGCGAAATCCGAATGGTAGGTGATATTTTGATCCGGGGGTCAGAATGGAATCCCGACAATTTCTGTAGCTTCGTTATGTGATTTTGGATATGTCCGCAAATTTTCAGGTCATTCGGATATCGTTTGATCGGGTTTTGGATTGAATGTTAGTTTTGAAGAAACTTAGGCTTGAATTCGTGTAGAAATGGTGATTTTGATATTTAGTGTGGTGTTTTTATGATTGGAACAAGTTCGTATCATGTTTTGGAGTATGTTGGTGGTTTTCGTTGGGGTCCCGGGGGTCTCGGGATGAATCCGGGGGTCCAAACGGACCATTCTTGGCCAAAGAAAAGAGCTGGTTTGCTGTCATAAGTGCAGCAGAATTTTACCCTTCGCGATCGCAGAGATAGGGACGCGATCGCGTAAGGTCAAGAACGGAAGCGACGCGATCGTAGGAGCACGGACGCGATCGCGTAGAGTTAACCGGGTGGTCATCGCGATCGCATGAGCATCTACGCGATCGCGTAGAAGAGAAATGGGGTCCAGGGAAAAATGTGCTACGCGATCGCAGGAAGAGGGACGCGATCGCGTGAGGCCGGATGGTGGTACATCGCGATCGCGTGAGGAGAGTCGCGATCGCGTGAGGGCGAAATGTTTGAACATCGCGATCGCGTGAGTAGAGTCGCGATCGCATAGAGCAAATGGGTCTGGCAGAGAATTTAATCACAGAACAGAGGGGCTACGGGTTCATTAACCCAAAACGCCATTTTTGAGTTCTAGAGAGAGAAACTCACGGGAATTGCTGGTAATTCATCGGGGATTCGTCGGAGGTAAGTTTTGTGGCTTAATTGCATCATTTTAGCATGAAATCCTTGGTTAAATTTCTGTAAATGGAAGATTAAAGGTGGGTTTGAGCCTTAGGCCTAAATTGAAGAAAAACACCGATTTGAGTGGGCAAATGGAGTCCGATTTTGGTAAATTTGATATGCCTAGACTCGTATTGAGACGAGGGTTCCGAATATGTAACTTTTATAATTTTTCGAGAAGCGCACCAAAAGTCGGGTTTTGACAACTTGTGGGTTTTGATATAATTTGGGTTATTTCGAATGAATTTCGTGAAATTAGCATATATTGATGCATTCTCTATGATTTTGAGCAGATTTGGCACCCGAGGAGATTGATTTGCGAGGCAAGCGCAAGGCGGATTGAAGCTTCTACCGGTTCGAGGTGAGTGGTGGTAGTAAACAATGTACTGAGGGTTTGAAACCCCGTACTAGCACTTCACAGTGCTATATTGAGATGAGACACGCGTTCTATGACGGGCGTGGTGACATTGTGATTGGGAGTTCGGACTTAGTCCTTCCCGGATAATAGAATACTGTGTTGTATGACTGTTACTGAGATTATAACTGTACAATTGGGCTAATAGCCATGTTTGGGGCCTTGTGCCGACCTGTAGAGCATTATGGAACCTATAGAGCTAGGTAACCCTTATATCATGTTGGAAACATACACTCAGCCGTAGCTCTAGCTGCATAGCATAATATGAGCCCGTACTAGATGTGTACACAGAGAGAGATTATCTAAGGTGGAATTCCCTGTTTTAGCTGAGTGGGCCTGAAAGGCCAAGTTTATACTGATTGAGATGAGATAGGGTCAAGGACCCACTGTGATATATTATATTGGGCCTGAGAGGCCAAGCACATATTGACCGGGCTAGGGTCGAGGACCCATTATGAGGTATTATGTATATATACCTATATTGGATCGGGCTGCACGCCGCAGTAGTATATATATTGGATCGGACTGCACGCCGCAGTAGTATACATGTAATATACATGTAGTATACATGTGGGACGGACTGCACGCCGCAGTATTATTGCGCTTGGGCTGTAGGAGCCCCTTCGGAGTCTGAGTCTGCACACATTCTCAGTGAGCACTGGTGTATATTATGGGATCGGGCTGCGCGCCGCAGCAGTATAAATATATATACATATAAATATTGGATCGGACTGCACGTCGCAGTAATACATGTGTGGATCGGGCTGCACGCCGCGGTATGATAGTGCTTGGGCCTAGGGAGCCCCTCCGAAATCTGCATACACCCCCAGTGAGCGCCGTCGACGTTAAATGGAGCGGGCTGCGCGCCGCAGCGGTATATGTATTGGAGCAGGCTGCACGCCGCAGCATTATACTTAATCATACCCTATTATCTACTTAAATACTTATACATTATAGACATAGGTATGTGTCTTTATATGTTGAGATGGCCGTACACCGTAGGGGTACGAGTGAGGGTTGGATCAGTGTAGAATCTTGTAGAGATAAACGTGGATTGGAGATTTGAGCATTTCTATAGTGATGACGTACCTGTGAGGGTTGCCTTAGAACTGCTAAGTGATAGCACAGGAGTTCTTACCTTCAGTTGTTATTTATTATTGTTACTCACTGAGTTGAAATATACTCACCCCACTCCCTTGCACTTTCTGTGCAGATCCACAGGTACCCGAGAGCAGTTGAGACATTGTAGCTGCTGATCCTTTTCTACTTTTGCGGAGATTACGAGGTAGCTGCCAGCGTCCGCAGAGCTTGTTTTCTCCTTCTTTATCATCTTTTTGATTTCTTATTTGCCTAGACTTGGTTGTATTAGGATGCTATTCTGTAAAGGCTCAGTCTCGTGACACCACGATATGGTTGGGACCGTATTTTGTATGCTTTTACTATCACGCTTATCATTTGATATGATCACTTACTGTTTAAGTTTAATTTGATTAATTGGAATTAATAATTGGCTGGGTTAAGAGATGATATGGTCGGGCTTGCCTAGCATTGTGTTGGGCGCCATCACGACCGGGGTTTGGGTCGTGACAAGTTGGTATCGGAGCCCAGGTTAACAGGTCTCGCGAGTCATGAGCCGGTTTAGTAGAGTCTCGTGGATCGGTACGGGGACGCCTGTACTTATCCTCGGGAGCCTGCAAACCTTTTAGGAAAAGTTTCAATTCTTGGAATTCTTGTCGTGCGATTACTTTTGACTTGATCCGAACTTTGACATTCTATTCTCTCACAGATGGCGAGAACTCGATCATCCGGACGTGGAGGACGACCACCACTACCACCTGCTGTCACACCTCCTTTTTCCGCTGACCCGCGAGGGTGCGAGTGGACCCACAGCCCCCAGTTGTAGAGGTTCCAGCAGCACCCTTTCAGGCGCCAGCGGTGCCCATTGTCATTCCGGGTCTACAGGAGACCCTGGCTCAGATACTAGCAGTTTGCACTGGCTTGGCACAGGCGGTTTCAGTTACTATCGTAGCAACTGCATCAGGGACCGGGGGTGGTCATCAGACCCCCGCAGCACGTACTCCAGAGCCAGCATTGCAGGGCCTACAGACACCAGAGGCTCCTCCAGTTTAGCCTGTGGTTCCAGTTCAGCTAGCAGATCAGGTTCAGGGGGACAGGGTCCCAGCCATGACGGACGATGAGCAGCGTCGTCTCGAGAGGTTCACCGGGTTATCTCCTCCAGTGTTCACTGGTGCTCCGGGCGAGGACGCCCAAGGTTTTCTGGATAAGTGTCGTCGGATGCTTCGTACGGCAGGGATATTGGAGTCCAGTGGGGTATCTTTCACTACCTTTCAGTTTCAGGGACCAGCCTTCGCTTGGTGGGAGGCTTATGAACGCCGCAGGCCAGCCGGAGCAGCACCACTATCATGGCCGGAGTTCTCCACTATGTTTTTGGAGAAATGGGTGCCTCGATCTCGGAGAGAGGAGATGCGTAGGCAGTTTGAGGGTCTCCGTCGGGGGACATGTCAGTGTCAGAGTATGAGATCAGGTTTACAGAGTTGTCCGGATATGCACCGTGGTTGGTTCATTCCGACAGAGAGAGGATTGGGCGCTTCGTGGACGGCCTCATTTATCCCATTCGTATTCTGATGACTCGGGAGAGGGTTTTGAGTCGTACATTTGAGGATGATGTGGATATTGCTCGCGATATTGAGATAGATCGTCGCAGGGAGCGGGATGAGAGGGAGGCCAAGAGGCCTCGAGGAGCAACTAGTTCCAGTGGCACTCAGACCAGAGGCCAGAGTCAGCAGAGCCGAGGTCGCTCTTTCAGGTCTTCGCAGTCGGGTCGCTCAGATCGTGGCAGATGGTCTCCTAGAGAGGGTTATCAGGGTTCGCACCAGAGCCAGCCATCTCTTAGTGCCATGCCAGCTCAGAGTTCTTCACAGGCCCCATCCGCTCAGGGTTCATCTCGGCCTAGTTCATCAGCTGGCCACTCCAGCGCCAGAGGTCCTTATCAGTCTCAGTACCCAGCACCGGGGAGTTGCTACGAGTGCGGAGAGTTTGGGCACCACCGTAGGGAGTGCCCCCGTCTTGTTTCCAGATCTTATCAGCAGAGGGGGCAGCCCTCGTCATCTGGTCCTTCTACTTCAGCACCCGCCCCACCGGCTAGGGGTGAGGGTCGGACAGCTAGGGGTCGCTCTCGAGGGGGAGGCCAACCAGGCGGACAGGCTAGATGTTATGCTTTTTAGAGCCGATCTGAGGCTGTTGCTTCTGATGCTGTCATTACAGGTATTATTTCAGTCTGCCACAGAGATGCCTCAGTATTGTTTGATCCCGGTTCTACTTATTCTTATGTGTCTACATATTTTGCTCCTCATTTGGGCACGACCCGAGGGAGTCTTGAGTTGCTAGTGCATGTATCTACCCCGGTAGGGGATACTATTGTTGTGGACCACGTATACCGGTCCTGTTTGGTCACTATTGGAGGTCCGGAGACCCGAGTAGACCTGTTGCTTCTCAGCATGATTGATTTTGATGTTATATTGGGCATGGACTGGCTATCACCATGTCATCCTATTCTGGACTGTCATACTAAGACGGTCACTTTGGCTATGCCGGGCATTCAGAGGATCGAGTGGCGAGGCACGACTGAGTATGTACCTAGCTGGGTAATATCTTTCCTCAAGGCCCAACGAATGGTTGGGAAGGGATGTCTCTCTTATTTAGCATTTGTGCGGGAGGTCGAGGCCCGGACTCCCAGTATTGATTCTGTTCCCATTGTGCGAGACTTTCCTGATGTGTTTCCCTCAGACCTGCCGGCATGCCGCCGGACAGGAATATTGATTTTGGTATCGATTTGGTGCCAGGCACTCAGCCTATTTCTATTCCTCCATATCGGATGGCACCAGCCGAGTTGAAGGAATTGAAGGAGCAGCTCCAGGAACTCCTAGATAAGGGGTTCATTCGGCCGAGTGTGTCGCCGTGGGGTGCACCGGTCCTGTTTGTTAAGAAGAAGGACGGATCCATGAGGATGTGTATTGACTACGGGCAGCTAAACAAAGTAACAGTAAAGAATAAGTATCCTCTGCCTCGTATTGATGATTTATTTGATCAGCTCCAGGGAGCTAGGGTGTTCTCGAAGATTGATCTTCGTTCGGGCTACCATCAACTGAAGATTAGAGAGTCCGACATTATGAAGACTGCATTCCGGACCCGATATGGTCATTATGAGTTCCTTGTGATGTCGTTTGGGCTGACCAACGCCCCAGCAGCATTTATGCATCTGATGAACAGTGTGTTCATGCCTTATTTGGATTCATTTGTGATTGTGTTCATTGATGACATTCTAGTCTACTCCCGTAGTCAGGAGGAGCATGCTCAGCATTTGAGTATTGTGTTGCAGAGATTGAGGGAGGAGAAGCTATATGCTAAGTTCTCCAAATGTGAGTTCGGCTTGAGTCCGTGGCATTCTTAGGGCACGTGGTGTCCTGTGATGGTATTCAAGTAGATCCGAGGAAGGTCGAGGCAGTGCAGAGTTGGCCCAGACCGACCTCAGTTTCTGAGATCCGTAGCTTTCTGGGATTGGCAGGGTATTATCGCCGATTCGTTCAGGGGTTCTCTTCTATTGGTTCACCCTTGACTAGATTGACTCAGAAGGGTGTTCCTTTCTTATGGTCCGAGGAATGCGAGGAGAGCTTTCAGAAGCTCAAGACAGCACTGACCACAACACCAGTCTTGATTCTACCGACAGCTTCAGATTCTTATACTGTATATTGTGATGCCTCAGGAGTGGGCATTGGTTGTGTGTTGATGCAGGAGGGTAGGGTCATTGCTTAAGCTTCTCGTCAGTTGAAGCCCCACGAGAAGAACTACCATGTTCATGATTTGGAGCTAGCAGCCATAGTTCATGCTTTGAAGATTTGGAGGCATTACCTGTATGGTGTCTCCTGTGAGGTGTTCACGGATCATCGCAGCCTTCAGCACTTATTCAGAGGAAGGACCTTAATTTGAGACAACGGAGGTGGTTGGAGTTGCTTAAGGATTATGACATCACTATTTTGTATCATCCGGGGAAGGACAATGTGGTGGCTGATGCCTTGAGTCGGAAGGCGGTTAGCATGGGCAGCTTAGATTTCATCCAAGTTGGGGATAGGCCATTTGCTTATGATGTTCAGGCCCTAGCCAATCGGCTAGTGAGATTAGATATTTTGGAGTCGAGTCGGGTGTTGGCTTGTGTTGCTTCTCGATCTTCCTTATATGATCGCATCAGGGAGCGACAGTATGATGACCCACATTTGCTTGTCCTTAAGGACAGAGTGCAGCATAATGATGTTAGAGATGTGACTATCGACAGTGATGGTGTTCTGAGGATGCAGGGCCGTATATGCGTGCCCAATGTTGATGGTTTGCGGGAGTTGATACTTGAGGAGGCACACGGTTCGCGGTACTCTATTCACCCAGGTGCCGCAAAGATGTACCAAGACTTGAGACAGCACTACTGGTGGAGGAGAATGAAGATGGATATTGTTAGGCATGTAGCTAAGTGCCTCAATTGCCAGCAGGTCAAATATGAGCATCAGAGACCGGGCGGTGTTCTTCAGCGTATGGTTATTCCCGAGTGGAAATGGGAGAGGATCACCATGGATTTTGTTACTCGGCTTCCTCGGACAGCGAGGAAGTTTGATTCTGTATGGGTGATTGTTGATCGGCTGACTAAGTCCGCACATTTCATCCCGGTTAGTACTACTTACTCATCGGAGCGGTTGGCATCGATCTTTATTCGGGAGATTGTCAGGTTGCATGGGGTCCCAGTGTCTATTATATCTGACAGAGGCACTCAGTTCACTTCTCAGTTTTCGAGAGCGTTTCAGCGAGAGATGGGTACGCGGGTTGAGTTGAGCACCGCATTTCACCCCCAGACAGACGGACAGTCTGAGCGCACTATTCAGATCCTGGAGGATATGTTGCGGGCATGCGTGATTGACTTTGGTGGTTCATGGGATGAGTTTTTGCCACTTGCCGAGTTTGCCTACAACAACAGCTACCAGTCGAGTATTCGGATGGCCCCGTACGAGGCATTGTATGGCAGAGACGGTGTAGATCTCCCGTCGGATGGTTTGAGCCTCGTGAGGATAGATTGATAGGGACTGAGTTAGTTCAGGATGCTCTAGATAGGGCAAAGTTGATCCAGGAGAGGCTTCGCACAGCATAGTCATGCCAGAAGAATTATGCGGACCGTAGGGTTCGAGAGTTGTCTTTCATGGTTGGTGATAGAGTATTGCTGAATATTTCACCCATGAAGGGTGTCATGAGGTTCGGGAGGAAAGGGAAGTTGAGTCCCAGTTACATTGGTCCTTTTAAGATACTCAGGAGAGTTGGAGAGGTGGCATATGAGTTAGCCTTGCCACCCAGCTTATCCAGCGTTCATCCAGGTATTCCATGTGTCTATGCTCCGGAAGTACATTGGGGATCCGTCCCATGTATTAGACTTCAGTACCATTCAGCTTGATGGTGATCTATCCTATAATGTGGAGCCTATTGCTATATTGGGTCGCCAAGTAAGGAAGTTGAGGTCGAAGGAGAATGCATCAGTTAAGGTTCAGTGGAGAGGTCGACCCATAGAGGAGGCTACTTGGGAGGTCGAGCAGGAGATGCGGAGCAGATACCCTCAGCTATTTGAGACTTCAGGTATGTTTCTTGACCCGCTCGAGGACGAGCGTTTGCTTAAGAGGGGGAGAATGTGACGACCCGGCCCGTCGTCACGGGAATTACCACCCCGTTATGTTGTAATTTCATAATTCATGCTTTTATATCAGTGTTAGAGTCTATCGGGGAAGTTAGGAGTGAATTGAAATAAAAATGTGGCATATAGCCTTTTTGAAGGAAACTTGAATAAGGAAAGTCAACTCAGAGTTGACTATTTAGTTAGAGAGCTCGGAATCGAATTCTGATGATTCGGTTAGTTCCGGGAGGTGGATTGTGACTTAGGGGAGCGATCGGAATTGAATATGGAGGCCCAGTGTAGAAATAGGCTTGAATTGGCTAAGGTTGAATTTTGGCGAAATCCGGATGATAGGTGATATTTTGATCCGGGGGTCGGAATGGAATTCCGACAATTTCTGTAGCTTCGTTATGTGATTTTGGATGTGTCCGCAAATTTTCAGGTCATTCGGATATCGTTTGATCGGGTTTTGGATTGAATGTTAGTTTTGAAAGTTTTGAAGAAACTTAGGCTTGAATTCGTGTAGAAATGGTGATTTTGATGTTTAGTGTGGTGTTTTTATGATTGGAACAAGTTCGTATCATGTTTTGGAGTATGTTGGTGGTTTTCGTTGGGGTCCCGGGGGTCTCGGGATGAATCCGGGGTCCAAACGGACCATTCTTGGCCAAAGAAGAGAGCTGGTTTGCTGTCATAAGTGCAGCAGAATTTTACCCTTCGCGATCGCAGATATAGGGACGCGATCACGTAAGGTCAAGAACGGAAGCGACGCGATCGCGTAGATTTAACCGGGTGGTCATCGCGATCGCATGAGCATCTACGCGATCGCGTAGAAGAGAAATGGGGTCCAGGGAAAAATGTGCTACGCGATCGCAGGAAGAGGGACGCGATCGCGTGAGGCCGGATGGTGGTACATCGCGATCGCGTGAGGAGAGTCGCGATCGCGTGAGGGAGAAATGTTTGAACATCGCGATCGCGTGAGTAGAGTCGCGATCGTGTAGAGCAAATGGGTCTGGCAGAGAATTTAATCACAGAACAGAGAGGCTACGGGTTCATTAACCCAAAACGCCATTTTTGAGTTATAGAGAGAGAAACTCACGGGAATTGCTGGTAATTCATCGGGGATTCGTCGGAGGTAAGTTTTGTGGCTTAATTGCATCATTTTAGCATGAAATTATTGGTTAAATTTCTGTAAATGGAAGATTAAAGGTGGGTTTGAGCCTTAGGCCTAAATTGAAGAAAAACACCGATTTGAGTGGGCAAATGGAGTCCGATTTTGGTAAATTTGATATGCCTAGACTCGTATTGAGACGAGGGTTCCGAATATGTAACTTTTATAATTTTTCGAGAAGCGCACCAAAAGTCGGGTTTTGACAACTTGTGGGTTTTGATATAATTTGGGTTATTTCGAATGAATTTCGTGAAATTAGCATATATTGATGCATTCTCTATGATTTTGAGCAGATTTGGCACCCGGGGAGATTGATTTGTGAGGCAAGCGCAAGGCGGATTGAAGCTTCTACCGGTTCGAGGTGAGTGGTGGTAGTAAACAATGTACTGAGGGTTTGAAACCCCGTACTAGCACTTCACAGTGCTATATTGAGTTGAGACACGCGTTCTATGACGGGCGTGGTGACATTGTGATTGAGAGTTCGGACTTAGTCCTTCCCGGATAATAGAATACTGTGTTGTATGACTATTACTGAGATTATAACTGTACAATTGGGCTAATAGCCATGTTTGGGGCCTTGTGCCGACCTGTCGAGCATTAGGGAACCTATAGAGCTAGGTGACCCTTATATCATGTTGGAAACATACACTCAGCCGTAGCTCTAGCTGTATAGCATAATATGAGCCCGTACTAGATGTGTACACAGAGAGAGATTATCTAAGGTGGAATTCCATGTTTTAGCTGAGTGGGCCTGAAAGGCCAAGTCTATACCCATTGAGATGAGATAGGGTCAAGGACCCACTATGAGATGTTATATTGGGCCTGAAAGGACAAGTCTATATAGATTGGGCTAGGGTCGAGGACCCATTATGAGGTATTATGTATATATACCTATATTGGATCGGGCTGCACGCC
Source organism: Nicotiana noctiflora (assembly GCA_032618575.1). Taxonomy (NCBI): domain Eukaryota; kingdom Viridiplantae; phylum Streptophyta; class Magnoliopsida; order Solanales; family Solanaceae; genus Nicotiana; species Nicotiana noctiflora. The sequence continues at coordinate 65,765 of JASVEL010008921.1, read as the reverse complement.
GCAGCAGTATATATATTGGATCGGACTGCATGCCGCTATAGTATACATGTAATATACATGTAGTATACATGTGGGACGGACTGCACGCCGCAGTATTATTGCACTTGGACTGTAGGAGCCCCTTCGGAGTCTGAGTTTGCACACATTCTAAGTGGGCACTGGTGTATATTATGGGATCGGGCTGCGCGCCGCAGCAATATAAATATATATACATATAAATAGTGGATCGGACTGCACGCCGCAGCAATACATGTGTGGATCGGGCTGCACGCCGCAGTATGATAGTGCTTGGGACTAGGGAGCCCCTCCGAAGTCTGTATACACCCAGTGAGCGCCGTCGACGTTAAATGGAGCGGGCTGCGCGCCGCAGCGGTATATGTATCGGAGCGGGCTGCACGCCGCAGTATTATACTTAATCATACCCTATTATCTACTTAAATACTTATACATTATAGACATAGGTATGTGTCTTTATATGTTGAGATGGCCGTACACCGTAGGGGTACGAGTGAGGGTTGGATCAGTGTAGAATCTTGTAGAGATAAACGTGGATTGGAGATTTGAGCATTTCTATAGTGATGACGTACCTGTGAGGGTTGCCTTAGAACTGCTAAGTGATAGTACAGGAGTTCTTACCTTCAGTTGTTATTTATTATTGTTACTCACTGAGTTGAAATATACTCACCCCACTCCCCTGCACTTTCTGTGCAGATCCACAGGTGCCCGAGAGCAGTTGAGACATTGCAGCTGCTGATCCTTATCTACTTTTACGGAGATTACGAGGTAGCTGCCAGCGTCCGCAGAGCTTGTTTTCTCCTTCTTTATCATCTTGTTGATTTCCTATTTGCCTAGACTTGGTTGTATTAGGATGCTATTCCGTAGAGGCTCAGTCTCGTGACACCACGATATGGTTGGGACCGTATTTTGTATGTTTCACGTTTCGGTTATTACCTGATATGATTAACTATTGTTTAAGTTTAATTTATTTAATAATTGGCTGGTTTAAGGGATAATATGGTCGGGCTTGCCTAGCATTGTGTTGGGCGCCATCACGACCAGGGTTTGGGTCGTGACAGTCGAGTACCCATCGATGGAGGCGGCGGAGGGGGGACTGCTGGGGATGGGTCTGAATCCCACTCGGATTTGGATTCTGAGGATGTCCGCATGTTCCTAGAGGGTATCACAAGTGAAGCTATCCATCCGAAGGGGAGGCCGCGCCTCATTGAGGTTCCTGTGCATTCGAATTTGCTGCTACTAGACTTGAGTCTGGTGTCGCAGTTTGGGAAGCTGTGTTTGGTGATAGAGAATGAGTCGTTAAGGGATGTTACGGACATCGTCCTGATGAATGAAGTGGTTGTGATGGGAATGAGGGTATGTGTTCAAAGATGGAGGCTTATTCGCTTTCCTTTTGTCCTATTTTTATTTCCCGCTTAAACCATTGTCTCTCGCTTTGTAGGATTTTTTTTATATAGGTGGAGAGCCTCCGTCGAGCCAACATTCACTCGGGGGTGTTTTTGCGGTTGCTTGATAAGTGTCGTCATTTCTGAGACACGTGTACGGAGATGCATGTGTGCAAAAGGAATGATCCCCGTAGTCGGGCCTTGGTTGAAGAGTTGGCGAGGAAGGAACTTTAGGCGCAACCCGTGCTTGGTCGTGTGAGGGATTTGGAGGATCAGTTTGAGGAGCTTGAGGCCGGAAGGAGGGCCTCGATTGAGTGTGAGTGCATGTATTTAACCAAGGTGAGTGGCCGCACTGGAAGGGGAGGTTGCGACCTTAAAATGCCTATTGGCTGATGCCTCGGCCCGAGTTGATGTGTTGTAGGGGGATGTCTACACTAGAGAGTCCCAATTGTCATTGGTAAGAGTTGTTGCTGCCTTTAGAGAAGGCAGTCTTGAATAGCAAATTGAGGTCCTTGAGCAGGGTGCTCAGGATGCGGCGAGGCAAATTGCAATCTTAGAAGAAGAGAACAGGCGTCTCCATGAGCAGTCTGCTTTTTTAGTCCAGGCCTGGGAAATTTGGGTCTATGATGAGGCCCAACGGGATGCATATAAAAATTTGTTCGAGGTCGGCATTATGTTTGTGGCCACTTTCGAGGAGGCGCGCCAAAGGGCTCGGGAGGCCCGTATGGAGTGTGGTTATGACGCTACAATGCCAGGGGTTGATGTCGGTGTGGGCGGGAGCTTGGGGGTAGCCGGCGACGGTGTGAATGGTGCGGGTGGTGGTGTAGATGGCACGGGTAACAATACGGTCAGTGCAGATGGCGGTGCGGATGGCGCCGAATGAAAAAATAGCTTCTTCCTCTTTTTCATTTTTTTTTGTGTTTTCCTCGCCGTTTGGCGTTTGTTCTCTTGTTGGTTGTTGTTGCTTTGCTTTTTTTTATTGGCCGGTACTTGGCCGGATGTAAGCGGTCACAGCCCGTGATCATTTTATGAATACAAAAGAATTTGCATTTCACCATTTGTTTAGTGTTTGTTTTGCCCGTGTTTGAGGGGGCGGTTTTGATTTTGATATTCGACTTCAGAAGGCATGTCTATTTTTAGGCGTTGGCAGCTCATTCCCTTTCAACTTGGGGTGGTTGAGTCGGGCCATCCTTTTGGGGGTGGTGCTGTTTAGCCTTAGTCCCAGTTCGGGCGCGGTCGGGCTATTGGTCATTGGGATAAGAACACCACCTACTACCTAGGTCGGGGCCGAACTTCATGTACCTCTACTTCTAGTCAGAGTTGGACATACTTACTTAGCTGGCGTGGGTTCTTGACCCGTGCTATAATTTGATTGGCTTTTTTGCCATGTTTGCGGGTGAAGGGGTTTCGTTTGGGCTTCGGCTAGACTGCACTTGAGTTTGTTGGCGGAGGCACGTGGCCTGAATTCCCGTTCAACTGTTGTTGAACTTACTAAATTATTTGGAAGGTGAGGGCGTATAGCCCGAGTCTGAGTTAAACCGTAGTTGAATTTGTTGGCACTGTTGTTGAACATTGTTGATTAATTAGAGGCAAGGGCGCATAACCCGAGTCTGAGTTTAACCGTAGTTGAACTGATTGGCGAAGGCGCATGGCCTGAGTCCCAATTCAATTGTTGTTGTACTTTGTTGATTATTTGGAGGCGATGGCGCATAGCCCGAGTCCGAGTTCAAACGTAATTGAATTGGTTGGCGAAGGCATATGGCCTGAGTCCTAGTTCAACTGTTGTTCAACTTTGTTGATTATTTGGATGCGAGGGCGCATAGACCGAGTCCGAGTTCAACCGTAGTTGAATTGGTTGGAGAAGTCACATGGCCTGAGTCCCAGTTCAACTATTGTTGAACTTTGTTGATTATTTAGAGGTGAAGGTGCATAGTCCGAGTCTGAGATTAACCGTAGTTGAACTGATTGGCGAAGGCGTATAGCCTCAGTCCCAGTTCAACTGTTGTTGAACTTTCTTGATTATTTGGAGGTGAGGGTGCACAGCCCAAGTTCGAGTTCAACCGTAGTTGAATTGGTTGGTGAAGGCATATGGCCAGAGTCCCAGTTCAACTGTTGTTGAACTTTATTGATTATTTGGAGGCGAGGGCGTATAGCCCGAGTCTGAGTTTAACCGTAGTTGGAATGATAGGCAAAGGCGTATGGCCTGAGTCCCAATTAAACTGTTGTTGAACTTTGTTGATTATTTGGAGGCCAGGGCGCATACCCCAAGTCCGAGTTTAACCGTAGTTGAACTGATTGGCGAAGGCGCATGGCATGAGTCCCAGTTCAATTATTGTTGAACTTTGTTGATTATTTTGAGGCGAGGGCGCATAGCCCGAGTCCGAGTTCAACTATAGTTGAATTGGTTGGCGAAGGCACATGGCTTGAGTCCTAGTTTAACTGTTGTTGAACTTTGTTGATTATTTTGGAGGCGAGGGCACATAGCCCGAGTCTGAGTTCACCGTAGTTGAATTGGTTGGCAAAGGCACATGGCCTGAGTCCCAGTTCAACTGTTGTTGAAATTTGTTGATTATTTGGAGGTGAGGGTGCATACCCAAGTCCGAGTTCAACAGTACTTGAATTGGTTGGCGAAGGCACATGGCCTGAGTCCCAGTTCAACTATTGTTGAACTTTGTTGATTATTTGGAGGCGAGGACGCATAGCCTGAGTCCGAGTTTAACCGTAGTTGGACTGATTGGCGAAGGCGCATGGCCTGAGTCCCATTTCAACTGTTGTTGAACTTTGTCGATTATTTGTAGGCGAGGGCGCATAGCCCGAGTCCAAGATGAACCGTTGTTGAACTGATTGGCGAAGGTGCATGGCCTGAGTCCCAGTTCAACTGTTGTTGAACTTTGTTGATTATTTGTAGGCGAGGGCGCATAACACGAATCCGAGTTCAACCGTAGTTGAATTAGTTGGCGAAGGCACATGGCCTGAGTCCAAGTTCAACTATTGTTGAACTTTGTTGATTATTTGGAGGCGAGGGCGCATAGCCCGAGTCCGAGTTCAACCGTATTTGAATTGGTTGAAGAAGGCACATAGCATGAGTCCTAGTTCAACTGTTGTTGAACTTTGCTGATTATTTGGAGGCGAGGGGGCATAGCCCGAGTCCGAGTTTAACCGTAGTTGAACTTATTGGTGAAGGCGCGTGGCCTGAGTCCCGGTTCAAGTGTTGTTGAACTTTGATGGTTATTTGGAGGCGAGGGCGCATAGCCCAAGTCTGAGTTCAACCATAGTTGAATTGGTTGGCGAAGGCGCATGGCCTGAGTCCCGTTTTAACTATTGTTAAACTTTGTTGATTATATAGAGGCGAGCGCGCATAGCCCGAGTTTGAGTTCAACCGTAGTTGAATTGGTTGGCATGGACTGAGTCCCAGTTCAACTGTTGTTGAACTTTCCTTATTATTGGAGGCGAAGGCGCATAGCCTAAGTCCGAATTTAACCGTAGTTGAATTGGTTGGCGAAGGCGCATGGTTTGAGTCCCAGTTCAACTGTTGTTGAACTCTGTTGATTATTTGGAGGTGAGCACGCATAGCCCATGTCCGAGTTCAACCGTAGTTGAATTGGTTTGCGAAGGGGCATGGCCTGAGTTTCCTAGTGTGTGGGTGAGAGGGAGCAGCCTTGCTCTGGTTGGGTTGTTTTTCCCTTTTTCGACGTTCCTCTTTTGCTTTTGATTTCTGGAAGAGCTACACGATCTTGCTAGGAAATCTCCACAGACGGCGCCAAATTGTTTGACTTAAAAGTTGTCGATTACTTTATGAACGCAAAACAATACATGCAGGATGAGGGCCAATCATAGCAAGTCGTAATAAATCGAGAATCAAATAAGGGAAACGGTAATTAAGAGTAGTTCTTCTAATAACCGAAAATATGGATGATCTTTGTTGATGATAATAGAGGGGTATGCCTCCCCATAGGGAGGTTCAGAGACTTACAATCATATTCTCTTTTGATCTTCCATGTTTCTAGTTCTTTTGTGATTCTTCCTCCTTGTTTTGCTCTTTGTTTTTAGAGTCCCCGTGAGGAAGGAGAGGAACCCCTGTGCAGGTCTCCCTTCTTGGTATTTGTATCTATAAAGTGTACCAGTTGACTATTAGTGGTAGGACCCACATTAAGAGGTTGCCTCTCACATAATGAATAGGCCATAACCTTACTTATCATCTTAGGCGGGCATTTAAATGACGTTAATTAAGAGAGGTCGTGCTATTGATTAACCTTGTTTATCGTCGATTATTATACGGTCGAATTCTGACCCATAAAACAACCTTGCTAGTGTTTTTTTTTCATTTAAATGAAAGGCTCTATTTTTTCCTCGTCCCCATAAGTCGATGAATAGGTTGCTAATAACCTATTAGTCTTCAAGTTATTCTAATTCCTCTAGTGAAATTAATTAACTTATTCATGAAGAATAATTGCCTAACTATTTTACCTCTTATTTACAGTGGTTAAAAAGGATACAAAACTGACTTATTTCTAAAGAGAAAGTGTAGGTTGCTGTATGTTCTTCTAAATTCTGTTATCTTTTTTTTTCGGCAAGAAAGATAACATATTATAAATAAAAAGTTTACAGAAAGTTTGATGTTGGATGCATACACTGTATCTGATTAACAGCTACAAACTTACACACATTAACTAAACCAAAACTACTACTACTAATACAACTACTTGATATATCCGATTGGTTACATAATCTTCTACACAGTATCTCTGACTGATCCTGCTGATAAGAAGGCATGACAAAACTTGGAGGTCTTGAAAAAATTACAGTATTCACCTCCACTTGAGTTGCTTCAAACATAGCTAAACAGTCTGCGACACTGTTTTGTTCTGTAGAGATTAGCTCCATTTTTGGATTAAGCATCTTCCTGAGTAATAACCTTGATATTGCAATGGAACTCTTGAGTAGTTGCTGCAACTTGAGTGACATTTGAGTGTTTGTAGAAGGAGATAAGAGAGTAGGATTATTAATAATAGGAATATCTATATTAGTAGATATGTTAGTAGATATATTAGTGGATATTTTGGCCGGTTGACAAGATTGATAAGAATGGTTTTGGTTTGACCTAGTAGTTGAGATTGAGTGAGTGCTTTGCCCTATGTGCATGTGATCATTTGCTAGGGTTAGAGTGTTGCAATTAATGAGGGAAGAAGGAGGTGTAAGTATTTTAGGGAAATAATGGCCGAGTAAGGTAGAACTAATAAAAGGGGGAATGGTGTGATCATGCAAGTGTATAGGTATTAATTTGTCTTGCATGTGTGAGTGTGTAACGTAGCTCTTTGCATGTTGTGAGTGTGTGACATGGCTCTTTGCATGTTGAGAGATAGGAGTAGTGGTGTGGTCAAGACTTTCTAATTGGACTCCACTATTAGGTGTTTGATTGCTAGTGAAAATTTGACTAAGAGTATTGTCTTGTATGGGAGTAGTATTAGTGTGCTTTAAAGCATTGAAATGATTACTATCATCCTTTAATAAATCAAACTTATTATTAGTTACAACAACAATTGTTTGATCATTAATAATAGAGCTTTTTTTAATAGGGAAACTTGTATGATTTAAAAATAATTGAGTAAAGGGGAGATGATTAGGATTAACATTAGCCAAAGACTTTCCCTTACCAAAACTTACCTCTTTACGTGCTTGCTTTGCATTTGCAACCTTGGAGGGAAATTGAACTAATTGCCATGAAGTTTGTGTATCCATTGCTTCGTAGTACACCTTTTGTATTAGCAGTTGATGTTCCACCTTACGCCCATAAACCTTGATAATCACAGCATGTTCCCAAGGTTTATAGAATCGATGTTTTTCCTCTACTATTAATGGAATAAATATAGAAGAATCAGTAGGTGCTTCTATTTCTTCAGTATAATCAGAAGAGTCCATCCATGGAGTAGGGTAATTAAACTCTATATGGTTAGGGCTATTAGTAGTTAGAGTGTCAAGATAGGAATTTAAAAGCTTTGAAATATCAATCAATTAAGTTGGTGAATCTAGTTGCATAGCCGTATTCATAGTTATAGATTTTAAAGATGGATTGTCAGGTGGTTTTGGTTGTATTGATGGTAAAGGAGGTGGTTTTGGTGGTATTGATGGTGAAGGAGTTGAGTGGTTAGAGTTTGGGAGTGTTTTCTTCGTAGAGAGAGAATTTCCTCCCCCTTCCTAAATTCTGTTATCTGATTATTCCAACTCCAAATTAATGTACAGCTAGCTAGAGTAGATTCTTTGCTTTCTAGCTAACACGCCTTCTTTTGGTTTCAGGTGGGAGTATGATGCAGATGTCTATGAAGCATGTCTGTTGATTCATCATATATAAGCTGTAAATCTATGATGCCAATGTGAAATCATCGTGGCACTACCAATTTCCTTCTTCAAGTAGACACTGTAAATAAAATGAAAAGGTTGTGTAAGACAACTTTTGGGACGATAAATTGATGAGTAATGTTTCCATAGAAATTGTAGTTTTCATGTAATACCAATTAACTTATGCTGTGTCGCTGATTGAAGGATATGATGTAATTATAGGTTAAGAATTCCAAGATTCTTTACATAGAAAAAGAGCGCTCTATCAGGTTATTTTAAGTTGCAATCGTCCATTTCAAAGCACGCAAAGATGTAAGATTGTTTGATGTGCAGTTGTACGTACTTTACTCCTCCTGCATGCTTTGGTTTGATGCATATATGAATTTTTTTGGAACTCTGAGTTATTGAGTTGTTCCTTTCCAAGAAGTATGAATTTTATGTGATGTCATTATCAAATCTATTTCTGCTTCAATTTGTAGCTAGATGACATAAATTTAGGCTCAGAGATATATTTGGTACCTTTTCAACTAAGATTTGTTTTGATACTTTTGGCCTACGGGTTCCCCTAACCTTTGTTTAGGTAGTAACTTGTATTAATTTATTCTTAATCCCTTTAAAAGCAAAACACAGGAGAAATAAAGGGAGCCTGCAAAATAACGACTAAGTTTGGAGTAACCTCCTTTACTTCTGGCAGCGTTTTGCCATTGAAATTTTGATTGTAATGAAAGCAGATAACCATAGCCAAAAGACTTGTATGGACATTCTTATGTACAACAACAACAACAACAACAACAACCCAGTATAATCCCACTTAGTGGGGTCTGGGGAGGGTAGTGTGTACGCAGACCTTACCCCTACCCTAAGGTAGAGAGGCTGTTTCCAAATAGACCCCGGCATCCTTCCCTCCAAGAACTACCCACCTTGCTCTTGGGGAGACTCGAACTCACAACCTCTCGGTTGGAAGTGGGGGTTGCTTACCATCAGAGCAACCCCTCTTGGGGACATTCTTATGTACAATAAGCACAAAAGTTGACAAAACTACATTGTAGTTATATATATATATATATATGAGTACCAAGACAATCAGAGAAGGGGAGATGAGATGTTTTACGTCCAAGAACCAGAAATAGTGCTTCATATTGACATTAAGATTAAGATGCATAACCAAAACCTGGTAATTTTTTCATGAAATGCATAATAGGACAATTGTCTTTTCAAAAATGTATCTTCTAGCAAGTACAGTACATTTAATCCATTATCTGCCCAACTAACAGTAAGCTTTTGCTATTTCATAAATAACAGCACTGTAGAGGTTCATATTACCTCACTTCCAATCTACTGTGCTCTTTACATTTCCCTGTGCTGCATAACATGGTTCACATGATCTATATTTTGAAACGTTTACAAATTTAAAAAAGAAAAATTATAATAAGCTTCTGCAAAATAATGTCAAGCCATGAATAGACATAAATCATATATCTTTAACATGAATAGACATAAACCATGGATCCTTCTTTGATCAGAATTTAGTAGTTGAATGAGAAGAACAAGCTTAAAAGCAAGAAGCATTTTCCAATGCTTTTTCATTTCTTTTGTAACTGCATTTCCTAAAGAGGGCAATAATAATCTGTCTTCTAGAATCATCTGCTTCCACTAACCTATATACACGGATGAAGCCATTATACTTAATCCTAGGAACTTCCAATTGCTAACCCATTACATAATGACCATATGCAAAACCAGAAGAGTAAAGACAAATCAGGTCATAGTGTCACGATACTGATCTCTCAACCTCGGAGTTGTGATGGCGCCTACTCGTAGAAGCTAGGCAAATCACAAAATAATAAACTCCTAACTTTATTATTTTAATACTTTTATAAATCATAACAACAAGCATTATATATTTAAATAACAGAGGGATATGAAATTAAAGCGGAAAACTTAAATTAAATAAGCTAAACAATAATACGGAAATCAACATATGCCTCTACCCAAGAACTGGTGTCACAACACTCATAGACTGTCAAGGATTACCACAAATAAGTGTTTGAAAGAAAAGAACATAGTCTGTCTCGAGTACAAATGACAACAGAACATAAAAACTGATAGAAGAGACGTCGGGCCTACGGACGCCAACAGGGCTACCTCGGAGTCTCGGATTGAAGGATAGCTCCCGATCTATTGTTGATGACCAAACGCTACTCCGGGATATGCACACAGTGCAAAGTGTTGTATCACCACAACCGACCCCGTGTGCTGGTAAGTGCTTAGCCTAACCTCGGTAAAGTAGTGACGAGGCTAGACCGAACTACCACATAAACCTGTGTGTAGTTATATATATATATATATATATATATATATATATATATATATATATATATATATACAACAAAACAGAGATACAGAGATAACCAATCAACACGGGAGGGGGAGCATGTTGTGGGGAAGGTAATAATTCCAAGTAAAAGTCATCAAGTAACGAAGGAAGCAACATAACTCAGACATCAATAAAGAATCAGAAATCAATAATAGCACGGCATCACCCTTCGTGCTTTTACTCTCGTCCTCACCAAGCTATGATATAATAAAAACGTGCATGACATCACCCTTCGTGCTTTTACTCTCTTTCCTCACAAATAGTCAATAGAATCGACACGGAATGGTACATCGGGCGGCACGATGTCGCCCTTTGTGCTTTATACTATTTCCTCACAATAACAACAATGCACGACATCACTCTTCATGCTTTAACACTCTTTCCTCACAATATCAACAATGCACGACATCACCCTTTGTGTTTTAACGCTTTTCCTCACCCAAACAACAATCACGAACAAAGTCAAGGGAAATAAACAAGAACATATAAAAATCCAAGTAAGGGAACAATAATAAACAATTAAATCCCAACAAGAGAACAATAATTAACAATTAAATCTCGGCAAGGGAACAATAATTAAATAATTAAATTCTGGAAAGGGAATATTTCAATAACTCTTTCTCTATCTTTGATTTATACTTCATAACTCGCTTTACCATTTGAGTCAATGCTCCAAAGGGGTTCAATCATCTCATATACTGTCACAATTCATAATATAACTCGAGCCAATTCTACGAGATGTTCAAAGGTATTAATTCCTTCCACAAACGTTTCACAACAACTAGAAATCATCTCCAAAGTATGAAGAATACAATAAAATTAAGATATTCACAATATAAAGACTCATGGTCATGCTAGACACCATAGGATAGATACTCGCCAGCATGCCTATACGTCGTACACGACTAATACCATATAGCAAATGGGACTCAACTCCTAATCCCTCAAGCTAAGGTTAGACCAAACACTTACCTCGAACTTCCACGGACAACTCAATCCTCTAGAACTGCCTTTCCATTCGAATTCGGCCCCAAATCAATTGTATCCAAGAGATTATTCTGAATAATCACTTCAAGGGTCGCCTAGGAGCTTTGGAGAATAAGAAGTTTTGTAAAATTTTGAGAAGTCTCGTAAGTGTTCTATTTTGTGATTTTAAAAAATCACTAGGTGATTTAATTATACATGTTCGCGATGGGTCGGGCTATTAGGCCTTCGAGTTCGTGTTAAGGGGCTCGCAAAGCTTTAGCCTCTCGAGCCCTCACGGTTCGTGTCCTATCGGTCGCGTTCGCAATGAATTAGCTGGTGACCTATCCCTGAACCCTATGCGTTTGTGAGTGGACGAACGCATTCGCGAAGGGTCTCCTCCCTCGGCTTCGCGTTTGAGTCCAATCCTTCGCGTTTCGCGAAGAAGAAACTGGAACATGGGGATTTTTCCTTATGCGTTTAGTGGCACTACGCGAACGCGAAGAACAATTTCCATGTGCACTGACTGCAAAAAATCTGCAACATTTCCTAAGTTCAAAACCATTCCGAAATACACTCGAGTCCTCGGAGCTCCTAACCAAACACATGTACTAGCTCAACAACATCATACGAACTTATCAGTGCGATCAAATCGCCTAAATAACCTCAAAATAATTAATCAAACCTCAAAATCAAGAACTTTTCTCAAACTTCATCAAGTTTTAAATTTAGAAATTCAAGTTTGAATCACGTCAAACGACATCAGTTTTTAACCAAATTTTATAGGAATGACTTAAACATATTTAAGACTTGTACAGGGCGTCGGAATCAAAATACGGGCCCGATACCATCGCTTTCTAATCAGATTTTATTTCTAATTTTCTTAAACATTTCCAAAAAATAATTTTTCAAAAAAAAATTATTCCTCGGGCTTGGGACCTCGAAATTCGATTTCGGGCATACGCCCAAGTCCCATATTTTCCTACGAACTCTCTAAGACCATCAAATCACATGTCCGGGTCCGTTTGCCCAAAATGTTGATGAAAGTCAAATGTATTCATTTTAACATCAAAACTTAGCATTTTTCATAGAATTTCATATTTAAGTTTTTCGTCTATGCACCCAGATTGTGCACGCAAATCTAGGCATCTCTAAATGAGGTTTTCAAGGCCTCGGAGATACATAATTCAATTAAAAATAGTTTATGATCCTTTGGGTCGTCACATTCTCCATCTCTAAAACAATTGTTTTTCCTCGAACGGACAGAAGAAGGAAGTACCTTAGTCGGGGAAAAGATGGGGATAATGGCTCTGCATATCGGACTCGGACTCCCAGATCAATGCCTTAGGAGGCTGACCTCTCCACTTAACACGAACAGAAAGGAAACTCTTCGACCTCAACTGATGAAACCTGCTGGTCTAGAATAGCCACAGGCTCCTCCTCATACGAAAAGTCCTTGTCCAACTGGATAGTGCTAAAATCTAACACGTGGTATGGATCGTCGTGATACCTCTGAAGCATAGACACAAGAAACACTGGATGCACAACTGATAAGCTCAGCGGCAAAGCAAGTCTATAGGCCACCTCTACCACTCGATCAAGAATCTCAAACGGACCAATGAACCTAGGGCTAAGCTTGCCCTTCTTCCCAAATCGCATCATGCCCTTCATAGGCGACACTCGGAGCAATACCCACTCACCGACCATAAAATCCACATCTCAAACCTTGTGGTCTGCATAACCTTTTTCCTAAACTGAGTTGAACGAAGCCTATCTTGAATGATCTTGACCTTGGCCAAGGCTTCCTGAACCAGATTTGTACCCAATAACCAAGCCTCTTCCAGCTCAAACCATTCAACCGGAGACCAACACCACCTACCATATAAAGCCCCATAAGGAGCCATTCGGATGCTTAACTGGTAGCTGTTGTTGTAGGAAAACTCTGCTAAAGGCAAGAGTTGATCCCACAAACATCCAAAGTCAATAACACAAGCATGGAGCATATCCTCCAAAATCTGAATAGTCCGCTCCGACTAACCATCTGTCTGGGATGAAATGTTGTGCTCAAGTCCAGAAGTGCGAAGTAAATGGCGTACCCCGATGCGAAGTGATAAATACGGGCGTACCATGAAGGCGAATAATCTCCCAAATATAGATGTCAGCTAACCGCTCAGAAGAATAGGAGACTGCCGCAAGAATGAAATGAGCTGACTTGGTCAGCCTATCAACAATAACCCACACTGCGTCGAACTTCTTCCGAGTCGGCAGAAGTCCAGTAATAAAGTCCATAGTGATCCGCTCCCACTTCCACTCGGGAAACCTGATCATCTTAAATAAACCACCAGGCCTCTTTGCTCGTACTTAACCTGCTGACAATTCAAATAATGAGCCACATATGGTGCTATATCCTTCTTCATTCTACGCCACCAATATTGTTGCCGCGAATTCGGATACATCTTCACTACGCCCGAATGAATAGAAGTACTGGGAGCTATGGGCCTCCTCCAAAATCAACTATCAGAGCCCATCCACATTAGGCATACATACTCAACCCTGCAATCTCAAAATTCCATTATCATCTAAGGTAAACTGCCTGGAAACTCCGCGCTATACCGTGTCTTTAAGGACATATAAATCGGGATCATCATACTGACGATCACGGATACGCTCCAATAATGAAGAATGAGCGACCGTGCAAGCTAACACATGACTGGACTCAAAAATATCCAGTCTCACAAACTGACTAGCTAAAGCTTGAACATCCAAAGCAAGCGACCTCTTATCGACCGAAATATAAGCAAGATTGACCATATTGGCTGACTTCCTACTAGAAGCATCGACCACCACATTGGCCTTTCCCGGATGATATAAAATAGTGATATCATAATCCTTTAACAACTCGAATTACCTCTTCTACCTCAAATTCGACTCATTTTCTTGAAAAAATACTGAAGACCCTTATGATCCATGAACACCTCACATGCCAGACCATACAGATAATGCCTCCAAATATTCAATGCGTGAACTATGGCTGCCAACTTCAAATCATGAACCGGATAGTTCTTCTCATGAATCTTCAACTACATTGAAGCATAGGAAATGACTTTGCCATTCTGCATCAACACAGATCCAAGCCTAATACGGGAAGCATCACAATAAACTGTATAAGTCCCTGAACTTGTGGGAATAACCAACACTGGTGCCGTAGTTAGAGCTGTCTGAAGCTTTGGAAAGCTCGACTCACACTTATCCGGCCATCTGAACTGGGCTCCCTTCTGGTTCAATCTGGTAATCGGGGCTGCAACAGATGAAAACCCCTCCGCGAACCAATGATAGTAGCCTGTCAATCCCAAGAAACTCTAATTCTCTGTAGGTGATGCTGGTCTAGGCCAGTTCTTGACTGCCTCAATCTTCTTTCGGTCCACCTGAAGACCCTCTGTTGATACAACATCACCTAGAAATGCAACTAAACTCAACTAGAATTCACACTTCGAGAGTTTAGCAAATAACCGACTATCCCTCAGAGTCTAAAGAACCACTCTAAGGTATTGTTCGTGCTCCTCCTGGCTGCGGGAATATATCAATATATCATCAATGAAAACTATCACGAACGAGTCCAAATATGGCCTGAACGCTCGGTTCATCAAGTCCATAAAAGTTGTTGGGGCATTTGTCACCCCGAATAACATAACCAAGAACTCATAATGCTCATACCGAGTGCGAAAAGTTGTCTTAAGGACATCACATACCCTAATCCTCAACTTATGGTAGCTAGATTTCAAGTAAATCTTGGAAAATACCTTCGCACCCTGAAGTTGATCGAACAAATCATCAATCCTCGGCAACTGATACTTATTCTTGATTTTTACATTGTTCAATTGCCGGTAATCAATACACATTATCATTGACCCGTCCTTCTTCTTGACAAACGACATAGGCGCACCCAAGGTGAAACACTGGGTCTAACGAAACCCTTCTCAAGAAAGTCTTGCAACTACTCATTTAACTCTTTCAACTGAGGTGGCGCCATATGATACGATGGGATAAAAATGGGCTGAGTACCTGGTACCAGTTCAATGCAAAAGTCAATATCCCTATCGGGTGGCATACCTGACAGGTCTGAAGGAAATACCTCAGGGAACTCACGAATAATGGCCACATAGTCAATAGAGGGAAATTCAACACTAGAATCATGAATATATGCCAAATAGGCCAGACACCCCTTCTTGACCATGAGCCAAGCCTTCATATACGATATAACACTATGGGTAGAATGACCAGGAGTCCATCTCCACTCTAAACGAGACATACCCGATAAAACTAAGGTCACAGTCTAGACATGACAATCCAAGATAGTGTGGTAGTGTGATAACCAGTCCATCCCCAATATAATATCAAAGTCAACCATGTCTAAAAGCAAAATATCTTTACGAGTCTCAAGATCCCCAATCACCACAATACAAGAACGATGGACTCGATCGACCACAATAGAATTACCCACCAGTGTAGACACATAAATAGGAACACTCAATGCATTACTAGGCATGACCAAGTACGAGGCAAAATAAGATGACATATACGAATACGCAGCCCAGGATCAAACAACACCAAAGCATCTCTATCACAAACCAGAACCGCACCTATAATAACTACATCTGAAGCCTCAGCCTTGAGCCTGGCCTGAAGAGCATAACATCGGGGTTGGGCCCCACCACTCTGATCTACCTCTCTAGGACGACTTGTAGCTGGCTGGCCTCCTCCTCTAGCGGCCTGAGCTCCACCTCTAGTACCTCTATCTCCACCTCTAACACCTCTACCCCAAACCCTAGCTGTCTGGGTGGGATATGAAACACCTGGTGCCTGAACAATGGCACGCGGACCCAGATGCTGAGAGTTACTCAATGCTCGAGGGCTAAACCTACCAATATGGCATGTGTCACCACAAATGTAACAAACCCTCGGCTGCTGAGGCTGCTAACACGGTCGACCTGAATGACCACCCTAGAAACTCTAAAGTGGTGGTGCACTGATAGGAGCTAGCGGTGCACTGTAGGGCTGCTGATCAGAATAGTGTGTGTGAGAACCACAACCACATGATACACCGTGGCCCCACCACTCTGATCTACCTCTCTAGGACGGCTTATAGCTGGCTGTCCTCCTCCTCTAGCGGCCTGAGCTCCACCTCTAGTACCTCTACCTCCACCTCTAACACCTCTACCCCCAACCCTAACTGTCTGGGTAGGCTATGAAACACATGGTGCCTGAACCATGGCACGCGGACCCATATGCTAAGAGTTACTCAATGCTCGAGGGCTAAACCTAGCAATATGGCATGTGTCACCACAAATGTAACAAACCCTCGGCTGCTGAGGCTGCTAACATGGTCGACCTGAATGACCACCCTAGAAACACTAAAGTGGTGGTGCACTGATAGGAGCTAGCGATGCACTGTAGGGCTGCTGATCAGAATAGTGTGTGTGAGAACCCCAACCACATGATACATCACGGATACGCTCTAATAATGAAGAACGAGCGACCGTGCAAGCTAACACACGACTGGACTCAAAAATATCCAGTCTCACAAACTGACTGGCTAAAGCTTGAACATCCAAAGTAAGCGACCTTTTATCGACCGAAATATAAGCAAGATTGACCATACTGGCTAACTTCCTACTAGAAGCATCGACCACCACATTGGCCTTTCCCGGATGATATAAAATGGTGATATCATAATCCTTTAACAACTCTAATCACCTCTTCTACCTCAAATTCAACTCATTTTCTTGAAAAAATACTAAAGACCCTTAAGATCCATGAACACCTCACATGCCAGACCATACAGATAATGCCTCCAAATATTCAATGCGTGAACTATGGCTGCCAACTTCAAATCATGAACCGGATAGTTCTTCTCATGAATCTTCAACTGCATTGAAGCATAGGAAATGACATTGCCATTCTGCATCAATACTGATCCAAGCCCAATAAAGGAAGCATCACAATAAACTGTATAAGTCCCTGAACTTGTGGGCAAAACCAACACCGGTGCCGTAGTTAGAGCTGTCTTAAGCTTTGGAAAGCTCGACTCACACTCATCCGGCCATCTGAACTGGGCTCCCTTCTGGTTCAATCTGGTAATTGGGGCTGCAACAGATGAAAAAACCTCCGCGAACCAATGATAGTAGCCTGCCAATCCCAAGAAACTCTAAATCTATGTGGGTGATGCTAGTCTAGGCCAGTTCTTGACTGCCTCAATCTTCTTTTGGTCCACCTGAATACCCTCTGTTGATACAACATGACCCAGAAATGCAACTATACTCAACCAGAATTCACACTTCGAGAATTTAGCAAATAACCGACTATCCATAAGAGTCTGAAGAACCACTCTAAGGTGTTGTTCGTGCTCCTCCTGGCTGCGGGAATATATCAATATATCATCAATGAAAACTATCACGAACGAGTCCAAATATGGCCTGAACGCTCGGTTCATCAAGTCCATAAAAGTTGTTGGGGCATTTGTCACCCAGAATAACATAACCAAGAACTCATAATGCGCATACTGAGTGCGAAAAGTTGTCTAAAGGACATCACATACCCTAATCCTCAACTTATGGTAGCTAGATTTCAAGTCAATCTTGGAAAATACCTTCGCACCCTGAAGTTGATCGAAATCAACCCTCTGCAACTGATACTTATTCTTGATTTTTACATTGTTCAATTGCCGGTAATCAATACACATTATCATTGACCCGTCCTTCTTCTTGACAAACGACACAGGCGCACCCAAGGTGAAACACTGGGTCTAACGAAATCCTTCTTAAGAAAGTCTTGCAACTAATCATTTAACTCTTTCAACTGAGGCGGCGCCATATGATACGATGGGATAAAAATGGGCTGAGTACCTGGTACCAGTTCAATGCAAAAGTCAATATCCCTATCGGGTGGCATACCTGACAAGTCTAAAGGAAATACCTCAGGGAACTCACGAACAATGGGCACAGAGTCAATAGAGGGAAACTCAGCACTAGAATCACGAATATATGCCAAATAGGCCAGACATCCCTTCTTGACCATGAGCCAAGCCTTCATATACGATAAAACACTATGGGTAGAATGACCAGGAGTCCCTCTCCACTCTAAGCAAGACATACCCGGTAAAGCTAAGGTCACAGTCTAGACATGACAATCCAAGAGAGTGTGGTAGTGTGATAACCAGTCCATCCCCAATATAATATCAAAGTCAACCATGTCTAAAAGCAAAAAATCTATACGAGTCTCAAGACCCCCAATCACCACAATACAAGAATGATGGACTCGATCGACCACAATAGAAATACCCACCAGTGTAGACACATAAATAGGAACACTCAATGCATTACTAGGCATGACCAAGTACGAGGCAAAATAAGATGACATATACGAATATGTAGCCCTGGATCAAACAACACTAAAGCATCTCTATCACAAACCATAACCGCACCTCTAATAACTACATCTGAAGCCTCAGCCTCGAGCCTGGCCTGAAGAGCATAACATCGGGGCTGGGCCCCATCACTCTGATCTACCTCTCTAGGACGGCTTGTAGCTGGCTGGCCTTCTTCTCTAGCGGCCTGAGCTCCACCTCTAGTACCTCTACGTCCACCTCTAACACCTCTACCCCCAACCCTAGCTGTTTGGGTGGGCTATGAAACACCTGGTGACTGAATCATGGCACGCGGACCCAGATGTTGAGAGTTACTCAATGCTCGAGGGCTAAACCTAGCAATATGGCATGTGTCACCACAAATGTAACAAACCCTCGGCTATTGAGGTTGCTAACACGGTCGACCTGAATGACCACCCTAGAAACTCTAAAGTGGTGGTGCACTGATAGGAGCTAGCGGTGCACTGTAGGGCTACTGATCATAATAGTGTGTGTGAGAACCACAACCACATGATACACCGTGGCCCCACCACTCTGATCTACCTCTCTAGCACGGCTTGTAGCTGGCTGGCCTCCTCCTCTAGCGGCCTGAGCTCCACCTCTAGTACCTCTACCTCCACCTCTAACACCTCTACACCCAACCCTAGCTGTCTGGGTGGGCTATGAAACACCTGGTGCCTGAACCATGGAACGCGGACCCAGATGCTGAGAGTTACTTAATGCTCGAGGGCTAAACCTAGCAATATAGCATGTGTCACCACAAATCTAACAAACCCTCGGCTGCTGAGGCTGCTAACACGGTCGACCTGAATGACCACCCTAGAAACTCTAAAGTGGTGGTGCACTGATAGAAGCTAGAAGTGCACTGTAGGGCTGCTGATCAGAATAGTGTGTGTGAGAACCACAACCACATGATACACCATGGCCCCACCACTCTGATCTACCTCTCTTGGACGGCTTGTAGCTGGCTGGCCTCCTCCTCTAGCGGCCTGAGCTCCACCTCTAGTACCTCTACCTCCACCTCTAACACCTCTACCCCCAACCCTAGCTGTCTGGGTGGGCTATGAAACACCTAGTGCTTGAACCATGGCACGCGGACCCATATGCTGAGAGTTACTCAATGCTCGAGGGCTAAACCTAGCAATATGGCATGTGTCACCACAAATGTAACAAACCCTCGGCTGCTGAGGCTGCTAACACGGTGACCACCCTAGAAACTCTAAAGTGGTGGTGCACTGATAGGAGCTAGCGGTGCACTGTAGGGCTGCTGATCAGAATTGTGTGTGTGAGAACCACAACCACATGATACATCACGGATACGCTCCAATAACGAAGAACGAGCGACCGTGCAAGCTAACACACGACTGGACACAAAAATATCCAGTCTCACAAACTGACTGGCTAAAGCTTGAACATCCAAAGCAAGCGACCTCTTATCGACCGAAATATAAGCAAGATTTACCATACTGGCTGACTTCCTACTAGAAGCATCGACCACCACATTGGCCTTTCACGGATGATATAAAATGGTGATATCATAATCCTTTAACAACTCTAATCACCTCTTCTACCTACAATTCAACTCATTTTTTTGAAAAAATACTGAAGACCCTTATGATCCATGAACACCTCACATGCCACACCATACAGATAATGCCTCAAATACTTAATGCGTGAACTATGGCTGCCAATTTCAAATCATGAACCGAGTTCTTCTCATGAATCTTCAACTGCATTGAAGCATAGGAAATGACTTTGCCATTCTGCATCAACACTGATCCATGCCCAATACGGGAAGCATCATAATAAATTGTATAAGTCCCTAAACTTGTGGGCAAAACCAACACCGGTGCCGTAGTTAGAGCTGTCTTAAGCTTTGGAAAGCTCGACTCACACTCATCTGGCCATCAGAACTGGGCTCCCTTCTGGTTCAATCTGGTAATCGGGGCTGCAACAGATGAAAACCCCTCCGCGAACCAATGATAGTAGCCTGCCAATCCCAAGAAACTCTATATCTTTGTAGGTGATACTGGTCTAGGCCAGTTCTTGACTGCCTCAGTCTTTTTTCGGTCCACCTGAATACCCTCTGTTGACACAACATGACCCAGAAATGCAACTAAACTCAACCAGAATTCACACTTCGAGAATTTAGCAAATAACCGACTATCCCTCAGATTCTGAAGAACCACTCTACGGTGTTGTTCGTGCTCCTCCTGGCTGCTGGAATATATCAATATATCATCAATGAATACTATCACGAACGAGTCCAAATATGGCCTGAACGCTCGGTTCATCAAGTCCATAAAAGTTGTTGGGGCATTTGTCACCCCGAATAACATAACCAAGAACTCATAATGCTCATACCGAGTGCGAAATGTTGTCTTAAGGACATCACATACCCTAATCATCAACTTATGGTAGCTAGATTTCAAGTCAATCTTGGAAAATACCTTCGCACCCTAAAGTTGATCGAACAAATCATCAATCGTCGGCAACTGATACTTATTCTTGATTTTTACATTGTTCAATTGCCGGTAATCAATACACATTATCATTGACCCGTCCTTCTTCTTGACAAACGACACAGGCGCACCCAAGGTGAAACACTGGGTCTAACGAAATCCTTCTTAAGAAAGTCTTGCAACTACTCATTTAACTCTTTCAACTGAGGCGGCGCCATATGATACGATGGGATAAAAATGGGCTGAGTACCTGGTACCAGTTCAATGCAAAAGTCAATATCCCTATCGGGTGGCATACCTGACAGGTCTGAAGGAAATACCTCAGGGAACTCACGAACAATGGGCACAAAGTCAATAGAGGGAAACTCAGCACTAGAATCACGAATATATGCCAAATAGGCCAGACACCCCTTCTTGACCATGAGCCAAGCCTTCATATACGATATTACACTATGGGTAGAATGACCAGGAGTCCCTCTCCACTCTAAACGAGACATACCCGGTAAAGCTAAGGTCACAGTCTAGACATGACAATCCAAGATAGTGTGGTAGTGTGATAACCAGTCCATCCCTAATATAATATCAAAGTCAACCATGTCTAAAAGCAAAAAATCTATACGAGTCTCAAGACCCCCAATCACCACAATACAAGAACGATGGACTCGATCGACCACAATAGAATTACCCACCAGTGTAGACACAAAAATAGGAACACTCAATGCATTACTAGGCATGACCAAGTACGAGGCAAAATAAGATGACATATACGAATACGTAGCCCAAGATCAAACAACACTAAAGCATCTCTATCACAAACCAGAATCGCACCTCTAATAACTACATCTGAAGCCTCAGCCTCGAGCCTGGCCTGAAGAGCATAACATCGGGGCTGGGCCCCACCACTCCGATCTACCTCTCTAGGACGGCTTGTAGTTGGCTGGCTTCCTCCTCTAGCGGCCTGAGCTCCACCTCTAGTATCTCTACCTCCACCTCTAACACCTCTACCCTCAACCCTAGCTGTCTGGGTGGGCTATGAAACACCTGGTGCCTGAACCATGGCACGCGGACCCAGATGCTAAGAGTTACTCAATGCTCGAGGGCTAAACCTAGCAATATGGCATGTGTCACCACAAATGTAACAAACCCTCGGCTGCTGAGGCTGCTAACACGGTCGACCTGAATGACCACCCTAGAAACTCTAAAGTGGTGGTGCACTGGAAGGAGCTAGCGGTGCACTGTAGGGCTGCTGATCAGAATAGTGTGTGCGAGAACCACAACCACATGATACACCGTGAGAAACCTAGAGTGCTAATTGGAAGGTCCTAGGAGGATAACCCCTATCATACGAATCTCTGCCTCCAGCGAGGCACCACTGAATCTACCTGACTGATGGGTCTCTTGTCTGCCCTGTGACCACCCCCCTATGATAATACCATCTTAACACTCCGGGCCATATTTTCCGCCTTCTGGAAAAATATCTCACTTCCAGCCTCTCTAGCCATGTGAAGACGAATCGTCTAGATGAGTCCATCAATAAACTGTCTCACTCTCTCCTCTCACTGGAAAGTATAATAAGAACATGACGAACCAAATAAATGAACCCGGTCTCGTACTGGGTGACTATCATGGATCCTTACTGGAGCTGCCTCCGATAGGCCTCTCGCTGTGTAATATGGAGAAACTTCTCTAGAAATAGCTGTGTAAACTACTCCCAAGTCAAGGCCAGCAACCCTGTTGGTCTAGCTAATTAAACAATAATCCCTCCACCAAGTCTTTGCGGATCCATACAAGCAAAATGTAGTGAAATCAACCCCATTGGTCTCAATAAAACCCATGTTTCGAAGAACCTCGTGGCAGTTGTCAAGATAATCCTAAGGATCCTCGGTAGATGCACCATTGAAGGTAGTAGTGAAGAGTTTGGTGAACCTGTCCAACCTCCACAAAGCATCGACAGAGACATAGCTGCTCCATCACCGGCCTGGGCTGCCATGGCCCGCTAAGCAACTCCAACTGGTTGAACTGCTGGAGTTTGAATCTGGGGAGCTACCTGCTCCGGAGTGCGACTAGCAGGAGTTTGGGCTCCTCCTCCAACCTGAGAGATTGCTGGTGCTACAGGAAGTAAACCTACTCTGATGATACTCCCCATAAGGCCCACTAGATGGACCAGAGCATCCTAAAGAATTAGGGTGGCAATAAACCATTCTAGGACCTGAGATGGGCCCATCGGAACTGCTGGGGATGGAACCTCATCATCAAAATCAACCTGAGGCTCCGCTATGGGTGTTGCTACCTTGGACTGAGCTTTACCCCTGGCCCAACCTCTAGCACGGCCTGCGCTTCGCCCTCTGACCCTCGTGGGAGCTGCTGGGGGCTCTGCCTACTGATCGGTAGATGAGAAAGCCCGTGTCCTCGCCATCTACGAAAGAACAGAGTAGAAATTCAATTAGCATTAAGAAACCAAACCGCACGACAAGAAAGAACAAATGTGAAACTTTTCCTAACTCTATAGCCTCTGGGATAATTACAGACGTCTATGCACCGATCCCTCAAACTCTACTAAGCTTGTCCATGAATTGTGAGACCTGTGTAACCCTAGAACTCTGATACCAACTTGTCACGATCTAGATTTTCCACCCTCGGGGGTCGTGATGGTGCCTACTCATAGAAGTTAGGCAAACCACGAAATCATAAACTCCTAACTCTTTTATTTTAAATCCTTTTATAAATTATAACAACAAGTATTAAATATTTAAATAACAACGGGATATGAAATTAAAGCAGAAGACTTAAATAAAATAAGCTAAACAATAATGCGGAAATCAACATATACCTCTACCCAAGAACTGGTGTTACAACACTCATAGACTGTCTAAGATTACTACAAATAAGCGTATGAAAGAAAACAACATAGTCTGTCTCGAGTACAAATCACAACAGAACATAAAACCTAATAGAAGAAATGCCAGGACTGCGGACGCCAGCAGGGCTACCTCAGAGTCTCGGACTGTAGGATAGCTCCTGATCTACTGCTGATGACCAAATGCTACATCGAGATTTGCACACAGTGCATAGTATAGTACCAGCACAACCGACCCTATATGATGGTAAGTACCAAGCCTAACCTCCATGAAGTAGTGACAAGGCTAGACCGGACTACCATATAAAGTTGTGCAGTTATATGTATATACAGCAGAACAGAGACATAAAGATAACCAATTAATATGGGAAGGGGAGCACGCTGTAGGGAAGGTAACAATCCTAAGTAAATTTCACGACCCTAGTTCACCAATTGTGAACACATCATGACGGCACCTAGTCTTCACGACTAGGTAAGCCTAACACCATGCGGAAGTAATAACATTTGCAGAAAATTATAATCAAAACTAAATAACAGGAATAATGTATATAATTGCCTCCTGCACATACAATTTTACACTTAGCATTCTGAAACTATCCCAAAGACCCGGAAACTCACGAGCAACATAGGCTATGAAAATCATAAGATACGGCTCTAATATCCTGAAATGTCTACAATAACTGAATACATGAAATGAAACCGCTAACTACAAGATAGAGTAGAAGGAGACTCTTCGGTCTGCGGACGTGGCAGATGTACCTCAAGTCTCCAAATATAACGACTGTATCACTAATAATGTGCTCGATTAGATTTACCTAGATCTGCACAACAAAAGTGTGCAGAAGAGTAACATGAGTACACCACAGCGGTACTCAGTAAGTGCCAAGCCTAACCTCGATGGAGTAGTGACGAGGAAGGTCATCGCCTTACAAAGAATAATAAGATAATAGTATTGAACAGTGTAAAGCAGTAAATAATCTGAAATAACAGCAAAACAGAATAGAAGCTACAAGTCACTAGCAATTAAAGCTAACAAGGAAAAATAACATAACAAGTGTCCTTCAGCTGTCCGTGGATCTCCCGGGAATTGAACTCGCTGTCCACTCATCTCAGTAACAAAGATCTCGGGGAATTGAACCCGCAGTCCACTCATCTCAGTAACAAGGATCTCCGGGAATTGAACCTGCAGTCCACTCATCTCAGTAACAAGGATCTCCGGGAATTGAACCCGCAGTCCACTCGTCTCAATAACAAGGATCTATGGGAATTGAACCCGTAGTCCACTCATCTCAGTAACATGGATCTCCGGGAATTGAACCTGTAGTCCACTCATCTCAGTAACAAGGATCTCCGGGAATTGAACCCGCAGTCCAAAAATAAAAGTGCAGGGGGGATCTCACGGGAATTGAACCCGTAGTTCCAAAGTAAATGCGCAACCAACATTAGAGAAATATTCAGGAATTTAAGTACGACAATACAAAGCAACAAATTATAATGGCCTAGCATGCCCCACGTAATCACATTTAAGACAACTTAACAAATAGGAAACTTGGGTCAATTATACATGCTCTTCTACGCTAACATAAGCTATAATAGCAATTAAAGTAAGGCAATTATGAAAGAAAATCCAAATCAAGTATTTAAGTAAAAATCCGGGTTTTCAACAATTAGCTCAAGTGCGCGCTCGTCACCTCACGCACAAGGCATTCAATTACCAAATATCACATCCTAAGGGACAAAGTCCCCCACACAAGGTTAGACAAGTCACTCACCTCGAAGAAGTGCAAGTCAACCTGAGATCACGCCCTTGCCACGAATATTCGACTCCGAATGGCTCGAATCTATCCAATTAAATTGCATATTGTAAATAATAATTCAAGTAATTTATTCTACAATTAAATTCTAAGCTAATACGCAAAATTATGAAAAATAACCAAGATCACACAAACATCGATGAAGCTCGATTTCTAAAAGACGGGGTTTTTAGCCATACATATCCGAATTTCGGCCCTTAATGATACTACGGTGATCCAATATAGTTACGTAACTTCAATCTACAATTCAACATTCAATAGGGCCAACATTGGTAATAAATTCCATAACTTATGTCATTTAGGCATATTATCAAACACCTTGTAGGCATAGATATTTACACCTTATAACTATAGTATTGGTTCTTCCAACTATCACCATTAACCAACAATTCATCTCACCATCATTCCTAACCAATTTATAACTTCCAAATACACATGTATGACCATTCATTCACACCCAACCAACAAAATTCCATCAAATAAACACCTTTAAATCCCTACCATGTTCATGTATTTAAATTGGGAATTTATGGCTTCCAATTACCATGCCATAAGTTGTAATACTTGATTCACACTCATATTCCCATAATATATCCATATATGTAAGTCAAAGGTGTAGGATTTACCTTTTGGAAGAAATCTTGCAAAAGCCTCCTTTGAGTTATTCAAGGAATTTCTTCAAAATCTAAGTGTTTGATGAGAGGATTTCATCAAAAATAGTATAGGAATGATGTAATTTCACACCAAGATAATGGAGATTACTTACCTTGAAGATTGGGGGTGTTGAAGGTCTTGAGAGGGTGAAAGAAGGACCCCTAGTTCGTTAAAATGAAATGGGTAAAAATGAACCCCGAAAGGAGTGTTATAGGTGGTTTTTGGGCGCCCCAGGTGGCGATGGGCGCTCCCTGTGGCGCTGGAACCAGTAGCTCAAATTTTTGGGCGCCACGGCTAGCGCCCGGCGCTGGCCAGTGCACTAGAGATACGAAAATGGACATAACTTGCTGTATACACCTCCAAATGAAGAACGGTTTGATGTGTTGGAAACTAGACTCAAAGAGCTTTAATTTGATAGGTTGTGGGTTATACACTCCTTATATAACGGGATATATGATTGTCCAAAGTGAGGTCTTGTGTGCACTCGTTTACAACTTTCATCCTTTATGAAATTTCCAACTTCAAAATTGCCACTAGCCATCCGAAATCAACCCAAGGCTCCCGGAACCTCAACCAAAAATACCAATACATCCTATAACATAATTAAACTTGTTCCAATTATCAAAACACCTCGACTGACACCAAAATTATCGAATTCAAGCCTAAGTTTTTCTAAAACTTTTAAAACATGCATTCGATCAAAAACTCAACCAAACCACGCCCGAATGACTTGAAATTTTGAAAACATGTCCCAAATGAACTGACGGTGCTACAAAAAAATTTTAGAGATCCATTCCGACCCTCAGATCAATATTTCACCTATTAACCGAAAATTGCCAAAATACTAGCTTTCGGTATTTCTAGCCTAAATGAGCTATGGACTTACAAAATACATTCCGAACAAGCTCCTAACCTCAAAATCACCTAACAAAGCTAACGGAACCATCGGATTTCCATTTCGATGCCACCTTCACATAGTTCTGATTTCGGACAATTTTTCAACACTTAAGCTCTCATTTAGGGACTAAGTATCCCAAAACACTCCGAATCCAAACACCGAATGTCCCGTCAACCCAAAATAGCGTAAATGAACTTAGAGGAAGTAGTTAATACGGTAATAAGGTGTAAATTCTAAAAAATGACCGGCCGGGTCATTACAGTAAAAGTCATCAAGTAACGAAAGAAGCAACATAACTCACACATAAATAAAGAATCAGAAATCAATAATTGCACGGCATCACCCTTCGTGCTTTTACTATCTTTCCTCATATATAATCAATAGAATCAGCACAAAATGGTACATCGTGTGGCACGACATCACCCTTCATGATTTACACTCTTTCCTCACAAAATCAACAATGCACGATATCACCTTTCGTATTTTGACACTCTTCCTTACCCAAACAACAATCACAAACAAGGCCAATTGGAAATAAACAAGAACATATAGAAATCCCGGTAAGGGGACAACAATTAACAATTAAATCCCGGCAAGGGAATAATAATTAACGATTAAATACCGGCAAGGGAACAACAATTAAATAATTAAATTTTGGCAAGGGAACATTTTAATAACTCCTTCTCTATGTTTCAATCATACTTCATAACTCGCTTTACCACTTGAACCAATGCTCCAAAGGGGTTCAATCATCTTATGTACTTTCACAAATCATAATATAACTCGAGCCAATGCTACAAGATGTTCAAAGGTCTCAATTCCTTCCACAAACTTTTCACAACAACTAGGAATCATCACCAAAGTATGAAGAATATAATGAAATAAAGATATTCACATTATAAAGACTCACGGTCATGTTAGACACCAATATATTGATATTCATCAGCATGCCTATACGTCGTACATGACTAATACCATATAGCAAACAGGACTCAACTCCTAATCTCTCAAGCTAAGGTTAGACCTAACACTTAACTCAAACTTCCACGGCCAACTCAATCCTCAAGAATCACCTTTCCTTTCAAATTCGGCTCCAAATCAATTGTATCCAAGAGATTATGGTCAAGAATCGCTTCAAGGGTCGCCTAGGAACTTTGGAGAATAAGAAGTTTTGTAAAATTTTAAGAAGACCCATAAGTGTTTTGTTTTGGGATTTTAGAAAATCACTGGGCGATTTAATTCTACGCGTATAGACCCCTCGCATTCGCGATGGCTTAGGATGTTAGGCCTTCGCGTTCTCGTTAAGGGGCTCGTGTTCGCAAAGCTTTATCCTCTCGAACCCTCACGTTCGCGTCCTACCGATCGCGTTCACGATAAATTAGCTTGTGACCCATCCCCTGAAATGTATGTGTTCGCGAGTGGACGGGCGTGTTCGCAAAGGGTCTCCCCCCTCGGTTTCGCGTTCAATCCTTCGCATTCGCGAAGATGAAATTGGCACTTTGGGATTTTGACTTACGCATTCGTGAGTGGGTCTACGCGAATGCGGAGAACAATTTCCCTGTGCACTGACTGCAGAAAATCTGCAACATTTTCTAAGATCAAAACCATTCTGAAACACCCCGAGCCCTCGGAGCTCCTAACCAAACACATGTACTAACTCAACAACATCATACGAACTTATCCGTGCGATCAAATCACCTAAATAACCTCAAAAACAATGAATCAAACCTCAAAATCAAGAACTTTTGTCAAACTTCATCAAGTTTCAAATTTAGATATTCAAGTCCAAATCACAAACAACGTACGTTTTTAACCAAATTTTACATGAAGGACTTAAAATATATAAGACATGTGCCGGCACCGGAACCAAAATACGGGCCTGATACCATCGCTTTCTAATCAGATTACATTTCCAATTTTCTTAAACATTTCCAGACAACAATTTTTCAAAAAAAAATTATTTCTCGGGCTCGGGACCTCGAAATTCGATTCTGAACATACGCCCAAATCCCATATTTTTATACGAACCTTTCGGGGCCGTCAAATCACGGGTTCGGATCCGTTTGGCCAAAATGTTGACCAAAGTCAAATTTATTTATTTTAACATCAAAACTTAGCATTTTTCACATAATTTCATATTTAACTTTTCCGGCTATGCACTCGGATTGCGCACATAAATTGAGGCGACTCTAAATGAGGTTTTTAAGGCCTCGAAGATACAGAATTTAATTAAAAACAGGTGATGACCCTTTATGTCGTCATACATAGACATTGAGTGAGTAAAAGAAATTTCAAAAAAAGGATAATGATGACAACATACTGTATCTATGGCCTATAGAGATCACTGAGATCCTAATATTTCCTACAACAGAAGAAAAATTCCTTAATAACCAAATAAAGATAAAATGTCAATCTCAAATAAATGCAAGCATGTATAAAAGATCAGTAGATCCCATTTGGTATAGAAAAAACTTGTTACATTGTGGCGATAAAAAAAATACTTTCATAACCAGCATAACGATGCTTCTTAATTCTAAATGACTCATCACGACACTACAGAAAAGGAGCCAGACTTTTTCCATTCATTTGAGAATCTAAAGAGATTTTCTTTTCCAGCAGTAAAAAATCCTCGAAACATAGTGGATATCCCTATAGTTAGAAAACAAAACATTAATAAGAGGAAATAGAAGAATACATCCAGAACATTGAGGGAATAAAAGCAAATTTTAACTGCACTGCAATATAAATATATCCATTCAGAATTCTGAGGAAATAATTATACTTATAGTAGAACTCAGAATTCCAAGCAAGGAATCAGATAAAAATAAAAAAAATTGGAAGTTCAAAAATAATTTAAAATTATTTCAAATAAAAATTTAAATATGCTAATGCATGTAACGACCCGGCCGGTTGTTTTTGAAATTTATGCCCCGATCCTCAATTTAACTGTTCCCCTAAGTTCATTTCTATTATTGTAGTTTGCCGGGAGGTTCGGTTCCAGAATCTGGAGTGTTTTCGGGCACTTAGTCCCTAAATGAGAGCTTTATAGCAAAAAAATGGCCCGTATTCGGAACAGTGTTAAGACGACCTTGGAACGGAAAACCCATGGTTCTATTAGCTCCGTTAGATGATTTCGGGGTTGGGAGTAGCGTTCGGAATGTATTTTGGAGGTCTGTTGCTCAATTAGGCTTGAAATGCCTAAGTTTGGAATTTTTGGAAATCCGATCGATAGGTGAGATTTTGATCCGGGCATTGGAATGGAATTCCAACAGTTGCAGTAGCTTCGTTAGGTGATTTTTCATATGTCTACAAATTTTCAAGTCATTCGGACATCGTTTGGTCGGGTTTTTGATAGCATGTAGGTTTCGAAAGTTTTGGATGAAACTTAGGCTTGAATTATCTTTGATTTGGTGATTTCCGTGTTTAAGGATATATTTTTATGATTGGAACAAGTTCATATCATGTTTTGGATTAGGTTGGTGGTTTTCGTTGGGGTCCCGGGGGCCTCGGGGTGAATCCGAGGGTTGAAACGGACCATTTTGTGCCAAAAGGCACTACTGTTCTGCTGCAATAAGAGAGCAGATATTTTGCTCTTCGCGATCGCGAAGTGATTCATACGATCGCGTAAGAGGAAGTTGGTGTACATCACGATCGCGAGGGACCGTCTGCGATCGCGTAAGGTAATGTCCGGAAGCAATGCGAATGCGTGGCCAGTGTCGCGATCGCGTAAGGTCAAGTCTGGAAGCAGTGCGATCGTGGAGCGAATGTTGCGATAGCGTAGGGGCGAGAAGTTGGTCATTGCGATCGCGGGACAAGGGCTGCAATCGCGTAGAAGGAAATCCAGCCGCACAGATTTTGTACATCGCGATCGCGAGCCAAAGGCTGCGATCGCATAGAGTTAGAGACCTGGCAGAAATATTAAAAACCAGAACATATCACCCGCGACCCATTTACTCAAAACCCCCATTGTTGAGTTCTTAGAGAGCAAAGTGACGGGAAATTGCAGGGATTTCACCGAGTAATCATCGGAGGTAAGTTTTATGTCCCAAATACGTGATTTTATCTTGGAATCTTCAATTATTTTACTGTAAATGGGAGAATTAATGAGGGGTTTTTGCCCTAAGCCTGGGTTATGGTAAATAGTCGATTTGAATGGGAAAAAAGAGTCCAATTTTGGTAAATATGGACTCATGTTGAGATAAGGAATCCGAAAATTTAACTTTTGTAATTTTTCGAGAAGCGTACCGAAAGTCGAGTTTTGCCAACTTTGTGGTTTTTTGTCTAATTCGAATTGTTTCGATTAGGTAATGCCCATTTAGCCTATTTAGATGTATTTCTATTGATTTTGATCAGATTCTACACCTGCGGAGGCCGATACTCGTGGCAAGAGAGTTGTCCCTTAGAGGTTTCGTACCGAAATTGAGGTAAGTGGCTTGTCTAACCTCGCGTGGGTGAACCTTCTCCTCTAGGATATTATGTGTTAATTTAAATGCCTTGTACGCGAGGTGATGGGCGTGTACATGCGCAGATTGTTGGAAACCACCTTACTTGAACTGTTCAAATCGTGATATTCTTGTTATTCAGTTGGTTCAATTGTAACATTTACCTGATATTCGTTAGAAAAGCATGGTTAGATAGGATTATCTGTCTAAGTGTCTACTTGTCTTACTTGAACTTTATTGAAACTTGTTGATATTAGTTTTGGTGTAATTGTAGTTATGTATTTCATATTTCTCTGTGCTTTCCCTCTTATTTTTTTGTGTTTGTGGACTGCGGGTTCAATTCCCGGAGATCCAGGGGATGCGGGTTCGATTCCCGGGACCCGAAGTTGCAGTGTTTGTGAAATGCGGGTTCAATTCCCGGAGATCCAAGAGCTGCGGGTTCGATTCTTGGAGACCCGAAGTTTATTGAGATACGGACTACGGGTTCAATTCCCGGAGATCCTGAGCTATTGAGATACGGACTGCGGATTCAATTCATGGAGATCCTAAGATATTTAGATACAGACTGCGGGTTTAATTCCCTGAGATCCAAGGGCTGTGAGTTCGATTCCCGAAGATCCTGAGTTGTTGAATATAGAGAGGGATTGCGGGTTCAATTCCCGTAGATCCTGGACTTGTTGATTTGAATTTATGTTGTGTTGGTTACTCGTTGTTAGATTAATTATTGACGGTGGCAGTAATTACTTTATTGTTGTTATTTCAGATTCATTCATATTTAAACTGCTTATTATTGTTATTATCATTATGTTATTGTCACTCGGTAGGGCCCTGACCTTCCTCGTCACTACTCCATCGAGGTTAGGCTTGGCACTTACTGAGTACCGCCGTGGTGTACTCATACTACTCTTCTGCACACTTTTGTTGTGCAGATCCAGGTACATCAGATCAGGCTCATTTTAGGTGATCTAGCAGCACTTCAGGAGACTTGAGGTACGATCTGCTACGTCCGTGGATCCGGAGAGTCTCCTTCTATTCTCATTAGTGATAGCAAGTTATATTTCCTTATTCTTGTTGTTTAGACATTCTTGATGTATAGAGCCACAATTGTACTCTTCTTTTAGTGTGTGTTGCCCGTGGGTTTCCGAGTCTTGGTAGTATGTCACTTAGTATGCTTTGGCGAAGTGTATGTGCCGAGCGGCACTTGTTACATTTAATTTACATTATTCCGCTATTATCTTGTCTTCTGTTCATGAAATTGTATATTCTGCATCGTGTTAGGCTTACCTAGTCGCGAAGGTTGGATGCCGTCATGACTGGTTCACGATTGGTGAACTAGGGTTGTGACAAGTTGGTGTCACAGCTCTAGGTTCATAGGAGTCACGGGACACAGACCGGTTACTTAGAGTCTCGCTGATTGATACAGAGATGTCTGTATTTATCTACGAGAGGTTATGTAACTGTTTAGAAAACTCTTCATTTCTTTTGGATTCCTTGTCGTGCGATATTTTGGCACCAAATCTAAACTTCTGCTTTCTATTCTCTCACAGATGGTGAGGACATGTGCTACTCGTGAGTATCAGGCACACGCGCCCCTGTTGCCACTGCTAGTGGCCGGAGCCGTGGTAGAGGATGATGATGCGCCCGAGGTGCAGCCACCGCACCCACGCGCGCTGCCGCTGAGGCACCACCGGTGGATCAGGTTGGAGCGCAGGCACTTGGTACACCGACTACAGCTCCTACTACTCCAGCACTCCAGGAGATCCTGGCCCAGTTCATGAGCATGTATACTACTTTAGCTCAGGCAGGGTTACTTCCTCTCACTGCAGCTACATCTCAGGCCGGGGGAGGGGGCCAGACTCCCGCAGCCGCTACACCTGAGCAGCAAGTGCCCATGGGGCAGGTTCCAGAGATTATTACTATGCCTCCTGCCACCCCAGTACAACCCGGAGGTGGGCTAGCTGCCTCCGAGGACGAGCACCGTAGATTAGAGAGGTTAAAGAAATATGATCCTCCAGTGTTCAGCGGGTTGGCTACAGATGATGCATTGGGCTTTCTGGAGGAGTGTCATCGTATTCTTCGCACTATGGGGATTGTGGAGACCAGCGGGGTTTCCTTCACCGCTTTTCAGTTTCGTGGGGCCGCTTATGATTGGTGGCGCACGTATGAGCTGGATAGTCCAGATGAGTCTGCTTCATTGACTTGGACGCAGTTTTCAGATCTGTTTTTCAGGGAGTTCGTTCCCCAGAGCCTTAGGGATTCTTGGCAATCAGAGTTTGAGCGATTTCGTCGGGGCTCCATGACAGTATCGGAGTATGCTATTAGTTTCACCCGCTTAGCTAGGCATGCACCGGCCTTGGTAGCCACGGTCCGGGAGAGAGTGCAGAGATTTATTGAGGGCCTTATTCCTCTGATCTGGTCCAGCATGGCTGGGGAATTGGAGACAGATATATCGTATCAGCAGGCGGTGAGCATTGCCAGGAGGATCGATAGTATGCTCCGTATAGAGCAAGGAGAGAGGGAGGCCAAGAGGTCTCGTGAGTCGGGCCATTTCTCTGGTGCCCGCACTTCAGCAGTCGGTCGTTTTGGTAGGGGTTATCCTGGTCGTCCAGTTCATTCAGCATTGCCAGCAGCCGGTAGTACTCCAGCTCTTCCAGCACCTCAGGAGCCTTATTATGCTCCCCCAGTTTCCAGTGCGCCTCTTGTGTGGGGTACCTCCAAGGGTCAGACCAGCGGGGGCAAGGCCGGTCAGTCACAACCACCGCATAATCCCAGAGCTTGTTTTGAGTGTGGGGATACTCTCCATCTGGTTAGGGAGTGCCCCAGGCGTAGGAGGGGAGCACCTCCATAAACTTTGCAGCGTCAGCGTGGTTCACAGGGTCAGCAGGCCATCATTCCAGCCCCAGCTGCCACTCCACCTGCCCAGCCAGCCAGGGGCGGGGATCAGGGTGCCAGAGGCTGCCCTCGAGAGAGGGGTCAGGCCAGATTTTATGCTATTCCTGATCGTGTTGCAGCTGCTGCCTCTGATTCTATTATCACAAGTATTATTTTGGTTAGTCAGAAAGAGGCATCGGTTCTATTCGATCCTGGTTCCACTTTTTCATATGTGTTCTCTGATTTTGCTTCACATCTAGGTGTGCCTCGGGATTCTTTAAGTGCCCCCATTTATGTTTCTACTCCGGTGGGAGATTCTTTGGTTGTGGACCGTATGTATCGGTCGTGTTTGGTCACTATTTGTGATTTTGAGACCAAAGCGGATCTATTGTTGCTCGGGATGGTCGATTTTCATATTATTCTGGGCATGGACTTGTTTTCGCCCCATTATGCTATTCTTGATTGTCACGCCAAGACCGTGACGCTAGCTATGCCAGGCATTCCACGTATTGAGTGGAGTGGTACTCTATATCACACCCCCAGCCGTGTTATTTCCTTTCTCAAAGCTCAGCGTATGGTTGAGAAGGGGTGTGCTTCTTATCTAGCTTATGTGCGGGATGTCGGTATTGACACTCTTTCTATTGATTTAATTCCAGTGGTACGTGATTTCTCTGATGTATTTCCAGCTGATCTCCTAGGCATGTCGCCCGACAGAGATATTGATTTTGGTATTGACTTATTACCGGGCGCCCAGCCCATTTCTATTCCACTGTACCGTATGGCTCCTCCTGAGTTGAAGGAGTTGAAGGATCAGTTACAGGAGTTGTTGGGTAAGGGTTTCATTCGACCCAATGTTTCGCCTTGGGGTGCTCCTGTGTTGTTTATGAAGAAAAAGGATAGTTCTATGCGTATGTGTATTGACTATCGTCAGTTGAACAAAGTTACAGTGAAGAACCGGTATCCTTTGCCACGTATTGATGATTTATTTGACCAGCTACAGGGCGCACAGGTGTTCTCCAAGATTGATTTGCGCTCTGTTTATCATCAGCTGAAGATTCGGGAGCCAGATATCCCGAAGACTGCCTTCAGGACTCGGTATGGTCACTACAAGTTCCTCGTCATATCTTTCGGGCTGACTAATGCCCCAGCAGCTTTTATGCATGTGATGCACAGTGTTCAGGCCATTTCTGGACTCGTTCGTGATTGTTTTCATTGATGATATTTTGGTATATTCCCGGAGTCGAGAAGAGCACGAGCAGCATCTGAGGATAGTGCATCAGACTCTGAGGGAAAAGCAATTATATGCAAAGTTCTCTAAATGTGAATTTTGGCTGAGTTCAGTGGCATTTCTAGGCCACGTGTTGTCGAGCGATGGTATTCGAGTGGATCCGAGGAAGGTAGAGGTCGTGCAGAGTTGGCCCAGACCCTCCTCAGCTACTGAGATTCGCAGTTTTCTTGGCTTGGTGGGTTGTTACCGTTGCTTCGTAGAGGGGTTCTCTTCGAGCGCAGCACCTATGACCAGATTGACCAAAAAGGGTGCCCCTTTCCAGTGGACAGGGGAGTGTGAGGCGAGCTTTGAGAAGCTCAAGACAGCCTTGACTTCGGCCCCTATCTTTATGTTGCCTACAGGTTCGGCGTCCTATACAGTGTATTGTGATGCCTCACGAGTTGGACTCGGTGCAGTATTGATACAGGACGGTAGGGTGATTGCCTACTCATCCAGACAGCTGAAGGTACATGAAAAAAACTACCTTGTTCATGATCTTGAGCTAGCTGCCATTTTTCACGCCTTGAAGATTTGGTGTCATAACTTGTATGGGGTTCCTTGTAAGATTTACACTAATTATTAGAGATTGCAGCACTTTCTTAAGCAGAAAGACCTGAACATGCGTCAGAGGAGATGGTTAGAGCTGTTGAAGGACTATGATATTACTATTCTCTATCATCCGGGTAAGGCCAATGTAGTTGCCAATGCCTTGAGTCGCCGGGCGGAGTGTTTGGGGAGTTTGGCATATTTACCAGCTTCGGAGAGGCCTATGGCGATGGATGTTCAGGCTTTAGCCAGGCAGTTTGTTAGATTGGATCTTTCGGAGCCCAGTCAGGTTCTGGCCTGTGTGGTTTCTCAGTCTTCTCTATTTGATCGCATCAGGGAGCGTCAGTTCGACGACCCTCATTTGCTTGTCCTTCAGGATAGAGTTCACCGTGGCGATGCTCGAGATGTTACCATCGGGGATGGTGGAATTATGAGGATGCAGGGGCGTATTTGTGTGCCCAATGTAGATGATCTTCGAGAGCTGATTCTAGCAGAGGCCCATAGCTCGCGGTATTCCATCCATCCGGGTGCCGCGAAGATGTATCAGGACTTGAGGCGTCATTTTTGGTGGAGGCAGATGAAGAGGGATATAGTTGACTATGTTTCTAGGTGTCTTAACTGCTAGTAGGTGAAGTATGAGCACCAGCGTCCGGGTGGGTTAATGCAGCAAATTGAGATTCCATCGTGGAAATGGGAGCGCATCACCATGGACTTTGTATCTGGACTTCCACGGACTGTGAGGAAGTTTGATTCCATTTGGCTCATCGTGGATCGGCTGACCAAGTTCGCCCATTTCATACCGGTGAGCACTACTTACTCATCGGAGCGACTGGCGGAGATCTACATTAGGGAGATAGTCCGGCCGCATGGTATTCTAGTTTCCATCATTTCAAATAGAGACACTCAGTTCACTTCACGGTTCTGGAGAGCCGTGCAGCAGGAGTCAGGCACTCGGGTGGAGTTGAGCACAATGTTTCACCCCCAGACTGATGGCCGGTCCGAGCGCACTATTCAGATTTTGGAGGATATGCTCCGTGGGTGCGTGATTGAGTTTGGAGGTTCATGGGATCACTTCTTGCCACTGGCGGAGTTTGCTTATAACAACAGCTACCAGTCCAGTATTCGGATGGCACCGTATGAGGCCCTATATGGTAGGAGGTGCAGGTTTCCCGTGGGTTGGTTCGAGCCGGGCGAGGTCAGGCTGCTAGGTACCGAGATGGTCCAAGATGCAATGGACAAGGTCAAGGTGATTCAGGACAGACTTCGTGCAGCCTAGTCTAGACAGAAGAGCTATGCGGACAAGAAGGTCCGTGATTTGGCTGTTATGGTTGGCGAGCGGGTTCTTCTTCGGGTCTCGCCCATGAAGGGTGTCATGAGGTTTGGGAAGAAGGGGAGTTGAGTCCTAGATTCATTAGCCCTTTTGATATTTTGAGGCGTGTTGGGGAGGTTGCTTATGAGTTGGCCTTACCTCCTAGCCTAGCCGGAGTCCATCCCGTATTTCATGTCTCTATGCTCCGGAGATACCACGGTGACCCGTCGCACGTGTTGGATTTCACTTCTGTTCAGCTAGACGAGGATCTGTCTTATGTTGAGGAGCTAGTGGCCATTCTGGATAGGCAAATCAGGAAGCTAAGGTCAAAGAACATCGCTTCAGTAAAGGTCCAGTGGCGGGGTCAGCCGGCCGAGTAGGCGATTTGGGAGACCGAGCAGGATATGCGCAGCCAGTACCCTCATCTCTTCACCTTTCCAGGTATTTTTTTCTATGCTCGTTCTAGGACGAACGAATCTTTTAAGTATGGGAAGATGTAACGACCCGGCCAGTCATTTTTGAAATTTACGCCCCGATTCCCAATTTAACTGTTCCTCTAAGTTGATTTCTGCTATCGTAGTTTGCTGGGAGGTTCGGTTCTAGAATTTGGAGTGTTTTGGGACACTTAGTCCCTAAATGAGAGCTTTATAGTTGAAAAATTGCCCGTACTCGGAATAGTGTTAAGACAACCTTGGAACAGAAAGTCCGATGGTTCCATTAGCTCCGTTAGGTGATTTCGAGGTTGGGAGCGCGTTTGGAATGTATTTTGGAGGTCCGTAGCTCAATTAGGCTTGAAATGCCGAAGGTTGAAATTTTGGCGAATCCGAACGATAGGTGAGATTTTGATCCGGGGGTCGGAATGGAATTCTGACAGTTGCAGTAGCTTCGTTAGGTGATTTTGGATATGTCTGAAAATTTTCAGGTCATTCGGACATCGTTTGGTCGGGTTTTTGATAGCATGTAGGTTT
Source organism: Nicotiana noctiflora (assembly GCA_032618575.1). Lineage (NCBI taxonomy): Eukaryota > Viridiplantae > Streptophyta > Magnoliopsida > Solanales > Solanaceae > Nicotiana > Nicotiana noctiflora. The sequence continues at coordinate 27,178 of JASVEL010008921.1, read as the reverse complement.
CGGAAGTTTTGGATGAAACTTAGGCTTGAATTCGCTTTGATTAGGTGATTTCCGTGTTTAAGGGTGTGTTTTTATGATTGGAACAAGTTCGTATCATGTTTTGTAGTAGGTTGGTGGTTTTCGTTAGGGTCCCGGGGCCCTCGGGATGAATCCGGGGGTCCAAACGGACCATTTTGTGCCAAAAGGCACTGCTGTTCTGCGGCAATAAGAGAGCAGATATTTTGCTCATCGCGATCGCGAAGTGATTCATGTGATCGCGTAAGAGGAAGTTGGTGTACATCGTGATCGCGAGGGACCGTCTGCGATCGCGTAAGGTAATGTCCGGAAGGAATGCGATCGCGTGGCCAGTGTCGCGATCGCGTAAGGTCGAGTCTGGAAGCTGTGCGATCGTGGAGCGATTGTTGCGATCGCGTAGGGGCGAGAAGTTGGTCATTGCGATCGCGGGCCAAGGGCTGCAATCGCGTAGAAGGAAATCCAGCCGCCCAGATTTTGTACATCGCGAGCCAAAGGCTGCGATCGCATAGAGTTAGAGACCTGGCAGAAATATTAAAAACCAGAACATATCACCCGCGACCTATTTGCTCAAAACCCCATTGTTGAATTCTTAGAGAGCAAAGTGATGGGAAATTGCAGGGCTTTCACCGGGTAATCATCGGAGGTAAGTTTTATGGCCATAATACGTGATTTTATCTTGGAATCTTCAATTATTTCACTATAAATGGGAGAATTAATGAGGGGTTTTTGCCCTAAGTCTAGGTTATGGTAAATCGTCGATTTGAATGGGCAAACAGAGTCCGATTTTTGTAAATTTTATATGTATGGACTCGTTTTGAGATAAGAAATCCGAAAATGTAACTTTCGTAATTTTTCGAGAAGCGTACCGAAAGTCGAGTTTTGGCAACTTCGTGGTTTTTGGTATAATTCGAATTGTTTCGATTGGGTAATGCCCATTTGGCCTATTTTGATGTATTTCTATTGATTTTGATCAGATTCTACACCTGCGAAGGCCGATACTCGTGGCAAGAGAGTTGTCCCTTAGCGGTTTCGTACCGAAATTGAGGTAAGTGGCTTGTCTAACCTCACGTGGGGGAACCTTCTCCCTTAGGATATTATGTGTTAATTTAAATGCCTTGTACACGAGGTGACTGGCGTGTACATGCGCAGATTATTGGAAACCACCTTACTTGAACTGTTCAAATCATGATATTCTTGTTATTTAGTTGGTTAAATTGTAACATTTACCTGATATTCGTTAGAAAAGCATGGTTAGATAGGATTATCTGTCTAAGTGCGTACTTGTTTTACTTGAACTTTATTGAAACTTGTTGATATTGGTTTTGGTGTAATTGTAGTTATGCATTTCATATTTATCTGTGCTTTCCCTCTTATTGTTTGTGTTTATGGACTGCGGGTTCAATTCCCGGAGATCCAAGGGCTGCGGGTTCGATTCTTGAAGACCCGGAGTTGTAGTGTTTTTGGACTGCGGGTTCAATTCTGGAAGATCCAAGGGCTACGGGTTCGATTCCCAGAGACCCGAAGTTTATTAAGATACGGACTGCGGGTTCAATTCTCGGAGATCATGAGCTATTGAGATACGGACTGCGGGTTCGTTTCCCGGAGATCCTAAGATATTTAGATACGCACTGTGGGTTCAAATCCCGGAGATCCAAGGGTTGCGGGTTCCATACCCGGAGACCTAGAGTTATTGAGATATGGAATGCGAGTTCGATTCCCGAAGATCCTGAGTTGTTGAATATAAAGAGGGACTGCGAGTTTAATTTCTGTCGATCCTGGACTTGTTGATTTGAATTTATGTCGTGTTGGTTACTCGTTGTTAGATTAATTGTAGTTGGTGGCAGTAATTACTTTATTGTTGTTATTTCAGAATCATTCATATTTAAACTGCTTATTATTGTTATTATCATTATGTTATTGTCTCTCGGTAGGGCCCTGACCTTCCTTGTCACTACTCCATCGAGGTTAGGCTTGGCACTTACTGAGTACCGCCGTGGTGTACTCATACTACTCTTCTGCACACTTTTGTTGTGCAGATCCAGGTACATCAGATCAGGCTCATTTTAGGTGATCTAGCAGCACTTCAGGAGACTTGAGGTACGATCTGCTACGTCCGTGGATCCGGAGAGTCTCCTTCTATTCTCATTAGTGATAGCAGTTATATTTCCTTATTCTCGTTGTTTAGACATTCTTGATGTATAGAACCACAGTTGTACTCTTCTTTTAGTCTGTGTTGCCTGTGGGTTTCCGGGTCTTGGTAGTATGTCACTTAGTGTGTTTTGGGGAAGTGTATGTGCCAAGCGGCACTTATTATATTTCATTTACATTATTCCACTATTATCTTATCTTCTGTTCATGAAATTATATATTCCGCATCGTGTTAGGCTTACCTAGTCGCGAAGACTGGGTGCCATCATGACAGGTTCACGATTGGTGAACTAGGATCGTGACAATGCAGTTGAACTTACATGCTAACGTTTTCTATGGTTTTAAATTTGTTGAAAGAAGTTCAAATTGTTTAAAATTTCTTTAATTGGTTTACAGAAGTTTGTAGACATTGGGAGTCTTTAAAACTCCCACGTTTGACTCCCACGTTTGTTGTTGTACTTATTTTAATTTATTGAATTTGTAAATTAAACAAAAAAATTACTTTGACCACACCTGGAGTTACTCCCAAATTTGGAATAGGATAATGTGAAATATGAATATATTTCAAAAATAAACCGGAATTCTTTTTTAAAATAATCACGATCATCTTTCCAAACGTGGGTATCCGACCATTACTTCATATCTTATCCACTTTCTCAATAACTACATCAATAGTTTTACGCGACTCCTTTTAATTCCTTTGACATTCCATTTCTGCTTTGGTCACAATACAAACATTGCAAATATGGCTACAAAACTTCATGACATGAAATAAATTTCAAGCAACTCCATGCAATGGAATTTGAAAGTTAGAGTAGTTCGAGTGGGAAATCTCAAATCACTACAAGCCTGAAATACCTTATTCGATAGAGTTGGTATTACAAGATGCAAAGGTAACTTTCACTTTTTTCTTCGTCTTCTTTGCTGCTATGGTTCATAGATTTTTTAATATGCAATCGTTTATTAGTTTCCAATAATCCTAAAAAATGAAACTACCAACTTGAAGTGATTATGTATGAACATCTGATTGATAATTGTTTACTTATTTTCACCAAAAACATAACATTAACAATATATTACATCTTATATAATCCTTCTACGAAACAAAATATGATGTTTCTCCTGAAACTGCTGCAAAATATAACAATATGGATATATTCTGCCAATAAAGTTACAATGTTTGGTGACAATTCTAAAAATATGCACATTCTGACAAAAAACTTTACAATATTTGTTGACAATTGTTTACTAATTTCCAGCATTACCAATTTTTACCAATTTAATACACACTAACAATTAATATGATTTTCGAGGGTGATTGTATACATGCATCAATCGGGAAGTATGTTATAAAGTTCTTGAAGAATAAGATACAAGAACTCGGCTTATATCGCATGACCTACTTTGTTGTTGGACCAAATAATTTAAAATTAAAGACTACAACATACAATTTGAGGCTGACATTTACGCAGAGGATAATAGTTGAGGAAACTACTGATCCTACATTTTATATGGATATCTTTAACTTGCATCCTTTTGACCATTTCACAAATCAACATGATGTCGATAAGGCAGAATTATTCGGTAATTCTTCTTTTCCTTTTAATTTTAATACTACGTTGATTAAAATTTTATGACTAACTTTTATATTTGTAGATGTCGTTGGTCAGGTTGTGCCTTATGAAGCTGTTCAGACCTACAAGCAAGGAGACAACAAAAATATCTTTATGAATATTAAACTTGAAGATGATAAGTAAGTCATTCATAAATAAAAACTATACTTTGCAGTGAAAAAGAATTTTTTATTGTGGTTTTTTCGTGAAGCATAAAGGAGGAACATGATTTCAGCAACCTTATGGAGTGAACTTGTGGATCAAATTTAACCTCACTTGAATGCATCTACAGTTGATCCTTTGATTGTTGTTCTTCAACTTATGAAAGCTCAAAAATATTGAGGTTTTCCAATAGTTACATTTATATTTGATAAAAAATTTCAATATATTAATATTTTTCAATTTGTAATTTTTTAATTTTATTCATAGGTAATTACTCAGTGCGTAGTTGTTGGTATGCTTCAAAAATATTGATAAATCCTACTTTTCAGTAATTTATTGATTTTAAATCCAGGTTTGTCAAGGGTATAATTCTTATTTATATATACCATGAATACAATATTATTATTATTTAAAACTTATAGGTTTTGCCTTATGCAGATTAGATGAAACGCTCCAATCAAACTATGAGCCACTTACTCAGACAAGTTCTCTGCAAAGTTACTCTATTAAGTTAGCCAAAGGAATTGTATTTGTTAAAACTATTGGGGATTTAGTTCAGTGCACACAAGTGAGTTAAATATGGTTTTAAAAATATACTTACTTTTTGTTTTATGTTTTGCATTTACTACGCTATTTTTGTGTTAAATAGGAGTGTAACTACTGGATTGCTGCAAAGTTGGTGAATTTGGAACTTCAACGAGGATGGTCATATTTGGTATGCAACAAGTGTACTAAAAAGGTTGAAAAAGTTGGAAATAAATGTTTTTGTAAGAAATGCAATGGAGAAGATTGTTCTGTTGGTCACATGTAATTATTATATTATACATATTTAAAACACATAAAAAAGAAATACATAAAGTTAATCATAATTTAATTGCATGTATCGGCTTCAAGTTCGTGTTATGGGTAGAACTGCCTTTATCTCATTATTGTTTTGGAAAGCTCAACAGCTTATAAGAAAATCCGTAAAAGAATTGAAGAAAGGATTAGTTGAGGTATAATAATAAACTTAATTCAAGTGTAGTTGACAATTATAAATTTCTGATCTATGAAATTTGGTGTAGTCTTCTGATGCGGATGCTGATTGTTCTTATCCAAGTGAATTGGATAATATTCTTGATAAACAGCATTAGATGCAAGAACGAAAGAAAATTTAATGGAAGAGCTAGCAAAAAAGATGATGAAATACAATATATATATATTTTTAACTATATAATAAGTAAAAGTGTCATGGACAACGAAAGGTAGTTCAGTAAAACCATCTCTTTTTATGGGTATTTGATATTTTGGTTCAACCTTTTTATTCCTTTTTTTGGTGACACATGGTGTAACACTTTCTAAAGGTGGGATGCAACTGGATTGCACCTAAATTTTTATTTTTCACTATTTTGCCATTTTTTCTTCTTCTTCGATATCCTCAATTTCTTATTCATTCTCTGTAGTGTTCCTCTCTCTCCGTTGCAGGCTCACCTTCTTCTTCTCATTTACCCGTTGAAGGTGCATTTTGGTATTAATTTTTCCTGTTGGTTTTCTTTTGTGTTTTTTCTCTCTCTTTGATTTATTAGTTTTTTTTTTTCAAAATTTGTTATTGTCAGGTATTTAGGTTCTAATCATGTTGCATGTGTTGGTTTTCACATGTTTAGGCATTTGCATCTACTTCTAGATGAAAGGAAAAGCAATTTCAAAGACGATGTACAACATGCAGAAGAAGCTTCATTTGCAAAAATCTATAGATCTGCCGGCAAAATTGCTATTTAGTTGTAATGCATGTGCCTTCAAACATAGCTCCTTTTATATCGTCAAGTAAGGGAAAATTATTCAAGATTTTGCCTCTCTTCTCTGTGAACAATATATATAGTTTGTTAGTACATCATTTTCATGGTTAGAATAGAAAAGTCGTCACCAAGTAATTTATTCTCACCGTTAATCTTTTTAGCTGATACAAAATTACTGATAGTTCACTGTTCCCTTTTTTTAAAAGTCAGAAATGTTAAAGTTGCACATTAGAACTGTTACTTTATAATACCTCAAGTGTGTATTTCTTTTTCATTATTTCTTAATTTTTTGTGAAAAATTAGAGTTATGTCTATTGCTTTGGCTCTGAATTCCTTTAGCTTTTGAAGTGAGAAAATTGCTTTAGTTCGTGTTCTTAGTTGATTTCTTGAATAGGATTTTTGTTAAATTCGTGTTGTGTTTCGTTTTACCATATTGGAAGAACCTTAGCAGAGGAAAAAGGAAAAAATAATTATGAGATTGTTATCATTTCTTGTGTGTTAATTATTATATTAGCATTGATCTTGAATATATTTTTCTTAATCGATGTAGATATGACTTTTTTTTTTGTTTTAAACTTTCAACTTAGATTTCAATTATGGTTATGGATGCTTTGAATATATTGATATTGAGGCTATGAAAGAAAAATATTTGGTGGTTAAGAAAATTGGGAAGTATATTTTTATGCTGAATTAGTTTGAGTTATACTCTTAACCTATGTTGTTCGGACTCTGCAAAGATGTTGCTAGATTCGTGTCGGATCATTCAAAAGTAGTGTATTTTTGGAGGATTCGACATGGGTGCGGTATCATTTTGAAGGGTCCGCACACCATAGCTCTTAACTAATTCAATCAGGTTTTTCTTTTTCTTTTCAAAACATCAAGTCGATTAGTCAAATCTCTTCAATTTTTTTGATGTATGATAACAATTCTTGGTATCACGCAGAATGATAAGTTAAGCAAGAATATTACTACTTTGTTTGATTTATCTTTGTATCTATTTGAATTTTAAATTCGATAGGAGTTATAGGTTATATCTTTGATATCTATTTCTGGTTATTAAACAAGTATCATAATCGGCACACTTTGAGAAAGAAAATAGGGAATAGACGAGGTCATTCTATCTACAAGATAGTAAACTGTTAACTTTTTATGTATGGCATATTTATAATATGATTTACACTATGTAGCTATTTTTAAAATGAATAAAGAAGAATGGATACAATGAATTGAGTAGAATTCATTTTATTTGGCATGCTTATCTCTTTTGAACTAAATTGCATATCAACTTTTGGAGCTTTTAGTTGATGTAAATAACTGTGACGATCCGGCCCGTCGTCACGAGAGTTACCGCCCCGTTTTCCCCTAATTAAGTGGTTTCGTGTTTCTATACCTGTGTTAAAGTCTATCGAGTGAATTCGGATTAATGCTGGTTGGAAATAAGGCATATAGCCTTCTAGAGTGAAGATTGTTTCTGAAAAATCAACCTGAAGTTGACTATGTGGTTAGAGGGCTCGGAATCGAATTTTGGTGATTTGGTTACCTTCGGGAGGTGATTAGTGACCTAGGGGAGCGATTAGAATTAAATTTGGAGGTCCAGTGTAGAAACATGCTTGAATTGGCTAAGTTGGAATTTTGGCGAAATTCGATCGATAGGTGAGATTTTGATCCGGGGGTCGGAATGGAATTCTGACAGTTGCAGTAGCTCCATTAGGTGATTTTTGATATGTCCGCAAAAGTTTAGGTCATTTGGACATCGTTTGGTTGGGTTTCGGATAGTATGTGAGTTTTGGAAGAATTCGATAAACTAGGCTTGAATCCGGTGTGTTTTAATGGTTCTAGAGTTTTTTGACGTATTTTGAAGATTGGAACAAGTTTATATGATGTTTTAGGAGGTGTTGGTATTTTTGATTGAGGTCCCGGGGGCCTCGTGGTGATTTCGGATGGTTAACGGGAACTTTCGAAGTTGGAAAATTTCATAATAGAGGAAATTGTAAATGAGTGTGCACAAGAGCTCATTTTGAACGATCATATCTACAGTTATATAAGGAGTTGTGTGAGGATCAACCTATCCAATTAAAGCCCTTTGAGTCTAGTTTCCAACGCAACAAACCATTCATCATTTGGAGGTGTATACAGAAAGTTATGATCATTTTACTCGTAAGGTGTCGCATGAGCGAAATAGTGCGCGAAATTTACTTCGCGCATCTGAGGAAGTATACTCAGCAAAACGCGCGAAGACTGTGCATTTCACGCGTCTGGAGAATTTTAAGTGTCTTAAGGACCGGAAATAAGAGAAATGGAGTCATTTCTCAACCCTAGGGTTCTCCCAACACCCCCAATACGACCAAGGCACCCTATTGCGCTACTAAGGTAAGATTTTTGGAGTATTTTGAGTTGATTACTACTCTTAAATACTTTTATTAACATGGTTTGATCTTGAAAATCCTTAAATTTCACTCAAATCCCGAATAACACTACAAATTGGATTCTAGAGATTCTTACTACAAGAGGTATATCTATCATCTCTAACTACTCTATGGTGATTATTTATGTATGATATATATACATTTGAACTCATGTGAGGATGATGGAAAACCATAAGTTCCTAACCTAGGTTGTGTTGGTTGTAGAGATTATGAAAGGGTTTAATTAAGGAGGTTGATGGTTGGGTATGAATGAATGGTCGTACATATGTTATTGGAAGTTATAAATTGGTTAGGAAATGATGTTGGAGTGAATTTGTTGGTTAATGGTGCTAGTTGGATAAACCAATACTATAGTTATGAGGTGTAAATATTTATGCCTACAAGATGTCTGGTAATATGCCTCAATGGCATAATTTATGGGATCTATTACTAATAATAGCCCTATTGAGTGTTGTATTGTAGAGTAGAGTTACATAAATGCATTGGATCATTATAGTATCATTAAGGGGCGAATTTCAAATATTTATGGTTAAAACTCGTCTTTTAAAAATCGAACTTCATCGATGTTTGTATGAATTGGGATAGATTGGACGCGCGAGAAGGCCAGTTTGAGGAGCAAAGACGTCGCGGACTAGAATTCTCGCCGGTTCGAGGTAGGTAATACTTGTAAATAATGTCCTGAAGGTTAGTAAACACCGAGCATGCACATCCTAGTGCTGTATTGAGGTGACTTGCATACCGGATAACGGGCGTGGGGTAGAGCACCATTGGGAATTGAGACTTGGTCCGTCCCGCTTAATAAAAGTACTACTTAATTGCTTGAAATTGAATTGACACTTTAATAAAGATATTAATAATACTGTGCATATTTTTATCTTAATCTAAGGTTTTAAAATGGTATTTTGCTACCCAGCATCTTTATAAGATTTGAAAAACTTGAACAAGGTCTTGATGACATTTTTAGCTGTGAGCTAATATGATACTGTTGCCCGAGGGGCTTTTTGATTACCCGTGGGACCGATTGGGCCGGAGAGCCATATGTGAGGGCATGACGGTTTATGTGAGGAGGCTTATGTGAGGAGGACTTCAAGCCTCGAGTGATATGTGAGCATATGCATATACATGCATGGATCGGACTACACGCCGCAGTAGTATATGGATCGGGTTGCACGCCGCAGCAGGAGTGATATTGATATTGCACTTGGGCTGTAGGAGCCCTTCCGGAGTCCAAACCCCCACAGTGAGCGCGGGCGTCTTTGCATGGATCGGGCTGTACGCCACAACGTCGTATGCATTGCATGGCATACATACATTGGTTTTATTTGTAATACGTGGCATAACATATAGCACTCATACATTATTGGCACACACGCATTATTTGCCTTATTGACCAGATCCCCTGGTGGAAATTGTTAAGGAGCGCTGAGCCCAAGGGGCTGATTTGAGTATAGACTTGCACTGCTTGAGATTGTACCCAGGTACTGGTATGTTATCATGAAAGAAAGAAAGCTAAAAATGAGATTTCTAAATAATCTACTCACATATGCTGAAAGGGAATAAAATGATAGTGTTTTGAAGTTTAAAGATAGTTATGTATTGTGTAGCATGAGACAGTGCTTTGCGTGGTTTTCTTTTCTTCAGCATTATTTACTTTTATTACCGCTGAGTTGGAAGTACTCACACCTGATTCCCTTCACCTTGTGTGCAGATCCAGGTACATCACAGCAGATCTGAGTCTATAACTGTTTGGAGATTGCTTTGGACAGTCGAGGTAGCTGCCAGCGTCCGCAGGACCTGACTCTCCAGTTTATCTTTATTTTTGTTCTGTCTATCCCACACTTCTGCACAGTTGTATACACTATTACAACTTATAAATTCTGGTAGAGGCTCATGACTTGTGACTCCTGATCCGTTGGGAGGTTATACTGGTTTGGGACGTCTAATCCCGGTGCGTTGGATATTTTCTATTATTATTATATCATTGTTTATGCTTAAAAAGGGTTAAGTGTGAGCTGATAGCTCCGTGTTTCAGGTGATTGGTCCGGCTGGCGTAGCAGTGTGCTGGGCGCCATCACGACCGGTTTTGGGGTCGTAACAATAACTCTCACTTTTCTATTGAGATGCTTTGATTTGTATATAATTGAGCCTATTAGGTAACAAATGCTTCAGATCATACAAGATCATAAATCTAACTTGCTTACAGATGTTCTTGCTTGATTTCTTTGTTTAGCCACCATGTTCAAGATATAGCCTTTTTAGATTATAATAAAGTACACATGTTAATTATAGGTGAATTCTCTTAGAAAGTAGTGATATATGTTCTTTGGCAGATATACTAGCAAAATAGCACTGATTTGGCAGACTTTGATTATGATAGTTTATGTTTGTTCAAGTTGGATAGGATTTTACTGTATAATTATGGTATTGCAGTATTATAGTTTACTGTTTACTGCTTCTACTGAAATTTCAGATACTTTCATCAACATATTAGTTCAGTTGACGGCCATATTGGTGAAGTTTCTTCCGTTTTGCTGGTAAGTTCAAATGCCATTGAATATTTGATTATAGTATAATGTTGAATCATACTCACGAGAAGGGCGATAGTGTCACAACCCCAAACCCGGTCGTGATGGTGCCCAGCACACTGCTAGGCCAGCCCGACCAATTAACAACGCTCACAAAGCGATGAGCTCACTTTAACCATTTTAGGCATAACAGAAATAAGTCAATAGTGATAGAAATACCAAACACGGGGATCAAGTCCAAAACAGTAACAACTCCCCAAAGACCGAGGGGTCAAGAGTCAAGAGCCTCTAAAGAGAATAACAGTGCAATAGTGTCTACAATAATACTCAGTGCGGAAATAGATAACAGTACGAAATGAAAAGACAGCTGGAAGGGGAGTCAGGTCCTGCGGACGCTGCAGCTACCTTGACTATCCCGCAAAATGCCTCTGAACGGCTATCGGATCAGGTCTGCTGAGACGAACCTGGATCTACACACAAGGTGCAGGGAGTAAAGTGAGTACTTCCAGACTCAGTGGTAATGAACAAGGGTAAGACAGCATAGATAAGAAATCACAATATAGCACTATGTAAAGCTGTAATCAAATACCCTGTAACAGTCTCAATATCAATAGTAATTGTACCAACAAGTATCGATAAAACAGTATAACAGCTATCAGATGTAGCTAAATGCAATGCAGTGTATAAAATGACCGCTATGACGCGTAGCCCGATCCAATTTGGGTACCCGTGCTCACTGTGGGGGTTCAGACTCCGGAGGGGCTCCTACAGCACAAGCACAATATCATGAATACGCTGCAGCGCACAACCCGATCCACTACCAGTCAGCTAATATGCAAATGCAGCCTCGCAGGCTCAAAAGTAGTTTTGGAAAACTCTTTTATCATTTTTCAATTGAAAACAATAATGTCAAAGTTCCAGAGTTTGGAAAATCATAATAACAGTAATAGCTCCGGACTGGTAGTAACACTAGCATGTCAATATCACAGAAACAATGATAACTATCCTCGCCGGATCCCAATAACTGGCTCAAGGCCCATAAAAGTACACAACCATCCGAGAAGGAGGTTCACCGGCTCAAGAATAGCCAATATCACATTATAATACACAACCATCCGAGAAGGAGGTTCACCGGCTCAAGAATAGCCAATATCCCAATATAATATCAACAGGTCGGACTAAGCCATAATCCCCAATCACAATCGACCCCGCACTCATAGGAGAGTACGTGTCTCGCCGCTATACAGCGTCACAAAGTGGTATACCGGGGTTTAGAACCCGCTGGTCATCACCCACATCCATTACTCACCTCAATTCGGCTCGCCGACCAATCCGCGATGCCCTTGCCACTAGAATCAACCTCCGCAAGCGTAGAATCTGATCAAATATAGTGGAAATACATCAAAAAAGGCCAATGGGATGATACCCAGTCAAAACAATTCAATTTACACCAAAAACTACAAAGTTGCCAAATCCCGACTTTCGGTACGCTTCTCGAAAAATTACGAAAGTCATATATTCGGAACCCTCGTCTCAACACGAGTCTAAGCATATAAAATTTACCAAAATCGGACTCCATTTGCCCATTCAAATCAATGGTTTTCCATAATTTAGGTCTAGGGCTAAAATCCCCCTTTAATTTCCATTAACAGAGAAAGACCCAAAGATTCCATGATAAAATACTGTAATTAGGCCATAAAACTTACCTCCGATGAATACCCGATGAATTCCCAGCAATTTTCCGTCAATATCTTCTCTTAGAACTCAAAAATGGAGGTTATGGGTATGAGGTTCGCGAATAGACTGTTCTGTTAATATTTCTGACTGCCAGGCATCTCTATGCGATCGCAACCACTGGCTCGCAATCACGATGAACAAACTCAACAGGCTCCAACATTACTCTACGCGATCGCGACATACCCTACGCGATCGCACTACTTCAGGACGCAACACTACGCGATCACGCGAATCCCCCCGCGATCGCACTACTTTAAGTCCCAGACCTATGCGATCGCACAAAAGACATCGCGATCGCGATGCATCCCATCATAACCTTACGCGATCCGCGATCGCAGAGCTCACAATTCTCCTCTTACGCGATCACATACAAAGCTTCGCGATGGCGAAGTACAAAAATCCTTTGCACTTATTGCAGCAGAAACAGCAGTGCATTTGGCACAAAATGGTCCGTTTGGACCCCCGAATTCATCCCGAGGCCCCGGGACCCCAACGAAAACCACCAAAAAAACACGATACGAACTTGTTCCAATCATAAAAACACGCCCTTAAACACATAAATCATCAAATTATGGCGGATTCAAGCCTAGGATTCAACTCAAACTTCCGAAACTAACATTCAATCAAAAACCCGACCAAACGATGTCCGAATGACTTGAAAATTTGCATACATATCCAAAATCACATGAAAATGCTACAGAAATTGTTGAAATTCCATTCCGACCCCCGGATCAAAATCTCACCTACCGTTCGGATTTCGCAAAAATTCAACCTTAGCCAATTCAAGCCTATTTCTATACCGGACTTCCAAATTCAATTCTTCCCTAAGTCACAAATCACCTCCCGGAACTAACCAAATCATCAGAATCCGATTCCGAGCACTCTAACTAAATAGTCAACTCCAGGTTGACTTTCCATATTCAAGCTTCTTTCAAAAAGGCTATTTGCGTCATTTCCAACCAGAATCACTCCTAACTCACCCGATTGACTCTAACACTAATATAAACGCATAAAACACATAAATGCAAGGTAATGGGGCGGTAATTTCCGTGATGACGGGCCGAGTCATCACATTCTCCCCAACTTAAACAAACGCTCGTCCTCGAGCAGACCTAGAGTTGTACTAGAAGCAACCCAATAGCTGAATGACCTTACCAAGCATATATTCGGGCGATCCCACATCGCCCTATCTCACATAAGTCCGATAATACCATTTTGATGGAATTGCACAGTCCATCTAAACCATAAACCACATTCCACTTTCTGAAATCATATACTAAATGCTAATCCCATGCCTATACTCAGGATATACCCGAAACCCCACTTGGGAGATTTATGGTGTCCCAAGTCACCGGTTAAATCCCGAATCGAGGAAAAGAATGACTCTATTTAACAGTCCGCGAACCAGAAATCCGGATAAGGAATTCTATTAACCGGGAGAAGGTATTAGGCATTCCCGAATTCCGTGGTTCTAGCACGGTCGCTCAACTGTCGTGTTTGGCTTATCTGTCTGCTTTTTACAATTATGTACTTAGTGCAAGTTAACACCCCTTTACCGCTTTTATGATTGGTTGTGATTTACGAAAGAGAAAGTTGCTTAAAAATATGCTTTCGAATCACGTCACATGAAATGCACCCGGATCCTCAACATATTCTTATTCAACATTTCGGGGTTTGGATTTGGGTCACGTGAAATGCACACCCGTATTAAAAGAAACAAGGTACAACTAAAATATGCACACGGATCGACTACTTATTTACACCGTTGAGAAAGGCGTGATATTCGTTAAGAAACGACGCATCTCGAAATCTAAGCATTTATATGTACATTTATGACGGCTATGTGATTAGTGTAACCATTGGGCGAGGCGTACCTTCGATTCAAATCTAAAGCGAACTACATCCCATTGTATCTTACTTAAGAGTTGATTCCAAATTACTTAAAACTTGCTACGAACCACATCACATGAAATGCACCTGTGGTTCTTAACACGCTTTGTTTATTCTTGCCCAAAATTGGGGTCGGGTCACATGAAACGCACCCCCGACTCCTTTTAATCTAATTACGTCATTCCGTTGAGTAACAACTCCCTAGCTAATCTTGCTTGTAACATAAGGTCTATCATTTAACAGGTTTGGAGATTACACACATGAGTAGGGAAGATTGAACAGAGATACAACAGACTAATTCGGGTTTACGTGCATATCTAATGATAGTGTATCTTTGGTCTAGCTACATTTTCCATAACAAAACTAGCAATACAAATTTAATTAGACAGTAACAGAATGTAATCAAGCATAGACTTTGGACGACTACATGATTCAACAGACTTCAAACATAAACTTCAGGCTTCATTCTTTTTGAACCGAGGAATTACAATAACAGAGATGTGTACCTGGAATGTGAAAGAACAAAGAAGAGTGAGCGATGGTAATGCCGCAACAGTAACAGGAACAGTAACAACAACAACTCCACACCAAAACAAATGGTGAACCAGCTAATAATCCCAACAAACCAAACAGTGATCAAATTCTTCAAACTTTACCAACTAATGGACTAATGGAACAGTAATGGCCAGGCAGCAATCAAATGGCCATTACAGTTAAGTAGCACAGCCACAAAATAATGAAACCACAGCAACAACCAAACCAGGCAGCAAACTATAGATCGGCCAGCAACCAAAATGACCAAGAGCAATAAACTACTGACCAACAGCCTCAATTGAACACCACAGTAACAACAATAAGGACTAACAACAATATTTGAACCAAGCAGTAACAGCACACAGCCAGGCAGCAATCAAAAGACCAAACCCCAGGCAGCAAACACTAACAGACCAGCCACCAATAGACCAAAAGCAACCCCAAACAACCAGGCAGCAATATCAGCACACACGACCACAACCGGTGGCAGTAGCCACAATAACACAGCAACAACAACTAACAGAAGAACCAGCCAGACAGTAGCCAAGAAAACTCGATGAAACAGTGACTCCAAACCAATGAAAACAGTAGCCTTTCTCTGTATCTTCCTATATGTGTATCCTTGTATCTATTTTTCTTCAGGTGCTCTAGTTACTCTCAGGTATCCTCTCAAGTGTCTATATGTATCTATGAATATTTGCTCTCCAGGTACTGTTTGTGCTCTCCCAGATGCTCTCAAGTGTCTGTATCAATGTCTATCCCCTATAGGTTCAGTTTGATGCTATATTTATAGCTAAAAGTCCCTCCAGAACACCTGCCCCTAAGGTTACCCCCTACCCTGACTTCCCAACCCATCATATTCCCTGAACCCCACTACCTACTGTCCAAAGTATGGACTCAGCATTAAACAATGCTGGTGGCAGGAGCCTCAGTGGGATGCCCTGCTGTGCAGGTTCCACTAGCCCTTGTATGGGTGTGTGATTAAACAATTAACCTATTAACTACAACCAATTATCCCCCTTTAATCTGAATCAAACAGTAACAAGTTCTACACCAGTGAATTGCATCAGGCAGATTCAAGGGATTAATATTACGAACTATTTCCCTGACGACTTTAATCACATTGAACCTATGATTCATCTTAACAACTAAAAACAGAGGGAATTGGCCAAATAAAAGGCCTCAAAGGAGGAGAACAAATCGACTGTTATGAGAAATGAGAAGCATGCTAGATGAGAATTGAAACAATGAATAAATCAACACACATATTCACAAAAATCGAATTAAATTGACCAAAGAAGGAATGAATACCTCATAAGGAAACTGCCGACCAAGCTTCGAGCTAAGACTCGGAATTATTGAAGCCAAACGGGCTTTAATCAAGATGTTCTCGATTGAGAACACCTGGACTAAAGTCCCTTGGACTTCAATTGCGGCTAACCCGGCTTGAATTGAGTTACTTCAAAAATTAGGGTTCTTGGGCTCGGATTTGGGGCTTTTGTATTTTTGGTTAGATTCGAAGCAAACCAATGTCAATGGGAGTGTGGGGGAGGTGTGGGGAGACTGTGGTGTGAATTTGGGGTGATTTGGCATAGGTTCGAGTTTGACTCGAATCTTCAAATGAAGATTCGAGGAGCTCCGGCATGATTCGAGGTTAGTGGAGGCTGGGTTCGTGATGGGGGAGGTGAGGGGAAGGTTTTGGCGTTGGTTTGGTGGTGATTGGCCTACCGGAACCGCCGTGAGGCGATTTCCGGCAGGCGGGGCACGGCGGCGTTACGCTGGGTGTTTGAGAGCTCCTGAGGGAGATGAAGGGAGAGGGGGGGGTCTGGCTTGGGGGGGGCGGGGTATGGAATGAACCTTATATACGAGAGATGAGATTAAATCCTGATCGTTGGATCATTTACGATCAACGATCAGGATCCCCTCACTTAAACCAAACGACGTCGTTTGGTCAAGTCATAAGCTGAATGTATATTAGAATTAAAGGATTAATCTGGGCCGTTGGATAATAAAATCCAACGGTCCAGATCAAGTGTTACACAGGCTGAAGCTGGACGGGTATTTGGGCTGAATTAGAAGAAATCCGTTTGGGCCTGGCTTTTAGACTGGATTTGGCCCAGATCGGATCTTCATGATGTATTATATGTGTATGTGTATATATATATATATATATGTATATATATACATATATATATATATATACATACACACATATGTATATATACTAACCTATAACACCGCTATCTTTTACTACCATTAACGTACATAATTACATATCACCCAAAAATGTAAGTCACATGACTTCGATATCAAACACTAAAAATGCAAAACTTAGCATATATATTTTTTTGTATTTTTTAATTTAAATAAATAAACGTGCACACAAAAGATAAAATAACACAAAATCACAAAAATCATACCCAACACGAAACTATTTTTATATATTTTTTTGAATTTTCTGGGAGTACTTCTCAAGTAAGGCAAAAATCACGTGCTCACAGCTGCCCCTCTTTGCGCGTAAACACGCAGAGTTTTCGTGCAAAGATAAATGAGCAGATATAAGCGATTTTTGCCCATTCGAACACTCCGTATGAAGCATTTTGGAAAAGTTTTGACCGAACCTTGCTTCAAAGGTCTCCTACATATCCCTGGCTAAAAGGGAATCAGGTCAATGTTCGGGAAGTTCTGGTAGCTGGGACTACCATGACTGTTGCGATCTCGCTGTTATTGCTGTTGCCGCTGTTACTGCTATTACTGCTGTTACCATTGCTTAGCTGATTTCCTTGTTACACCGCACTAAGCAACAAAAACAAGAAGCTAGACTAAGTTACAGTACTACAAGTTCTTATCTATCCTTTTTAACTTGATCTTGTCGCGCTCCTTGCCATCTTGTCTGACTTGGCGTTCCTTCCGATGCTTCGTCTCTTCTTACGAACTTGGATTCATGCCGAAGATTTCTGTTACATTCTACCGCTTTCCTCTACCAAATTAAAACAGAATCGCCACTCCATTCTCCAGGCGGGCTTCCTGACTTCGACTACGACTTCAAAATTAAATCGCCACTCCATTCTCCAGGCGGGCTTCCTGACTTCAATTACGACTTCAAAATTAAATCGCCACTCCATTCTCCGGGCGGGCTTCCTGACTTCAATTACGACTTCAAAATTGAATCGCCACTCCATTCTCCAGGGCGGGCTCCCCGACTTCAACTACAACTTCAAAATTAAATCGCCACTCCATTCTCCGGGCGGGCTTCCCGACTTCAATTACGACTTCAAAATTAAATCGCCACTCCATTCTCCGGGCGGGCTTCCCGACTTCAATTACGACTTCAAAATTAAATCGCCACTCCATTCTCCGGGCGGGCTTCCCTGACTTCAATTACGACTTTAAAATTAAATCGCCACTCCATTCTCCGGGCGGGCTTCCCTGACTTCGATTACAACTTCAAAATTAAATCGCCACTCCATTCTCCGGGCGGGCTCCCCGACTTCAACTACTACTTCAAAATTAAATCGCCACTCCATTCTCCGGGCGGGCTCCCCGACTTCAACTACAACTTTAAAATTAAATCGCCACTCCATTCTCCGGGCGGGCTTCCCGACTTCAACTACAACTTTAAAATTAAATCGCCACTCCATTCTCCAGGCGGGCTTCCCGACTTCAATTACAACTTCAAAATTAAATCGCCACTCCATTCTCCAGGCGGGCTTCCTGACTTCAATTACGACTTTAAAATTAAATCGCCACTCCATTCTCCAGGCGGGCTTCCTGACTTCAATTACGACTTTAAAATTAAATCGCCACTCCATTCTCCAGGCGGGCTTCCTGACTTCAATTACAACTTCAAAATTAAATCGCCACTCCATTCTCCAGGCGGGCTCCCCTGACTTCAATTACAACTTCAAAATTAAATCGCCACTCCATTCTCCAGGCGGGCTCCCTGACTTCAACTACAACTTCAATGATTTCATCCTATCTTGATTACCTTCCTTCGCCTCTTGTACCATTTTCTTCTGGCTGCTGGGGGTATTTTGGAACTGTTTACTTGCCTGCTGGGGATGATGCTGCTGAGGAAGTATTCTTTGTTTCCTTCACCCCTCATGCTCTTCCTTCTTCCCATACCTCCTGTGGGACTCACGCTTTGGCCTCCTTGATCAAATTATAGGATGTAATACTGCTGGGGGAATCTCGAAGCCATTTTTCTTTTTCCAATAACTGCTGGGGATGATACCCGGCTCAAAGATCACCCCGTCTTGTGTTGCTTTCTACACTTATCCTGTGAGTCTTGCTTTCCAGAAAATTTTCGCAAGAGGAGAAAATTTTCTGCCCCGGTGTGATAAACTTCTGGACGGTATGGTTTTCTGCCATCGGACCCTTTTTCCTGCTTTAAATCAAAGAAAAATTGTTAGTTTCAAAATGCCGCGAGTGGTCGTGCCACTCTTGTTGAGGCCATTCTCTTTCAGCTGCTTGGCCTCTCTCGAACTTTGCGGACGACGTTGACGCTTGCTTGGGAAGATGCTTTTTCTACGAACGACCTCTCATCTTTTCCTTTTATTCCACTCTTTGGTTTGGTCCGACTCTTTTTAGCCGGTGATCTGTTGCGTGAAATCATCTTTCGGACATGCCACATGTGTCCATCATACTCCATAATTCTTGCGAACCTTCCACTCAGCATGTCAGCCCAATCTCACTATCGTAACGACTTCTGTCTCATTGCCTTGTTCCATGCCTATTCACTTTCAATATACTGCTTTGGGAGACTTGGTAGTAAGCTTTGAAAAATCAATTTTCGAAAATGAAAGAAAAGAAAAGAATACTGACCGCAAATGACAAAAGAAGAGAAAGACTTTTCTGAACTCAAAAATAGGAAAACTTATCTGAATGTGTGCCTGATCCAATGTTATGCCGCGCCTTTGAGATTAAACTACCCAGTCTATTCATGTCAATCACTTTCTGATACCGCGTCCTGCTAGAGGTAAACGGATGTCCCAACCTTGTCTCATGCGGACATCTTGTAACCATCTCATCCTGCCACCTCACAGTGCCCTTCAAAGGGTTTTCACTAATGAGATTCTCTCATTTCTCTCTATCTCCCGTCGCCTTAAGGTGCCCGTAAAGGTTTTCACCGTAAGACTCTCTCATTTTACTTCTCTCAACTTCTTTCGCCTTAAGGTGCCCGCGAGGGTTTTCACCGTTAAGACTCTCTCATTTATGCTTTCTTTCCTTGCGGCGGGATATCACCCCTGAGATTCCCTCTAGAGCGTTATCCCTTTTCGGCTTGTGCATCCTGAATTCAATCGAGGGTCGGGATGTCACTCTTGGCTTTCATTCACATGACTTGGCACTTCTCAAATACTGATCGAGAGGTCTTTCTGGTTCTTGATATGGTTTCTGCGCGTGAGGCTGAAGAAAGGGGTTTAGCCTCGACGGTTAGCTTATTACAACTTTCGGAATCCACACTATCTTTCCAACGAAAACAATGACTTCTGCCCCAGTTTTGTTGCTTGGGGGATTTTTGATTTTTATTTTATTATGACCGAGCCGTGTGGCGCCTACGTATCCTTCTTGAGGAATCAGGTCGAACGTAGTTCACTTTTTCTTGTATTACTTCTTTGTTTCTTTTCTATTCTGTTACACATCTTCCTTGATGATTCCGAAAGAGGGTATATGAAAGAACAATTAAGGCTCAAATGGGGAAACAAAGGTTAAAGTGTTTGGGTAGTAGAAAAATTGCCTCTGTCATTTCATTCTCCGAAAAATGCCAAATACACACAAACGAAACCAAACGTGGACAAACGCATTAAAGAATTACACATAATATCTCTTAACTGCATCAGAATTGATAGCCATATCGGTGCATCTTCCCTCGACATCGGTCAGACATAGAGCGCCGTTGGATAATACTCTAGTCACCACAAAAGGTCCCTGCCAATTTGGAGCGAACTTGCCTTTCGCCTCGGCCTGATGTGGTAGAACTCTCTTCAGCACATGCTGTCCCACTTCAAATTTCCTGGGACGTACCTTCTTGTTATATGCTCTCGCCATTCTCTTTTGATACAATTGGCCGTGACATACTGCTTTCAATCTCTTTTCATCGATCAAGCTCAATTGCTCTAATCGGGTTTTGACCCACTCGTCGTCATCAATCTCAGCTTCAGCGATGATTCGGAGGGATGGAATCTCAACTTCTGCGGGTATTACTGCTTCGGTCCCGTATACCAACAAGTAAGGAGTTGCACCTACCGAAGTCCGGACGGTAGTGCGATAACCCAACAGCGCAAATGGTAACTTTTCATGCCACTGCTTAGACCCTTCTACCATCTTCCTCAATATCTTCTTTATGTTCTTGTTTGCTGCCTCGACCGCACCGTTTGCTTTTGGGCGATACGGTGTGGAATTTCGGTGTGTAATCTTGAACTGTTGACATACCTCTTTCATCAATCCACTGTTAAGATTTGCACCGTTATCTGTAATGATCATCTTTGGAATTCCAAACCTACAAATGATGTGGGAGTGTACGAAGTCCACTACCGCCTTCTTGGTCACTGATTTGAATGTTTTGGCCTCCACCCACTTGGTAAAATAATCGATCGTTACCAGAATGAACCTGTGACCATTGGAAGCCGCAGGCTCAATAGGTCCAATAACATCCATACCCCATGCGACAAACGGCCATGGTGCTGACATTGTATGCAATTCAGGTCGGCGGAGAATGAATCAAATCTCCGTGTATCTGACACTGATGGCATCTTCGCACGAAACTTATACAATCCCGCTCCATAGTGAGCCAATAGTATCCTGCTCGAAGAATCTTCTTTGCCAATACGTATCCGCTCATGTGTGGTCCGCAAACTCCCGAGTGTATATCTGTCATCACTGTTGTGGCTTGACCCGCATCTATACATCTCAACAATCCCAAATCTGGGGTTCTTTTGTACAGCACCCCTCCACTAAGGAAAAATCCGTTCGCCAACCGCCGAATAGCTCGCTTTTGATCTCCGGTTGCTTGTTCTGGGTATACTCCTAACCTGAGGTATTCCTTGACATCATGAAACCACGGCTCACCATCCACCTCTTCCTCTATCACATTACTATAAGCATGTTGATTCCGGACATGGATATGTAACGGATCGACACGAACCTTGTCCGGGTGATGTAGCATTGATGCTAAAGTAGCCAACGCATCGGCAACCTCATTATGCATCCTTGGGATGTGCCTGAATTCTACCGATCGAAAGCGTTTGGTCAAATCATGCAAACACTGACGATATGGGATAAGCTTTAAATCTCTGGTTTCCCATTCTCCCTGAATCTGATGTACTAGAAGGTCAGAGTCCCCCAAGACCAAGACGTCCTGTACATCCATGTCCACCGCTAATCGCAACCTCAAGATACATGCCTCGTACTCAGCCATGTTATTGGTACAGTGAAAACGCAGTTGAGCGGTAACAGGATAATGATGTCCTGTTTCAGATATGAGCACAGCCCCTACTCCAACTCCTTTTGCGTTTGCCGCTCCATCGAAGAAGAGCTTCCATCCTGGATCCTTGGTTAGTTCTAACCCCTCAATCTGCAATACTTCCTCATCTGTAAAATACGTCCTCAAAGGTTCGTATTCGTCGTCAACGGGATTCTCGGCTAAGTGATCGGCCGGGGCTTGAGCTTTCATAGCCGTCCTTGTCACGTATATGATGTCGAACTCCGTAAGTAATATTTGCCATTTTGCTAACCTCCCTGTAGGCATAGGTTTCTGGAAAATATACTTCAACGGATCCAGACGCGAAATGAGGTAAGTGGTGTAAGAAGACAAGTAGTGTTTCAGCTTTTGGGCTACCCAAGTCGGGGCGCAACATGTCTTTTCTAGATGAGTGTACTTGACCTCGTGGACTGTGAACTTCTTACTGAGGTAGTAAATGGCCCGTTCCTTCCTGCCAGTAAGATCATGCTGCCCCAGTACGCAGCCGAACGAATTCTCCAAAACCGTCAGATAAAGAATCAGGGGTCTACCCGGTTCAGGCGGAACTAGTACGGGTGGATTTGACAGATACCCTTTGATCCGGTCAAACGCTTCCTGACATTCTGCCGTCCATTCTATCGCGGCGTCTTTCTTCAATAGGCGGAATATGGGTTCACAAGTTGCCGTAAGCTGGGCAATAAACCTACTGATGTAATTCAACCTTCCCAACAGACTCATTACCTCTGTTTTATTCTTCGGCGGGGGCAACTCCTGGATGGACTTAATTTTGGAGGGGTCCAACTCAATGCCCCGTCGGCTGACGATGAATCCTAGCAACTTTCCCGATGGAACTCCGAATGCGCATTTGGCCGGATTGAGCTTGATGTCGTACCTTCGAAGTCTTTGAAAGAACTTCCTGAGGTCGGCAACATGGTCTTCTTGACGCCTAGACTTTATGATCACGTCATCCACGTACACCTCAATTTCCTTGTGTATCATATCATGGAATACCGTAGTCATCGCCCTCATATAGGTTGCCCCTGCATTCTTCAAACCAAACGGCATCACTCGGTAGCAATAAGTCCCCCACGGCGTGATAAAAGCCGTCTTTTCTGCGTCCTCTTCATCCATCAAAATCTGATGATATCCCGCATAACAATCCACAAAGGATCCAATTTCGCGTCCGGCGCAATTATCAATCAGGATATGGATATTGGGAAGTGGGAAATTATCCTTAGGACTTGCCTTGTTGAGATTGCGATAGTCCACGCATACTCTGATCTTTCCGTCTTTCTTTGGCACCGGTACTACGTTAGCCAACCATTCCGGGTATCGAGTGACACGAATGACTTTCGCCTGCAGCTGCTTGGTTACCTCCTCCTTAATCTTCACACTCATCTCCGTCTTGAATTTCCGCAGTTTTTGCTTGACGGGAGGATATGCCGGATCGGTGGGTAATCTATGAACCACTAGATCAGTGCTGAGTCCTAGCATGTCGTCGTACGACCATGCGAAAATATCTTTAAACTCCACGAGTGTTTTGATCAATTCTTCTCTCAGATTGGGTTCAATATGGACACTTATCCGGGTTTCTTTGACGTCATCCGCATTCCCTAGATTAACGGCCTCGGTATCATTTAAATTCGGTTTGGGCTTTTCCTCGAAGTGACTTAATTCTTCACCGATTTCTTCCACGGCTTCATCATCGCCGTACTCTGACTCACTCTCGTCACTTCTTATTTCATGTGTTATTATTTCCAAACCCGATTGACTTTCTAGGCTGGGTTGATTAATCTTTAAGCACGCCATATCATTAAGATCAGTTGCAAGAAGGCTGTTCAGAAAAGTAAAAAAGAAGAAAAGATAAACAAAATTAGACACGAAGGAACCAAATTTCATTGATGGGAATTGTACAAAGGGGAAACAAACTGCAAACTTAAATAAAAATGAACAAAACAAACGGGATTTTACTTCGGGGACAAACCCCCAATACAAAATTTCAAAAGAAAAACAATCCAAGACAAACTACCAAGACTCCTTCCGGACAGGGAGAGGAGTAGCCTTCCAGTTATTCAGTTTTGCCTTTGGTCCCACAAATTGTATCTCGGCATGACTGGATCCTTCACCATCTTCGAGCATACATACATCCGTGAATAGGTTTTCGAACTTCCTGAAGAACTCTTCGTCTGGCCTGACCGTAGGACCGGGAATCTTTGGCGCTGGATGTCCTCTTGCTCCGGACCTGACAAAAGATTGGGAAAGGCGTGGAACAGGCTTTGGGAGCACCCATGTTTTCTGCTTACTCCTCTTTGCTCGCCGGATGTCCTCCGAGGTTGGCTGGAATCCCAAGCCGAAGGTTCCCAAGTTCTCGACCACCGATACCGGTTGTATGATTCCTTGCAGAGATGCACCTAGCCCTTTACCGGGTACGAAACCATGTCGCAACATTTCATGCGCCACCATGACATCCGCAGTAATTGTTCCGTCGCCGGGAATACATTCCCCTTCCGGAACTCGGTGGGCGGACACCACATCGCAGACCTGATACACCCACGGCCCAACATCTTCTTCTGTTTCAACAAAGGGAATGATGGTGCCCGATTGTGGATCGTTCTCTCCATGGACGACGATCTCCTGCTGGTCCCATTCAAACTTGACGAGCTGGTGTAGGCTGGATGGAACTGCTCTTGCGGCATGAATCCATGGTCGCCCTATTAGGAGGTTATATGACACCACCATGTCCAGCACCTGGAATTCCATGGTGAACTCCACTGGCCCGATTGTCAAGACTAGCACTATGTCACCAACCGACGCTTTACCTCCTCCGTCGAACCCTCGAACACATACCCTGTTCTCGCGTACCCTGCCGATGTCTACTTTTAATTTGCCCAGTGTAGAGAGAGGACAAATGTTAGCACTGGACCCATTGTCGACCAAGACTTTGGTAACCACCGCCTCTTCACACTTCACCGTAAGATACAAAGCCCTGTTATGCTCAGTGCCTTCCTCAGGCAACTCGTCATCGGTGAAGGTGATCCGATTTGCTTCGAAGATCCTATTGGTGATCTTCTCCAAATGGCTCACTGAGATTTTATCCGGTACATGTGCCTCATTCGGGACTTTCATCAATGCTTGCCGATGTTCTTCAGAATGTATCAGCAAGGATAGCAATGAGATTTGCGCCGGAGTCTTCTTTAACTGCTCTAAGACGGAGTAGTCGTGCAGCTTCATCTTTTTCAAGAATTCTTCTGCCTCTTCATCAGTGACCGGCTTTTTCAATACTGCCGGAGTGGTCTTCCTCAATTCCGCAAGGGCGAAACATCTCCCCGAGCGGGTCAACCCTTGGGCTTCACAAACTTCCTCTTTCACCTCCTTTCCTCTGTAGGTCGTTGTAATCCGAGCATAATTCCATGGGACAGCCCGGCTATCGGTTACTGGCAACTGTGTTGCCGGCTGGATGATGAAAGGATCCATTCGAACGCCTGCTACTGTCAAGATGGGCTTGATTGCTGCCCCTGGTACAACTATCTTGGCTGGCTTCACCGGTACTTTGTTCACACTTTCCTTTCCTGCTTCCGACTCTCCTGGTATGTCCTTCTTGCAACTGGGCGACTCATCAAAGCTTGGCCCTTTTATCGTTCCTGCCCCGCTAGACTTAATCATCATTACCGTCTGAGAGGCTTTCTCCTTTCCTTCCTCCGCCCGTACCAACTCGATCATATTGGTCTCATGATGAGTTGGAAGCGGGTTTTGGTTGATGTTGGGCTCTGTTGGAGTCTGGACCTCGATCCTGCGGGTGTCAATGAGCTCCTGGATGGCCGTCTTTAGCCTCCAACACTTTTCTGTATCGTGCCCCGGACATCCCGAGCAGTAGGCACAATTTACTGAATGGTCCAGGTTCTTCGGGAGGGGGTTTGGTAGCTTAGCTTCAACCGGATTTAGCAACCCTACTTGCTTCAACCGGTGGAACAGACTGGTGTAGGACTCTCCTAAGGGAGTGAAAGTCTTTGGCCTCGGCGCCCTGTCGCCCCTGAATGCTTGGTTCAGACGGAAACTCGCGCCCGGGGGGCTTCTGTAAGCTCTTGGGGGTGGATGATTGTTCTGGGGGTTTGGTGCACGCCACGGTGCATGAACGGGAGGTGCAGGATAGGACTGTGCATGGTGGACAGTAAAATGGGGATCGGGTGCGGGATAGTAATGTTGCGGGTGGCTATATGGGTTGTGGGAGTAATTTTGGTGGTGAGGTTGGGGTGGGCTATATTGGGGTGCGGGGCCTCTATTTCTGAACCATGCCCCGGACTCGACGGCCGCAACTTCCTCTCTCCTCTTTTTCCCCAGTACTCCTCCAGTACCACTTTGGATAGCCTGAGTGGTGGCTTTCAGTGTTGAGTAACTCATGATCTTGTTGGCCTTCAGACCCTCCTCGATCATACCCCCCATTTTTATCACCTCAGTGAATGATTTGCCTACGGACGTTACCAGATGTCCGAAGTAGGTGGGCTCTAATGTCTGCAAGAAGTAGTCCACCATCTCGCTCTCTCTCATCGGTGGATCCACCTTGGCCGCCTGTTCCCTCCATCGGAAACCAAATTCCCTGAAGCTTTCAGCAGGCTTCTTCTCTAATTTTAGCAATGATAGGCGGTCGGGGATTATCTCAAGATTGTATTGGAACTGGCCGATAAAAGCTTGAGCCAAATCATCCCACGTAAACCATCTACTGGGATCCTGTCTAGTGTACCACTCCAACGCCGATCCTCCCAGACTCTGGCCGAAGTAGGCTATTAAAAGCTCGTCCCGTCCTCCGGCCCCTCTCATTTTACTGCAAAACCCCCGCAGGTGGGCCACTGGGTCACCATGCCCCTCGTATAGGTCGAATTTGGGCATTTTAAATCCT
>JASVEL010008920.1:0-23106 GCA_032618575.1 Nicotiana noctiflora | reverse complement strand
ATTGGTACTCAGTGATGGTGAATGGCCAGGCTACAGGTTTCTTTCACTCGACAAGAGGGGTGAAGCAGGGAGACCCTCTATCCCCAGCATTGTTTGTTCTATCAGCAGAGGTGCTATCTAGATCACTGAATAAGTTATTTGAAGACAGGAAGTTTAGAGGATTTGGAATGCCAAAGTGGTCTGATCCATTGAACCACCTTGCTTATGCAGATGACACTATAATATTTGCCTCAGCTGATCCTTATTCCTTGCAGAAAATTATGGAAGTCTTGGCATTATATGAGAAAACATCAGGACAGTTGATAAACAAGGCAAAGAGCTCTTACTATGTACATTCAAATATTGCAGCAGGATTGAAAGCTACGGTAGCTAATATAACTGGTTTCTCTAAAGGCACATTCCCATTTACATACCTAGGATGTCCAATCTTTTACACAAGGAGGAGGAAGAACTACTATAATGATCTGATTCAGAAGGTGAAGGCAAAGTTGCACTCATGGAAAGGGAAGTTACTGTCATATGGAGGAAAGGCTACATTGATATCAAGTGTATTACAAAGCATGCCAACTCACATCTTGTCTGTCCTAGATCCACCAAACAATGTCATTGAGCATCTCCATAAGACATTTGCAAGATTTTTTTGGAGTAACAAGGAAGAAGGAAGAAGTAGGCACTGGACAAAGTGGCAGAACTTATGTCTGCCAAAGGAAGAAGGTGGTGTAGGTTTCAGATCTCTCTTTGATGTGTCAAAAGCCATGTTTGCAAAGCTATGGTGGAGATTCAGGACAACAAAATCACTATGGTCCAACTACATGTGGAACAAATATTGCAAGAAAGAGGCACCTACTGTGGTTCAATATAGGAAGAATGGTTCTCATGTTTGGAGAAAAATATTGAAAGCCAGAGATGAAGTCGAGCATGAAATATTTTGGGAGATGAACAGGGGAGCTACTAATATATGGCATGAAAATTGGACTGGATTGGGGCCTTTGTATCATGTAGTCCCTTCAGATTTTCACATCAATGAGGAGCTTCAGGAGGTGGCAGACTTAAGAGAAGAAGGGCAGTGGAATGATGCACTGTTGAATCAATCTTTTCCAGCAGATATTGTAAATCACATCCGAGAAGAAGTACAGTTTATGCTTACTGATGAGTACTGGGACACTCCAAGGTGGATGCCTTCAACATCAGGAAAATTTACAGTGAGTAGTGCTTGGAAAATACTGAGACATAGAGAACCAGTTAGTTCAGAATATGCAAGGCTATGGACAAAAGGACTGCCCTTCAAAATCTCATTCTTTTGCTGGAGAGTTTGGAAAGGAAAGGTTCCAACAGATGATATATGGAGAAATGGAGGATATATGGTGGTTTCTAAATGCTGGTGCTGTCTTTCACCTAGAGAAGACTCTTTTCAGCATCTTTTCTTGCACAGTGATACTGCACAAAAAGTGTGGAGTACATTTAGCCAGGCTGCAGGTTTAATGATCAACATGATACAAGTGCATCAAATTATAAGGGAGTGGTGGAATGCTAAATGTTGTCCCAAGCTGAAACCTTTGTTTCAGGCAGTCCTTTGCAGTTATTCTATGGGAGATATGGAAGAGGAGAAATACAATGAAACATGGAGGCTCAGTGTCTTGTAGCAGGGTTATTCATGAAGTAAATAGGACACTCCATTATTTGGCTAAGGTAAGATATCCATGGCTCACTGGGATTCCAATGTTGTGGCCAGATATGATCAAATTCTTCGAGCAATACAAGCCAGTTATAGTGACAAGAAGAGTAACATGGCAGACTCCATATGATAGATGGTTCAAATGCAACACCGATGGTGCATCGAGGGGGAATCCAGGCCTTAGCTCTTTTGGTTTTTGTGTGAGGGATCACAATGGAGATATGATTTTTGCTAGTGCAAGGGAGATAGGTGAAACAACAAACATAGTAGCAGAGGCAAAGGCAATAGTACATGGGCTGTCATACTGTGTGGAGAAGGAGTTACACCCATTGATCCTGGAAACTGACTCGTTGGTGATGAAAAAAGTGATTGAAGATGAATGGGAGGTACCATGGAGTATAGCAGCAGATGTGAAAAAGATCAAGGACTTCAAGAGGACATACAATGTCATATTTCAGCATGTACTAAGGGAGGGAAACACAGTAGCAGACTATTTAGCTAACTTGGTTTTTTCTTTTGCAGGTACAGTTAACTTTCATTCATTTCAAGAATTACCAGCTAAAGGAAAAGCATTGATCAACATGGACAAAGCTCAAATTCCTAATTTAAGAGTTCGGATTGCCAAAAGAAAAGCACCAGACTAATGGAGAGGCAACCATCGTCAGCACTGTGCTCATTAACTTACTGGAGGTTGTTAAATCACTGCTCAGTGGTATCAGCATGTATTCATGCTCAATCTGAGAGTGTTTTGATAATTTTCAGGAAGGGAGTGTGCACAGTAAAGGTTTCACTAGATGAGCAGATCAATTGTGAAAGCAATACATGCAGGAACATCATGAGCATTATTTGCAGGATCATTTGTTTTGGCATGGGAATGGAGATAGTATTAGCTATTCTAATTACCAGTAACATCAATTGGCTTCTGTTGATTTCACTGATTCATCGAAAAGGATTAAGTTTGAAGGTTTTGCAGCACACCATAAAAATCATAACAATTCCTTGGAACTCACGATCATTCACAGACATGGTATGGTTTCTGAGCAGTTTTGGACACTTTGACATGAGTTGCATTGGAAGATCAATTGTGCTATTGCTAGGCATGGTATGCACTCGAACTACATTGTCTCATCGAACAAGGACATATATGAAAATGGAAGTTACAACAGCCATTTGGAATTCGCGATTACATACTGTTATGTTATGGCTGCTTTATATGTTTGGAATATGTTGGATATTGCTGTGTCATTTTCCAGTGGTATTAGTATGTTTTCATACTCAGTCTGGAGATGATATAGTAGTAGACAATATATATGTGCTATGGTTATTGCAGGAAATCGAGGCAAGAGGTGAAAAGCACACAGGCAGCATCATCATCAGCATCATTGGCTGGGCTTTCTGCATTGCAATGACAAAGATGTCACTGTTAGATAGCTCAAGGGACACGCTCACTTGGTTTGATTCAATTACACTAGTTCATCGAATATCAACAATCATGGCATACAACATGGAAGCTACAACAGATACTTGGAGCTCACGATCGACTAGTGTCAAGATATGGCTTATTTATGTGTTTGGAATATATTGGATATTATTATGTCATTTTTCAGTGGTATTAGTGTGGTTCCACACTCATTCTGGAGGTGACATAGTAGTATACAATGTACAAGGGCAACATATACTAAAGGTGATTGAGACAATATCTTTTCATTGCAGTGAATTATCGGATGGGAAGTCAATTCTTGTTCCTATACTGTGGTACTCTTGGATCGACTTGATCATTGCCTACACTCCGCATACCTTGGCACCTGGTGAGAGCTTGAGTGGTGCTACATGGTACTTGAAATGGGCAGGAGAAGTCAATCATAGCTGCAGGACATGGAAATATTCATTTAGACTTCATGTTATAGATGATATTAGTTTTCTGATTAGATTCTATGTTTACATAGATTTATTTCACAGTCTACTGGTAGTAGCAGGACAAATTGTATCCTTTTGGACCCGGATTGGGATTTTTATTCGTTTATTTATATATTAGCCACTAGGTACAATGCCTAGTGGTATATTTTGAAAAAAAAAAAAAAAAAAAACACACTATTTATAGGAGTACAAAGGCATAAAAATAACATTAAAAACTAGGTGGGGTGGTGGTAGTGGAAAACACAATTATTACAATGAGGTAGGTGGTTGCTAATGTCTAAGAAAAGTCTTTGGTAGGTGAGGGGCGGCCAAGACTCTTTGGGGCAGATTTGGGCCTTAACAACTTGTTTTGGGCCATTTGTTTGGACTCCAATTGGGCTGTTCTTGTAACACCTCTTTCTGGACTCTTTTAAGCTCATTTTGAGCCCATTTGGTGACTCCATGGGCAGATTTGTGTAACCAAATCTTCCTCCTCTTGGACTTCAATTTGAGCAACCAAATAGTTGTAAAACTTAGACAACTCTTCTCCTTTGGGCATGAGCTCTTCCTCCATAGTTAGAAGCTTCTTTATTTGCCATTGAAGTCCAGCAACCTTAGTTTGCAATTCCTTAGCTTGAGATCTTGTAAATGGCCTTCTTGGAGCTTCCAAAACTCTATCCTTATCAGTGATGCTATCAGATGCGTCCTACTACAATCGTATTACATTACTCCCAATCTGTTATGACTACAATCGAATTAGTCAAATGGACTTATGTGGTTGTCGTAGGTCGATACGTCCTAGTATATGAATGGAATCATATTCATTCATGGTCATTTACTAAATAACAACCACGATATATAAACGGAAGGTCCTATTTCCACAATCGCATTTCTCAAATGGACTTATGTGGTTGTCGTAGGCCGATGCGTCATACTACAATCGTATTACATTACTCCCAATCTGTTATGACTACAATCGAATTAGTCAAATGGACTTATGTGGTTGTCGTAGGTCGATGCGTCCTAGTATATGAATGAAATCATATTCATTCGCGGTCAATTACTAAACAACAACCACGATATATAAACGGAAGGTCCTATTACTACAATCGCATTTGTCAAATGGACTTATGTGGTTGTCGTAGGCCGATGCGTCCTACTACAATCGTATTACATTACTCCCAATCTGTTATGACTACAATCGAATTAGTCAAATGGACTTATGTGGTTGTCGTAGGTCGATGCGTCCTAGTATATGAATGAAATCATTTTCATTCGCGGTCAATTACTAAACAACAACCACGATATATAAACGGAAGGTCCTATTACTACAATCGTATTTGTCAAATGGACTTATGTGGTTGTCGTAGGCCGATGCGTCCTACTACAATCGTATTACATTACTCCCAATCTGTTATGACTACAATCGTATTAGTCACATGGACTTATGTGGTTGTCGTAGGCCGATGCGTCCTAGTATATGACTGAAATCATATTCATAGATGGTTAATTACTAAATAATAACCATGATATATAAACGGAAGGTCATATTACTAAAATCGTATTAGTCAAATGGACTTATGTGGTTGTCGTAGGCCGATGCGTCCTACTACAATCGTATTACATTACTCCCAAACTGTTATGACTACAATCGTATTAGTCAAATGGACTTATGTGGTTGTCGTA
Organism: Nicotiana noctiflora; assembly: GCA_032618575.1. NCBI lineage: Eukaryota > Viridiplantae > Streptophyta > Magnoliopsida > Solanales > Solanaceae > Nicotiana > Nicotiana noctiflora. The sequence goes on along the minus strand of JASVEL010008920.1, from coordinate 17,849 downwards.
GGCCGATGCGCCTAGTATATGAATGGAATAATATTCACTCACGATCAATTACTAAATAACAACCACGATATATAAACGGAAGGTCCTATTACTACAATCGTATTAGTCAAATGGACTTATGAGGTTGTCGTAGGTCGATGCGTCCTAGTATATGAATGGAATCATATTCATTCACGGTTAATTACTAAATAACAACCACAATATATAAACGGAAGGTCCTATTACTACAATCGTATTAGTCAAATGGACTTATTTGGTTGTCGTAGGCCGATGCGTCCTACTACAATCGTATTACATTACTCCCAATCTGTTATGACTACAATCGTATTAGTCAAATGGACTTATGTGGTTGTCGTAGGCCGATGCGTCCTAGTATGTGGTTGTCGTAGGCCGATGCGTCCTTGTATGTGGTTGTCGTAGGCCGATGCGTCCAACTACAGTGGTATTACATTACTCCCAATCTGTTATGACTACAATCGTATTAGTCAAATGGACTTATGTGGTTGTCGTAGGCCGATGCGTCCTAGTATATGAATGAAATCATATTCATAGTTGGTCAATTACAATTTAACAACCAAGATACATAAACGGAAGGTCACTACAAGCGTATTTGTCAAATGGACTTATGTGGTTGTCGTAGGCCGATGCGTCGTACTACAATCGTATTACGTTACTCTCAATCTTTTATGACTACAATCGTATTAGTCAAATGGACTTATGTGGTTGTCGTAGGTCGATGCGTCATTCTACAATCGTATTACATTACTCCCAATCTGTTATGACTACAATCGAATTAGTCAAATGGACTTATGTGGTTGTCGTAGGTCGATACGTCCTAGAATATGAATGGAATCATATTCATTCATGGTCATTTACTAAATAACAACCACGATATATAAACGGAAGGTCCTATTACCACAATCGCATTTCTCAAATGGACTTATGTGGTTGTCGTAGGCCGATGCGTCCTACTACAATTGTATTACATTACTCCCAATCTGTTATGACTACAATCGAATTAGTCAAATGGACTTATGTGGTTGTCGTAGGTCGATGCGTCCTAGTATATGAATGAAATCATATTCATTCGCGGTCAATTACTAAACAATAACCACGATATATAAACGGAAGGTCCTATTACTACAATAGCATTTGTCAAATGGACTTATGTGGTTGTCGTAGGCCGATGCGTCCTACTACAATCGTATTACATTACTCCCAATCTGTTATGACTACAATCGAATTAGTCAAATGGACTTATGTGATTGTCGTAGGTCGATACGTCCTAGTATATGAATGGAATCATATTCATTCATGGTCATTTACTAAATAACAACCACGATATATAAACGGAAGGTCCTATTACCACAATCGCATTTCTCAAATGGACTTATGTGGTTGTCGTAGGCCGATGCGTCCTACTACAATCGTATTACATTACTCCCAATCTGTTATGACTACAATCGAATTAGTCAAATGGACTTATGTGGTTGTCGTAGGTCGATGCGTCCTAGTATATGAATGAAATCATATTCATTCGCGGTCAATTACTAAACAACAACCACGATATATAAACGGAAGGTCCTATTACTACAATCGCATTTGTCAAATGGACTTATGTGGTTGTCGTAGGTCGATGCGTCCTACTACAATCGTATTACATTACTCCCAATCTGTTATGACTACAATCGAATTAGTCAAATGGACTTATGTGGTTGTCGTAGGTCGATGCGTCCTAGTATATGAATGAAATCATTTTCATTCGCGGTCAATTACTAAACAACAACCACGATATATAAACGGAAGGTCCTATTACTACAATCGCATTTGTCAAATGGACTTATGTGGTTGTCGTAGGCCGATGCGTCCTACTACAATCGTATTACATTACTCCCAATCTGTTATGACTACAATCGAATTAGTCAAATGGACTTATGTGATTGTCGTAGGTCGATACGTCCTAGTATATGAATGGAATCATATTCATTCATGGTCATTTACTAAATAACAACCACGATATATAAACGGAAGGTCCTATTACCACAATCGCATTTCTCAAATGGACTTATGTGGTTGTCGTAGGCCGATGCGTCCTACTACAATCGTATTACATTACTCCCAATCTGTTATGACTACAATCGAATTAGTCAAATGGACTTATGTGGTTGTCGTAGGTCGATGCGTCCTAGTATATGAATGAAATCATATTCATTCGCGGTCAATTACTAAACAACAACCACGATATATAAACGGAAGGTCCTATTACTACAATCGCATTTGTCAAATGGACTTATGTGGTTGTCGTAGGCCGATGCGTCCTACTACAATCGTATTACATTACTCCCAATCTGTTATGACTACAATCGAATTAGTCAAATGGACTTATGTGGTTGTCGTAGGTCGATGCGTCCTAGTATATGAATGAAATCATTTTCATTCGCGGTCAATTACTAAACAACAACCACGATATATAAACGGAAGGTCCTATTACTACAATCGCATTTGTCAAATGGACTTATGTGGTTGTCGTAGGCCGATGCGTCCTACTACAATCGTATTACATTACTCCCAATCTGTTATGACTACAATCGTATTAGTCAAATGGACTTATGTGGTTGTCGTAGGCCGATGCGTCCTAGTATATGACTGAAATCATATTCATAGATGGTTAATTACTAAATAATAACCATGATATATAAACGGAAGGTCCTATTACTAAAATCGTATTAGTCAAATGGACTTATGTGGTTGTCGTAGGCCGATGCGTCCTACTACAATCGTATTACATTTCTCCCAAACTGTTATGACTACAATCGTATTAGTCAAATGGACTTATGTGGTTGTCGTAGGCCGATGCGCCTAGTATATGAATGGAATAATATTCACTCACGATCAATTACTAAATAACAACCACGATATATAAACTGAAGGTCCTATTACTACAATCGTATTAGTCAAATGGACTTATGTGGTTGTCGTAGGTCGATGCGTCCTAGTATATGAATGGAATCATATTCATTCACGGTTAATTACTAAATAACAACCACGATATATAAACGGAAGGTCCTATTACTACAATCGTATTAGTCAAATGGACTTATTTGGTTGTCGTAGGCCGATGCGTCCTACTACAATCGTATTACATTACTTCCAATCTGTTATGACTACAATCGTATGAGTCAAATGGACTTATGTGGTTGTCGTAGGCCGATCAGTCCTAGTATATGAATGAAATCATATTCATTCACGGTCAATTACTAAATAACAACCACGATATATAAACAGAAGGTCCTATTACTACAATCGTATTTGTCAAATGGACTTATGTGGTTGTCGTAGGCCGATGCTGATAACAACTATGTCGGGAATCCAAACTAGAGTAAGAATTTGAGAAGTAAATGCGGAAGCAATAACAACAGGAATTGAACAACTAGAATTAAAGAGACGAAAATAAAGGATATGGGAAAGATTCAAGGAAAGAATTCCGAGAACTTTCAAGAACGCAAGTTCTATAGCCTTGACAAGATCAAAGTAACAACGTCTTGATTTATGAAAGAAATCAAACGCCTTTACTTAAAAGCAAATCAAAACAATAGATTCGGATCTTGACCACTTTACGAGTAACTTGAGACAACAATTAATGCTAGTATTAATCGTCTTCTAAGAATACCACAAAGGAATCAAAGATATCATAAAAGAGAAGTAATCTTACTACCTTGAACTATGAACTAGTAAAGGTTGAAAGATAAATCTCAAAGCACAAGTAGCAAAGGTTCAAAAGAACTCTCAAAGTTTGATATACTCACTCAATAATAATCTGCCTTATGAAGCAGAAGAACACACTATTTATAGGAGTACAAAGGCATAAAAATAACATTAAAAACTAGGTGGGGTGGTGGTAGTGGAAAACACAATTATTACAATGAGGTAGGTGGTTGCTAATGTCTAAGAAAAGTCTTTGGTAGGTGAGGGGCGGCCAAGACTCTTTGGGGCAGATTTGGGCCTTAACAACTTGTTTTGGGCCATTTGTTTGGACTCCAATTGGGCTGTTCTTGTAACACCTCTTTCTGGACTCTTTTAAGCTCATTTTGAGCCCATTTGGTGACTCCATGGGCAGATTTGTGTAACCAAATCTTCCTCCTCTTGGACTTCAATTTGAGCAACCAAATAGTTGTAAAACTTAGACAACTCTTCTCCTTTGGGCATGAGCTCTTCCTCCATAGTTAGAAGCTTCTTTATTTGCCATTGAAGTCCAGCAACCTTAGTTTGCAATTCCTTAGCTTGAGATCTTGTAAATGGCCTTCTTGGAGCTTCCAAAACTCTATCCTTATCGGTGATGCTATCAGATGCGTCCTACTACAATCGTATTACATTACTCCCAATCTGTTATGACTACAATCGAATTAGTCAAATGGACTTATGTGGTTGTCGTAGGTCGATACGTCCTAGTATATGAATGGAATCATATTCATTCATGGTCATTTACTAAATAACAACCACGATATATAAACGGAAGGTCCTATTTCCACAATCGCATTTCTCAAATGGACTTATGTGGTTGTCGTAGGCCGATGCGTCATACTACAATCGTATTACATTACTCCCAATCTGTTATGACTACAATCGAATTAGTCAAATGGACTTATGTGGTTGTCGTAGGTCGATGCGTCCTAGTATATGAATGAAATCATATTCATTCGCAGTCAATTACTAAACAACAACCACGATATATAAACGGAAGGTCCTATTACTACAATCGCATTTGTCAAATGGACTTATGTGGTTGTCGTAGGCCGATGCGTCCTACTACAATCGTATTACATTACTCCCAATCTGTTATGACTACAATCGAATTAGTCAAATGGACTTATGTGGTTGTCGTAGGTCGATGCGTCCTAGTATATGAATGAAATCATTTTCATTCGCGGTCCATTACTAAACAACAACCACGATATATAAACGGAAGGTCCTATTACTACAATCGCATTTGTCAAATGGACTTATGTGGTTGTCGTAGGCCGATGCGTCCTACTACAATCGTATTACATTACTCCCAAACTGTTATGACTACAATCGTATTAGTCAAATGGACTTATATGAATGAAATCATATTCATTCACGGTCAATTACTAAATAACAACCACGATATATAAACAGAAGGTCCTATTACTACAATCGTATTTGTCAAATGGACTTATGTGGTTGTCGTAGGCCGATGCTGATAACAACTATGTCGGGAATCCAAACTAGAGTAAGAATTTGAGAAGTAAATGCGTAAGCAATAACAACAGGAATTGAACAACTAGAATTAAAGAGACGAAAATAAAGGATATGGGAAAGATTCAAGGAAAGAATTCCGAGAACTTTCAAGAACGCAAGTTCTATAGCCTTGACAAGATCAAAGTAACAACGTCTTGATTTATGAAAGAAATCAAACGCCTTTACTTAAAAGCAAATCAAAACAATAGATTCGGATCTTGACCACTTTACGAGTAACTTGAGACAACAATTAATGCTAGTATTAATCGTCTTCTAAGAATACCACAAAGGAATCAAAGATATCATAAAAGAGAAGTAATCTTACTACCTTGAACTATGAACTAGTAAAGGTTGAAAGATAAATCTCAAAGCACAAGTAGCAAAGGTTCAAAAGAACTCTCAAAGTTTGATATACTCACTCAATAATAATCTGCCTTATGAAGCAGAAGAACACACTATTTATAGGAGTACAAAGGCATAAAAATAACATTAAAAACTAGGTGGGGTGGTGGTAGTGGAAAACACAATTATTACAATGAGGTAGGTGGTTGCTAATGTCTAAGAAAAGTCTTTGGTAGGTGAGGGGCGGCCAAGACTCTTTGGGGCAGATTTGGGCCTTAACAACTTGTTTTGGGCCATTTGTTTGGACTCCAATTGGGCTGTTCTTGTAACACCTCTTTCTGGACTCTTTTAAGCTCATTTTGAGCCCATTTGGTGACTCCATGGGCAGATTTGTGTAACCAAATCTTCCTCCTCTTGGACTTCAATTTGAGCAACCAAATAGTTGTAAAACTTAGACAACTCTTCTCCTTTGGGCATGAGCTCTTCCTCCATAGTTAGAAGCTTCTTTATTTGCCATTGAAGTCCAGCAACCTTAGTTTGCAATTCCTTAGCTTGAGATCTTGTAAATGGCCGTCTTTGTCAAATGGACTTATGTGGTTGTCGTAGGCCGATGCGTCCTACTACAATCGTATTACATTACTCCCAATCTGTTATGACTACAATCGAATTAGTCAAATGGACTTATGTGGTTGTCGTAGGTCGATACGTCCTAGTATATGAATGGAATCATATTCATTCATGGTCATTTACTAAATAACAACCACGATATATAAACGGAAGGTCCTATTTCCACAATCGCATTTCTCAAATGGACTTATGTGGTTGTCGTAGGCCGATGCGTCATACTACAATCGTATTACATTACTCCCAATCTGTTATGACTACAATCGAATTAGTCAAATGGACTTATGTGGTTGTCGTAGGTCGATGCGTCCTAGTATATGAATGAAATCATATTCATTCGCAGTCAATTACTAAACAACAACCACGATATATAAACGGAAGGTCCTATTACTACAATCGCATTTGTCAAATGGACTTATGTGGTTGTCGTAGGCCGATGCGTCCTACTACAATCGTATTACATTACTCCCAATCTGTTATGACTACAATCGAATTAGTCAAATGGACTTATGTGGTTGTCGTAGGTCGATGCGTCCTAGTATATGAATGAAATCATTTTCATTCGCGGTCCATTACTAAACAACAACCACGATATATAAACGGAAGGTCCTATTACTACAATCGCATTTGTCAAATGGACTTATGTGGTTGTCGTAGGCCGATGCGTCCTACTACAATCGTATTACATTACTCCCAATCTGTTATGACTACAATCGTATTAGTCAAATGGACTTATGTGGTTGTCGTAGGCCGATGCGTCCTAGTATATGACTGAAATCATATTCATAGATGGTTAATTACTAAATAATAACCATGATATATAAACGGAAGGTCCTATTACTAAAATCGTATTAGTCAAATGGACTTATGTGGTTGTCGTAGGCCGATGCGTCCTACTACAATCGTATTACATTACTCCCAAACTGTTATGACTACAATCGTATTAGTCAAATGGACTTATGTGGTTGTCGTAGGCCGATGCGCCTAGTATATGAATGGAATAATATTCACTCACGATCAATTACTAAATAACAACCACGATATATAAACTGAAGGTCCTATTACTACAATCGTATTAGTCAAATGGACTTATGTGGTTGTCGTAGGTCGATGCGTCCTAGTATATGAATGGAATCATATTCATTCACGGTTAATTACTAAATAACAACCACGATATATAAACGGAAGGTCCTATTACTACAATCGTATTAGTCAAATGGACTTATTTGGTTGTCGTAGGCCGATGCGTCCTACTACAATCGTATTACATTACTCCCAATCTGTTATGACTACAATCGTATTAGTCAAATGGACTTATGTGGTTGTCGTAGGCCGATGCGTCCTAGTATGTGGTTGTCGTAGGCCGATGCGTCCTAGTATGTGGTTGTCGTAGGCCGATGCGTCCAACTACAGTGGTATTACATTACTCCCAATCTGTTATGACTACAATCGTATTAGTCAAATGGACTTATGTGGTTGTCGTAGGCCGATGCGTCCTAGTATATGAATGAAATCATATTCATAGTTGGTCAATTACTATTTAACAACCAAGATACATAAACGGAAGGTCACTACAAGCGTATTAGTCAAATGGACTTATGTGGTTGTCGTAGGCCGATGCGTCGTACTACAATCGTATTACGTTACTCCCAATCTTTTATGACTACAATCGTATTAGTCAAATGGACTTATGTGGTTGTCGTAGGTCGATGCGTCATTCGACAATCGTATTACATTACTCCCAATCTGTTATGACCACAATCGTATTAGTCAAATGGACTTATGTGGTTGTCGTAGGCCGATGCGTCCTAGTATATGACTGAAATCATATTCAGAGATGGTCAATTACTAAATAACAACCATGATATATAAACGGAAGGTCCTATTACTACAATTGTATTAGTCAAATGAACTTATGTGGTTGTCGTAGGCCGATGCGTCCAACTACAATGGTATTACATTACTCCCAATCTGTTATGACTACAATCGTATTAGTCAAATGGACTTATGTTGTTGTCGTAGGCCGATGCGTCCTAGTATATGAATGAAATCATATTCATAGTTGGCTAATTACTATTTAACAACCAAGATACATAAACGGAAGGTCACCACAATCGTATTAGTCAAATGGACTTATGTGGTTGTCGTAGGCCGATGCGTCCTACTACAATCGTATAACATTACTCTCAATTTGTTATGACTACAGTCGTATTAGTCAAATGGAGTTATGTGATTGTCGTAGGCGGATGCGTTAGGTATATGAATGAAATCATATTCATAGATGGCCAATTACTATATAACAACCAAGATACATAAACGGAAGGTCTCTACAATCGTATTAGTCAAATGGACTTATGTGGTTGTCGTTGGCCGATGCGTCCTACTACAATCGTAATACATTACTTCCAATCTATTATGACTACAATCGTATTAGTCAAATGGACTTATGTGGTTGTTGTAGGCCGATGCGTCCTAGTATATAAATGGAATCATATTCATTCTTGGTCAATTACTAAATAGCAACCACGATATATACACCAAAGGTCCTATTACTACAATCGTATTAGTCAAATGTACTTATGTGGTTGTCGTAGGCCGATGCGTCGTACTACAATCGTATTACATTACTCCCAATCTTTTATGACTACAATCGTATTAGTCAAATGGACTTATGTGGTTGTCGTAGGCCTATGCGTCCTTCTACAATCGTATTACATTACTCCCAATCTGTTATGACTACAATCGTATTAGTCAAATGGACTTATGTGGTTGTCGTAGGCCGATGCATCCTAGTATATAAATGTAATCATATTCATTCTTGCTCAATTAGTAAATAACAACCACGATATATAAACGGAATGTCCTATTATTACAATCGTATTAGTCAAATGGACTTATGTGGTTGTCGAAGGCCGATCGTCCTACTACAATCGTATTACATTACTCCCAATCTGTTATGACTACAATCGAATTAGTCAAATGGACTTATGTGATTGTCGTAGGCCGATCAGTCCTAGTATATGAATGAAATCATATTCATTCACGGTCAATTACTAAATAACAACCACGATATATAAACAGAAGGTCCTATTACTACAATCGTATTTGTCAAATGGACTTATGTGGTTGTCGTAGGCCGATGCGTCCTACTACAATCGTATTACATTACTCCCAATCTGTTATGACTACAATCGAATTAGTCAAATGGACTTATGTGGTTGTCGTAGATCGATACGTCCTAGTATATGAATGGAATCATATTCATTCATGGTCATTTACTAAATAACAACCACGATATATAAACGGAAGGTCCTATTACTACAATCGTATTAGTCAAATGGACTTATTTGGTTGTCGTAGGCCGATGCGTCCTACTACAATCGTATTACATTACTCCCAATCTGTTATGACTACAATCGTATTAGTCAAATGGACTTATGTGGTTGTCGTAGGCCGATGCGTCCTAGTATGTGGTTGTCGTAGGCCGATGCGTCCTAGTATGTGGTTGTCGTAGGCCGATGCGTCCAACTACAGTGGTATTACATTACTCCCAATCTGTTATGACTACAATCGTATTAGTCAAATGGACTTATGTGGTTGTCGTAGGCCGATGCGTCCTAGTATATGAATGAAATCATATTCATAGTTGGTCAATTACTATTTAACAACCAAGATACATAAACGGAAGGTCACTACAAGCGTATTATGTGGTTGTCGTAGGCCGATGCGTCGTACTACAATCGTATTACGTTACTCCCAATCTTTTATGACTACAATCGTATTAGTCAAATGGACTTATGTGGTTGTCGTAGGTCGATGCGTCATTCTACAATCGTATTACATTACTCCCAATCTGTTATGACCACAATCGTATTAGTCAAATGGACTTATGTGGTTGTCGTAGGCCGATGCGTCCTAGTATATGACTGAAATCATATTCAGAGATAGTCAATTACTAAATAACAACCATGATATATAAACGGAAGGTCCTATTACTACAATTGTATTAGTCAAATGAACTTATGTGGTTGTCGTAGGCCGATGCGTCCAACTACAATGGTATTACATTACTCCCAATCTGTTATGACTACAATCGTATTAGTCAAATGGACTTATGTGGTTGTCGTAGGCCGATGCGTCCTAGTATATGAATGAAATCATATTCATAGTTGGCTAATTACTATTTAACAACCAAGATACATAAACGGAAGGTCACCACAATCGTATTAGTCAAATGGACTTATGTGGTTGTCGTAGGCCGATGCGTCCTACTACAATCGTATAACATTACTCTCAATTTGTTATGACTACAGTCGTATTAGTCAAATGGAGTTATGTGATTGTCGTAGGCGGATGCGTTAGGTATATGAATGAAATCATATTCATAGATGGCCAATTACTATATAACAACCAAGATACATAAACGGAAGGTCTCTACAATCGTATTAGTCAAATGGACTTATGTGGTTGTCGTTGGCCGATGCGTCCTACTACAATCGTAATACATTACTTCCAATCTGTTATGACTACAATCGCATTTGTCAAATGGACTTATGTGGTTGTCGTAGGCCTATGCGTCCTTCTACAATCGTATTACATTACTCCCAATCTGTTATGACTACAATCGTATTAGTCAAATGGACTTATGTGGTTGTCGTAGGCCGATGCATCCTAGTATATAAATGTAATCATATTCATTCTTGCTCAATTAGTAAATAACAACCACGATATATAAACGGAATGTCCTATTATTACAATCGTATTAGTCAAATGGACTTATGTGGTTGTCGTAGGCCGATGCGTCCTACTACAATCGTATTACATTACTCCCAATCTGTTATGACTACAATCGAATTAGTCAAATGGACTTATGTGGTTGTCGTAGGTCGATGCGTCCTAGTATATGAATGAAATCATTTTCATTCGCGGTCCATTACTAAACAACAACCACGATATATAAACGGAAGGTCCTATTACTACAATCGCATTTGTCAAATGGACTTATGTGGTTGTCGTAGGCCGATGCGTCCTACTACAATCGTATTACATTACTCCCAATCTGTTATGACTACAATCGTATTAGTCAAATGGACTTATGTGGTTGTCGTAGGCCGATGCGTCCTAGTATATGACTGAAATCATATTCATAGATGGTTAATTACTAAATAATAACCATGATATATAAACGGAAGGTCCTATTACTAAAATCGTATTAGTCAAATGGACTTATGTGGTTGTCGTAGGCCGATGCGTCCTACTACAATCGTATTACATTACTCCCAAACTGTTATGACTACAATCGTATTAGTCAAATGGACTTATGTGGTTGTCGTAGGCCGATGCGCCTAGTATATGAATGGAATAATATTCACTCACGATCAATTACTAAATAACAACCACGATATATAAACTGAAGGTCCTATTACTACAATCGTATTAGTCAAATGGACTTATGTGGTTGTCGTAGGTCGATGCGTCCTAGTATATGAATGGAATCATATTCATTCACGGTTAATTACTAAATAACAACCACGATATATAAACGGAAGGTCCTATTACTACAATCGTATTAGTCAAATGGACTTATTTGGTTGTCGTAGGCCGATGCGTCCTACTACAATCGTATTACATTACTCCCAATCTGTTATGACTACAATCGTATTAGTCAAATGGACTTATGTGGTTGTCGTAGGCCGATGCGTCCTAGTATGTGGTTGTCGTAGGCCGATGCGTCCTAGTATGTGGTTGTCGTAGGCCGATGCGTCCAACTACAGTGGTATTACATTACTCCCAATCTGTTATGACTACAATCGTATTAGTCAAATGGACTTATGTGGTTGTCGTAGGCCGATGCGTCCTAGTATATGAATGAAATCATATTCATAGTTGGTCAATTACTATTTAACAACCAAGATACATAAACGGAAGGTCACTACAAGCGTATTAGTCAAATGGACTTATGTGGTTGTCGTAGGCCGATGCGTCGTACTACAATCGTATTACGTTACTCCCAATCTTTTATGACTACAATCGTATTAGTCAAATGGACTTATGTGGTTGTCGTAGGTCGATGCGTCATTCGACAATCGTATTACATTACTCCCAATCTGTTATGACCACAATCGTATTAGTCAAATGGACTTATGTGGTTGTCGTAGGCCGATGCGTCCTAGTATATGACTGAAATCATATTCAGAGATGGTCAATTACTAAATAACAACCATGATATATAAACGGAAGGTCCTATTACTACAATTGTATTAGTCAAATGAACTTATGTGGTTGTCGTAGGCCGATGCGTCCAACTACAATGGTATTACATTACTCCCAATCTGTTATGACTACAATCGTATTAGTCAAATGGACTTATGTGGTTGTCGTAGGCCGATGCGTCCTAGTATATGAATGAAATCATATTCATAGTTGGCTAATTACTATTTAACAACCAAGATACATAAACGGAAGGTCACCACAATCGTATTAGTCAAATGGACTTATGTGGTTGTCGTAGGCCGATGCGTCCTACTACAATCGTATAACATTACTCTCAATTTGTTATGACTACAGTCGTATTAGTCAAATGGAGTTATGTGATTGTCGTAGGCGGATGCGTTAGGTATATGAATGAAATCATATTCATAGATGGCCAATTACTATATAACAACCAAGATACATAAACGGAAGGTCTCTACAATCGTATTAGTCAAATGGACTTATGTGGTTGTCGTTGGCCGATGCGTCCTACTACAATCGTAATACATTACTTCCAATCTATTATGACTACAATCGTATTAGTCAAATGGACTTATGTGGTTGTTGTAGGCCGATGCGTCCTAGTATATGAATGGAATCATATTCATTCTTGGTCAATTACTAAATAGCAACCACGATATATACACCAAAGGTCCTATTACTACAATCGTATTAGTCAAATGTACTTATGTGGTTGTCGTAGGCCGATGCGTCGTACTACAATCGTATTACATTACTCCCAATCTTTTATGACTACAATCGTATTAGTCAAATGGACTTATGTGGTTGTCGTAGGCCTATGCGTCCTTCTACAATCGTATTACATTACTCCCAATCTGTTATGACTACAATCGTATTAGTCAAATGGACTTATGTGGTTGTCGTAGGCCGATGCATCCTAGTATATAAATGTAATCATATTCATTCTTGCTCAATTAGTAAATAACAACCACGATATATAAACGGAATGTCCTATTATTACAATCGTATTAGTCAAATGGACTTATGTGGTTGTCGAAGGCCGATCGTCCTACTACAATCGTATTACATTACTCCCAATCTGTTATGACTACAATCGAATTAGTCAAATGGACTTATGTGATTGTCGTAGGCCGATAAGTCCTAGTATATGAATGAAATCATATTCATTCACGGTCAATTACTAAATAACAACCACGATATATAAACAGAAGGTCCTATTACTACAATCGTATTTGTCAAATGGACTTATGTGGTTGTCGTAGGCCGATGCGTCCTACTACAATCGTATTACATTACTCCCAATCTGTTATGACTACAATCGAATTAGTCAAATGGACTTATGTGGTTGTCGTAGATCGATACGTCCTAGTATATGAATGGAATCATATTCATTCATGGTCATTTACTAAATAACAACCACGATATATAAACGGAAGGTCCTATTACTACAATCGTATTAGTCAAATGGACTTATTTGGTTGTCGTAGGCCGATGCGTCCTACTACAATCGTATTACATTACTCCCAATCTGTTATGACTACAATCGTATTAGTCAAATGGACTTATGTGGTTGTCGTAGGCCGATGCGTCCTAGTATGTGGTTGTCGTAGGCCGATGCGTCCTAGTATGTGGTTGTCGTAGGCCGATGCGTCCAACTACAGTGGTATTACATTACTCCCAATCTGTTATGACTACAATCGTATTAGTCAAATGGACTTATGTGGTTGTCGTAGGCCGATGCGTCCTAGTATATGAATGAAATCATATTCATAGTTGGTCAATTACTATTTAACAACCAAGATACATAAACGGAAGGTCACTACAAGCGTATTATGTGGTTGTCGTAGGCCGATGCGTCGTACTACAATCGTATTACGTTACTCCCAATCTTTTATGACTACAATCGTATTAGTCAAATGGACTTATGTGGTTGTCGTAGGTCGATGCGTCATTCTACAATCGTATTACATTACTCCCAATCTGTTATGACTACAATCGTATTAGTCAAATGGACTTATGTGGTTGTCGTAGGCCGATGCGTCCTAGTATATGACTGAAATCATATTCAGAGATGGTCAATTACTAAATAACAACCATGATATATAAACGGAAGGTCCTATTACTACAATTGTATTAGTCAAATGAACTTATGTGGTTGTCGTAGGCCGATGCGTCCAACTACAATGGTATTACATTACTCCCAATCTGTTATGACTACAATCGTATTAGTCAAATGGACTTATGTGGTTGTCGTAGGCCGATGCGTCCTAGTATATGAATGAAATCATATTCATAGTTGGCTAATTACTATTTAACAACCAAGATACATAAACGGAAGGTCACCACAATCGTATTAGTCAAATGGACTTATGTGGTTGTCGTAGGCCGATGCGTCCTACTACAATCGTATTACATTACTCTCAATCTGTTATGACTACAGTCGTATTAGTCAAATGGAGTTATGTGATTGTCGTAGGCGGATGCGTTAGGTATATGAATGAAATCATATTCATAGATGGCCAATTACTATATAACAACCAAGATACATAAACGGAAGGTCTCTACAATCGTATTAGTCAAATGGACTTATGTGGTTGTCGTAGGCCGATGCGTCCTACTACAATCGTAATACATTACTTCCAATCTGTTATGACTACAATCGTATTAGTCAAATGGACTTATGTGGTTGTTGTAGGCCGATGCGTCCTAGTATATGAATGGAATCATATTCATTCTTGGTCAATTACTAAATAGCAACCACGATATATACACCGAAGGTCCTATTACTACAATCGTATTAGTCAAATGTACTTATGTGGTTGTCGTAGGCCGATGCGTCGTACTACAATCGTATTACATTACTCCCAATCTTTTATGACTACAATCGTATTAGTCAAATGGACTTATGTGGTTGTCGTAGGCCTATGCGTCCTTCTACAATCGTATTACATTACTCCCAATCTGTTATGACTACAATCGTATTAGTCAAATGGACTTATGTGGTTGTCGTAGGCGGATGCATCCTAGTATATAAATGAAATCATATTCATTCTTGCTCAATTACTAAATAACAACCACGATATATAAACGGAATGTCCTATTACTACAATCGTATTAGTCAAATGGACTTATGTGGTTGTCGAAGGCCGATCGTCCTACTACAATCGTATTACATTACTCCCAATCTGTTATGACTACAATCGAATTAGTCAAATGGACTTATGTGATTGTCGTAGGCCGATAAGTCCTAGTATATGAATGAAATCATATTCATTCACGGTCAATTACTAAATAACAACCACGATATATAAACAGAAGGTCCTATTACTACAATCGTATTTGTCAAATGGACTTATGTGGTTGTCGTAGGTCGATGCGTCCTACTACAATCGTATTACATTACTCCCAATCTGTTTTGACTACAATCGAATTAGTCAAATGGACTTATGTGGTTGTCGTAGGTCGATACGTCCTAGTATATGAATGGAATCATATTCATTCATGGTCATTTACTAAATAACAACCACGATATATAAACGGAAGGTCCTATTTCCACAATCGCATTTCTCAAATGGACTTATGTGGTTGTCGTAGGCCGATGCGTCCTACTACAATCGTATTACATTACTCCCAATCTGTTATGACTACAATCGAATTAGTCAAATGGACTTATGTGGTTGTCGTAGGTCGATGCGTCCTAGTATATGAATGAAATCATATTTATTCGCGGTCAATTACTAAACAACAACCACGATATATAAACGGAAGGTCCTATTACTACAATCGCATTTGTCAAATGGACTTATGTGGTTGTCGTAGGCCGATGCGTCCTACTACAATCGTATTACATTACTCCCAATCTGTTATGACTACAATCGAATTAGTCAAATGGACTTATGTGGTTGTCGTAGGCCGATGCGTCCTAGTATATGACTGAAATCATATTCATAGATGGTTAATTACTAAATAATAACCATGATATATAAACGGAAGGTCCTATTACTAAAATCGTATTAGTCAAATGGACTTATGTGGTTGTCGTAGGCCGATGCGTCCTACTACAATCGTATTACATTACTCCCAAACTGTTATGACTAAAATCGTATTAGTCAAATGGACTTATGTGGTTGTCGTAGGCCGATGCGCCTAGTATATGAATGGAATAATATTCACTCACGATCAATTACTAAATAACAACCACGATATATAAACTGAAGGTCCTATTACTACAATCGTATTAGTCAAATGGACTTATGTGGTTGTCGTAGGTCGATGCGTCCTAGTATATGAATGGAATCATATTCATTCACGGTTAATTACTAAATAACAACCACGATATATAAACGGAAGGTCCTATTACTACAATCGTATTAGTCAAATGGACTTATTTGGTTGTCGTAGGCCGATGCGTCCTACTACAATCGTATTACATTACTCCCAATCTGTTATGACTACAATCGTATTAGTCAAATGGACTTATGTGGTTGTCGTAGGCCGATGCGTCCTAGTATGTGGTTGTCGTAGGCCGATGCGTCCAACTACAGTGGTATTACATTACTCCCAATCTGTTATGACTACAATCGTATTAGTCAAATGGACTTATGTGGTTGTCGTAGGCCGATGCGTTCAAGTCTTAATTCAAGGAAGGACAAGTCCTTATCATCCCGATCGGGATAGACGGGCCTGCCTCGCTGCGGGTCAGCACCTCGGGCTCTCTTTCTGCTTCAACATCAAAGAGGAATCGAACCTCTTCCAGTTCTGTGTTAACAAAAATCCATTTGATGTCCCCCCTCCTCCTTCCTCCGTTAGTTTAGCTGCAACGGCCGCAGACGCAGGAAGCAGTTCCTCTATGGGAAATTGAAAACGTGCCCTCGACCATTTGGTTTTATATCGATCAAGAAATGAAAAGGTGGGGCGGTCGGGGGCTATGCTGAATTCTTTTTCTTAGATAGAATGAATGGAAAAGGAGTGATTGCCTATGAGATCGCATTCCGTCGGTTTTTTAAGATTGGAGGGCTCCCTCTAGTGCTAAATAAAAAAGATCTTTGAGCAAGGGCTAGCTTTTCAACAGGCGAAGAAAGGCCTCACCAAACACTTCATGCCCAAAGGAAGAAGCAAATGAGCAATCGAGCCACGAGGAAACGAATAGTGATGCAAGTCTTCATCAAAGCTCACACGCTAAGTTTGGAACCCTTACCCTTTCCTGCGAAAACCAAAGCATCAAAGACATCGGCCACCTAGTAAAAAAGGGGAGTACAGGTCCCAGGTCTTTCCTTTCCTCTATGGCAGGAAGTCCCTCCAGCTTGTCTGGTTAACCGGGCTACCTATTCAAAGATGAACTAATTGCCTTTGGTTTCTTCTAATGGCAGGCCTGTGGTATATGAATGAAA
>JASVEL010008919.1:0-111713 GCA_032618575.1 Nicotiana noctiflora | reverse complement strand
GCGGCATCATTTGAGTAAGGAAGCTATGAGTGGTTAAAAGTGCTTTGATATATGGCTTCGAGCCAAGTTGGGGAGGTTGTTATTGATTAACTTATTGCACTGTTGTGTGCCATGTTGGTTCTGTCTCTAAGTATGTTGGGAAATTTTCATTAAGGTTATATGGTGCTTAGTTCATATGAAGAAATACTAGGATGTTTTGAACTGCTGTTGATAAAAAATGCTCAGTGTATAGAAAAGAAAGATAGCTATTTGTATCTGTATGTAATCATGTTCGGCAGTGTCCGAGTTCTAACAAAGCACGAGTGGTTCTGTTCAATAAGACAGTTGAATTACAGCTGAATAAGGGTGAATGACGCGCGAGAATGATTTTGCGGCGTTCAAGATTTTGCTTGTAATAGTCAGGTTCCTTAAGATTGTATATGTGGCTAAATATTGTGGGTTCGTTAGAAGGGATCAAGACTTGTGATATGTTATGTTAATTATGGGTTTCTATGTATCCGTATTGGAAGGTAATGGTAACGAATTCAGAATCGCAAGAAGTTCTTCAAAATAAAGTATTGTAGAATGTGGTACTTCTGGGAAATATTTGAGAGAGTATTCAGCGGCCTATGGGTCTTAGACCGTGTGGTCTTATGTATGAGTCTCGTGTGGTAATCTGAGCTGAGGTATTATGTGCTACAGTAAATGAGATATTAAATTAAAGATGGATCAGAAAGGAAACTGGGATAAATGGAATAGGTTGATAATAAACTAAAACGGTATGATAAGGATACGATTAATTCCTGGTATGTGTTCAAAGTAATGAGTCTTGCAGGTATTGTGTAACAAAGCTCTTGAGTGCTGGCAGTTACATAGCTCGATGTGGGTAAAAGAACTCAGTCCTGGTAGTTTGGTTTGTGCAATGGAATTGGGAGAAAGAGTTCGTGATGTGTTTTACCGTGGTCTGAGCATGAGTATACATTCTGTTGGTATGTGAAGCTTGGAATGTGTAATGATTTTTCTTCTATATGGGATCATGAAAGTTCTTTACTATTTGAGTACGTCGATGTTTGTGGCGTAGGAGAGGAATAGAAGTTTCCATGTTATCTTAGTGTGGTATGGTATATGCGATGTCTTAGGGAATGTTGATAATGGTATGTTAAAGGTTTTGAGATTGGTTCATAATATATGGGAAGTCATTAAAATTCTTGAGCAGCGCGGGCAGCTGCAGATAATTTGAGAATCAATCTTTCTGGTGATGAAGGAAACTGGTACTTCTATTCTAGTGATTTGACAGGGTATATGTTCAAAAGGGCAAGGTAATGTAAACTGACAATATCCGGTGGTATTGTGGTATTCTCTTGTTGGATCGACTATAACGATTGAGTTGTTAATGGCATAGAGAAATTTCTGAATGGCTTTCGTGGTATAAATGGATGCTTGATGTGTGTTATGTATTCGTATGATGGAGTGTGGAATCAGGCATAGTGATTCATGTGTTATATATGTGTTGGAGACTAGAAGTTCTCGTAATCCACCTATGCAGTAGTTGCATATCATGTGTATCGGTACCGTTTAGCGGTTATTGGAAATTAGAAGCCCTAGTGGATGTTTCTTTGCTTGATATGATGAATTTGGGTTATGATATTTTATTGCAGACTGGTTGTCTTAAGTTAGGTTGTCTAGACTAATGTGATATGGACTATGTCGGAAAAATGTCATAGGTTGCGTGGCAAGGTGCATCGGATTATGTTCTAACATGGTAGTTTTGTATCCAAGGACCAGCGGAAGGCTGGTAGGTATTGCTTTGTTAATTGGGCCTTCGTGGCGGATGTCAGTGTAGAGATTTCTACCATTGATTTAGCTCTGGTATTAAGGGACTTTTCGGATGTGTGTCACATGGCCGAGCATAGGACTATATAAGTCATTATAATGAGCAAATTTGACTTGATGTGCATTCTTTTTGTGAGGTATATATGTGTGGATTGGGTGGCACGCTGCCACGGGTATGGTATTTGGAACGGGTGGCACGTTGCCCCGGGTATGTTATCTGGATCGGGTTGCACGCCGCAATAGTGTGATGTGAAAATAGATTTAGTTACATGTTACCTTGTATGCATTACTTCCTGGTTCTAAGGAAAAGTATGTATTATGTATTGCTCGGCGAATAGCGCATTGGTTGTGTCCTTTTAGGGTTCGATAATGTATATTAATTGTATCACTATGGTGTGATTGATTGCTTGAGTTCAGCCCTAAATATGTGCGTGGCTGACCGTTTTGGGCATGGTAACTTGAGGTGCTTCATGGGTAATAGTATTTGGATAGAATCATCAGTTGTGGCAAGGCCACGTGATGTTACGACCTTTCGAGGAGGATTTGGTTACCCTATTTCTACGTTGTGAGATGGGATCTCAGTTCCGTGTTGTGATAGTACAGAGGAATTGGAATTACAACTCTTGAGTTGAGTCAGTTGTCATGGCTTGAGTATGTTCAGACCGTTTCTTATTGGAGCCTATGTTGTGCATGTTGTGGCTTAGGCCGATGTTGAGGTTTCATGTCACCAGTGTGGTTTGTTATAATCGAAATGATCATTGGAGTAATTCATTAGTGCAGAAATATTTGGCTCCGAAATATGTTGTAGTATCAAACAAAAGGGAAATGGATTCATAAATGATTGACTTGAGGGATGGGTTCGGTATATCGCATGTATCGATTGCCGTGGGCAGTATATGAAGGTGTTGGAATAAGACTTTAGCTAATGAAAAAGGTTTTTCAGTTAGTGTTTGGTTATTGTGGGCAATTGTTGTAATTAGAGGTCATCGTTTCGAGTGATTGGGTTGTTTGGTACATCATATGATCTCACCCAGAGTGGCGAGTATGGGTTATTACAGTTGGTTCGGGTGTATTCTGAGTATGGACGTGGGATTCGAATTTGGTATATGATTTCGGAAAGTGCATTGTGGTCTATAGCTCTTCGAATTAAGCAGTCTTGAAATACTTGCAGGTATTGTGTAACAAAGCTCTTGAGTGTTGGCAGTTGCATAGCTCGATGTGGGTAGAAGAACTCAGTCCTGGTAGTTTGGTTTGTGCAATGGAATTGGGAGAAAGAGTTCGTGATGTGTTTTACCGTGGTCTGAACATGAGTATACTTTCTGTTGGTATGTGAAGCTTGGAATGTGTAATGATTTTTCTTCTATATGGGATCATGAAAGTTCTTGACTAGTTGAGTGCGTCGATGTTTGTGGCGTAGGAGAGGAGTAGAAGTTTCCATGTTATCTTAGTGTGGTATGGTATATGCGATGTGTTATGGAATGTTGATAATGGTATGTTAAAGGTTTTGAGATCGGTTCATAATATATGGGAAGTCATTAAAATTCTTGAGCAGCGCGGGCAGCTGCAGATAATTTAAGAATCAATCTTTCTGGTGATGAAGGAAAATGGTACTACTATTCTAGTGATTTGACATGGTATATGTTCAAAAGGGCAAGGTAATGTAAACTGACAATATCCGGTGGTATTGCGGTATTCTCTTGTTGGATCGACTATAACGATTGAGTTGTTAATGGCATAGAGAAATTTCTGAATGGCATTCGTGGTATAAATGGATGCTTGATGTGTGTTATGTATTCGTATGGTGGAGTGTGGAATCATGCATAGTGATTCATGTGTTATATATGTGTTGGAGACTAGATGTTCACGTAATCCGCCTATGCAGTAGTTGCATATCATGTGTATCGGTACCGTTTAGCGGTTATTGGAAATTAGAAGCCCTAGTGGATGTTTCTTTGCTTGATATGATGAATTTGGGTTATGATATTTTATTGCAGACTGGTTGTCTTAAGTTAGGTTGTCTAGACTAATGTGATATGGACTATGTCGGAAAAATGCCATAGGTTGCGTGGCAAGGTGCATCGGATTATGTTCTAACAGGGTAGTTCTGTATCCAAGGACCAGCGGATGGCTGACAGGTATTGCTTTGTTAATTGGCCTTCGCGGCGGATGTCAGTGTAGAGATTTCTACCATTTATTTAGTTCTGGTATTAAGGGACTTTTCGGATGTGTTTCGCATGGACGAGCATAGGACTATATAAGTCATTGTAATGAGCAAATTTGACTCGATGTGCATTCCTTTTGTGAGGTATATATGTGTGGATTGGGCGGCACGCCACCACGGGTATGGTATTTGGAGCGGGTGGCACGTTGCCACGGGTATGTTATCTGGATCGGGTTACACGCCGTAATAGTGTGATGTGAAAATAGATTTAGTTATATGTTACCTTGAATAAATTACTTCCTGGTTCTGAGGAAAAGTATGTATTAGGTATTGCTCGGCGAATAGCGTATTGGTTGTGTCCTTTCAGGATTCGATAGTGTATATTAATGTATCACTATGGTGTGATAGATTTCTTGGGTTCAGCCCTAAATATATGTGTGGCTGACCGTTTTGGGCATGGTAACTTGAGGTATTTCATGGGTAATAGTATTTGGATAGAATCATGAGTTGTGGCAAGGCCACGTGATGTTACGACCTTTCGAGGAGGATTTGGTTACCCTATTTCTACGTTGTGAGATGGGATCTCAGTTCTGTGTTGTGATAGTATGGAGGAATTGGAATTACAACTCTTGAGTTGAGTTAGTTGTCATGGCTTGAGTATGTTCAGACCGTTTCTTATTGGAGCCTATGTAGTGCATGTTGTGGCTTAGGCCGATGTTAAGGTATCATGTCATCAGTGTGGTGTTTTATAATCGAAATGATCATTGGAGTAATTAATGAGTGCAGAAATGTTTGGCTCCGAAATCTTTTGTAGTATCAGACAAAAGGGAAATGGATTCATAAATGATCGACTTGATAGATGGGTTCGGTATATTGCATGTATCGATTGCCGTGGGCAGTATATGAAGGTGTTAGAATAAGACTTTAGCTAATGAAAAAGGTTTTTTAGTTAGTGTTTGGTTATTGTGGGCAATTGTTGTAATTAGAGGTCATCGTTTCGAGTGATTGGGTTGTTTGGTACATCATATGATCTCACCCAGAGTGGCGAGTATGGGTTATTACAGTTGGTTCGGGTGTATTCTGAGTATGGACATGGGATTCGAATTTGGTATATGATTTCGGAAAGTGCAATGTGGTCTATAGTTTAGATGGACTGTGGAATTTCAGCTATATTGTGTTATCAGACTTATGATAGATAGGGTGACATGGTATCACCTCGAATTTATGCTTGGTAAGGTCATTCTGCTATTGGGTTGGTTTTAGTTCAACTCTGAGCCCGCTCGAGAATGAGCGTTATTTTAAGTTAGGGAGAATGTGACGAGACGACCCGTCGTCACGTGAGTTACCACCCTGTTTTCCCCTTATTATGATGTTTCATGTTTCTATATTTGTATTAGAGTTTATTGGGTGAATTTTGGTTGAACCTGGTTGAAGATAAGGCATATAGCCTCTAAGAATGAAGTTTGGCTCAGAAAAGTCAACCTGAATATGACTTGTGAGTTAGAGGACTCGGAATCGAATTCTGATGGTTAGGTTAGCTTCGGGGGATCATTTGTGACTTAGGAGAGTGATCAGAATTTGGAGGTCCGGAGCAGAAATAGGCTTGAATTGGCGAAGTTGGAATTTTGGCGAACTCCGGTCGATAGATGAGATTTTAATCCGGGAGTCGGAATGGAATTCCGACAGTTGTAGTAGCTTTGTTGGGTGATTTTGGATATATCTGCAAAATTTCAGGTCATTCGGACATCGTTTGGTCGGGTTTTTGATTGAATGTTGGTTTCGGAAGTTATAGTTGAAACTTAGGCTTGAATCCGTCTTGATTTGATGATTTTTGTGCTTAGGGATGTGTTTTTATGATTGGAACAAGTTCTTATGATGTTTTGGAGTCGGTTGGTGGTTTTGGTTGAGGTCCCGAAGGCCTCGGGGTGATTTCGGGTGGTTAAACGGGCTAATTCTCATGTGGGATGGTAGCAGGTTTTTCAGAAAAATTGCAGAGGAAATTAAGCCTATGCGATCGCATAGAGCTGGCCATCAGAGGTTCGCGATCGCATGAGTTACTCCGCGTTCGAATAAGAGGAATTTCAGGGGAGTTGATTTTTGTACTACGCGATTGCATAGTAAATGACGCGATCGCATAGGGTTGGATATTTGAGCACTGCGATCGCATTGGTCAAGCCGCGATCGCATAGAAGGATTTTTGAAACTTAAGTTTTTGTTCATCGTGATCGCATGAGTGGGGCTACGATCGCATAGTATATAACTGGGCGGAATAGTAGGCTTTTATGATACATTTTAGACGCGAACCCCTCATTATTTCCTCCATTTTTATACTACATTGAGAGCTAATTGATAGAATTTGAAGGGGAATTTATCGAAAAGTGATTGGAGGTAAGTCTCGTGGTCTTAATACGTTATTTAATCAATGAATCTTTCATTAATTCTCTGAATTTTGGTATAAATTGAAGAAGTTAGGGCTTGGATTTTTGCTATGTAAAATTGGGATTTGGTAACTCATTTGAACTCCGATTTTGATAAGTTTATATGTACGAACTCGTGGCGAGATGGGGATTCCGAAAATATGAGTTTCATAATTTTTTGAGAAGCAGGTCCGGGGCTCGGGTTTTGCTAGTTTCGAGATCTTTCATGTATTATTATTATTTTCGATTGAGTGTTATTCCATTAGCCTATTTTGATATATTTGTACTGATTTTTGCTAGTTTCGACGCGTGCGGAGGCCGGTTTGAGGAGCTAAGACATCGCGGGCTAGAGTTTCGCCGGTTCGAGGTGGGTAATACTTGTAAATAATGTCCTAAGGGTTTGTAAACCCCTGACTTGCACATCCTAGTGTTGTATAGAGGTGACTTGCGCGCCAGATAACAGGCGTGGGGTAGAGCACCATTAGGGATTGTGACTTGGTCCATCCCGCTTAATAAAAACACTACCTAATTGCTTGAAATTGAATTGACACCCTAATAAATATATTAATTATCATGAATTGGACTGATTATCAAATTTTGGGTTCGTGCTGAATAATTGAATCCTTCAAGGATTGGTATCACTGTCTTGATAATACTGTATATAATTTCATCTCAGTCTAAGATTTTGAAATGGTATTTTTCTACCTTCAGGGATTGGTATCACCGTCCGACACTCAACTTTGTTATTCTGTTATTACTTGTTTTATTATGCGAACTCTTAGACTTGTAGAGTATTTACAGTATTGACTGATATTCTGATAGAGGCTTTTGGCTCGTGACCCCAGATCTTTGGGAAGTTACGTTATATTTTTGGGAGATTTTCGGATATTCTTAATACTATCAGATTGATCTTATTTTCCTTCACTATTGATGACTTAAAATAAATGATTTTGAGATCTAAGCTCGGGATGAGAGTGTATTTGGTCGGGCTAGCATAGCAATATGCTGGGCGCCATCACGACTGGGTTTTGGGGTCGTGACAAACGAATTACAAGGGAAATGATAAAAGAGTTTAAATTTATGTGCAGTGATAGCGAAAAACTATTTTTTTCCCATCAACTTACAGTGAACTACAATAGAACATGTAGTCTAACTTGGAAGCCTAGAAAATAATGTAAATTACTTGATAAAATAAGTTCAAATACATTGATAGCATAAAAATAAGCGTCTGCAAGTTATCCATAATAAACTTTACTACTAATGTAGTTACATATGCGTCTACTTGATGCCCCAATTAGGGATGACAAACAGGGCGAGGCTGGGCGAAACCTTAATGGGGCTGAGCAGGGCTAAGTATTAACACACTTTCAAGAAATAGATAATGGGATAAGGCAAGATTTTTGCTGCAAAGTCAACAAACAAACTAGAATTATCTTTTACTTGCGTTTGCCTACTTCATATGATGGAGGTTTGTCTTTTTTCTATGTTATGTGTTTATTTTTTCCTGGTTCGGGGTAGATATATAAATTGTTGTCCACAAATTATTTTGTTTATAATTCTAAGCAATTATTTGGTTATGTAATATTTGTGGATCTTGGGTGGTAGATATTTTGTGAATATGTTAAATGAAGCAAGAGCAAGAGTGCAGCTACAGTGAACTCTAGTGGTTTTTGAAGTGTTTATTGCTCCAGGTCTTTAGGTAGATGTCACACACATACATGAAAAGAAGTCAATCAATTGTTGGGTACAACTATTACTTACTACTCCCTCCGGTCCAAAATAAGTGATTTTTTTGGATGTTTTCACACATTAAGAAAGTCACCTTTTAGCATTAATTAGCAATAGAATTGACCATTTTAACCTTACTATTTCACATAAACACTCCTAACGCATATTTTAATACTATTTACTCCAAGGACAATGTAGGAAAAACATCATTAAATCATTCTTGAAATCCGAAAAAATCACTTATTTTTGGACCACAAAAAAAGCCAAAAAATCACTTATTTTAGACCGGAGGGAGAATATCAATAAATGTACGATCTATGATTCTGAACTTCTTTTGATTAAAGTGTTGTGTTTGCTGTTTTCCACGTCAAAAAATTGATTTTGCATGTACAGATATGATATACTCCCGTTGTTCCATTTTATACGACGCTCTTTTCCTTTTTAATCTCTTGTTATAAGAAAGACATCATTCCATATTAGCCTTATGACATGCTCTTATAAAGTAATTTTACGTCATGTAAACCGAAGCCATACCGTTATCATATTTGTCCTGGAAATCATATTCATCTTTCTTTTTATAATAACATGAATAGTTACAGTTCCAAACTTAAAAGAATGGAAGAAACAAAAAAATCTAAACAGGGCAGGGTGGGGCGGGGCAAGTTGAAAAAGAGAAACACTGTTAAACAGGGCAGTGCATGTTGAATTTGGGGCAGGGCAATGCTTCACCTGCCCCACCCTGCCCTGTCCTATTGCCATCCCTAACCCCTATGAGAAAGCTTCAGACTTCTAAAGGCTATAAATAATTCACATAAAAAAGAAGGAAGAAACTATCTGGGCAGGAAACCATGGCGAGAAATGGCAATCTCAAACGCTTGCATTCTTTCACCTCGAGCAAAACCATTGCAATCATAAGATGAAATCTCATTGATGTTGAGATCAACACAAGTCTGCACAAGTTTCTCACCAACACGTTCCGCTGCTTCCTGTGATTAAGAGGGACAAAGTCGAGGGATGATGCTATGACTTGAAAATCCCAAAATCCATCGGAACAAGAAAACATAGAAAATTGAGATCCCATCTTCAAATTATGCAGTCTTGAAATACCACTCACTATACAATTTGCACTAATATATTTATAATTATGCCTTAATATGCTAAAGATACTCACAACAGTGTTGCACGGTGGATCACCCCGGATTGATATTTGCAAAGTGCTCCCGTAAAATAAAGACTTCTTATTTTGGTCATCTACCAATGTAACATATAACTGTTTTTCTGAGCAGAAGACTGAAAGTCTTGGTTTTTCAGGAGTTCCATTAAACTGCCAAGACCGAAAAGAAGTTTAATGATTACAGTGGATCAACAAACTTATACATATATGATGTGTGTGTTTGTGCGAGAGAGAGAGAGAGAGTTCATGAAATGATTTTAGAGAACAATTAAGATTAAGTATTGCATGGAAAGCCAAATGGTGGAACAAATCAAGAAAAAGGTAAACAAACTTCATCAACATGGGACAAGCCAAAAGACAATTGCAGAGAACTTGAAATACGCGTGAAGATGAGAAGTAAGCTTAAGCTACAAGTTTACAAAGGCAATGGATAAAAGGATGACAAGGGCAAAAGTACAGATGCTCTACTTATTCCCACTAGACATGGAGATATGCAATATTTAAATGTCAATGTGTGAGTAAAAATGACATATGTCGGGACGGTTCATGATGTTGGCTACTTCCATACAAAAATATGCCAAGAGTAAAAGTAAACTCTTTACATTAACCTTAAGCAATTTTCTACACTTGTTTTATTCTAAGGAAAAATGAATAATTTCTACTCAATAATGTATGATCTTAAAGTCCAGTTACAGTTTATCTCTTCCAAGCTAAAGCACTAAAGGCATCATTCCCAATTATATTCTCCAATACTAGTTTCTCCCTCTTGTCCAAACACCAAAAAATTATAATTAAACCCATCAACACCAAATCATGTAACATGATTCATGTTCACTAACATGACCTATTAGTGCAGCCGAATGTAGTATATAATTGGGGCTACAAAGAATCTCATGTGTTTTACTTACCGATTTCATGTGTTATAATTTACTAATCTCCTGTGAAAAATCCATATAACTACAAGAAAATTTGTAACCGGTCATAAAAACCAATCTTCTCAATTATGTCTAGGGAAAAATATCAAGAGCATAATTTTACAATATACGTACCTTTTTTCGAATTCGTCTATTTCGAAGTTTAGCACTCTCAATTCGAGAAGCTTGAATAACCAATGGCTTTATTTCTAAGCCTACAAAGGATTATAAAAAAGCTAAGTACACAGTAGAATAGGATTTCCAGTACCAAAAAAATTATATGTAAAGCTATAAACTTTAGAACAATTGGCAATAAAACTTACTTTTATTTTGAATAGGAGGGGTGTATGAGTGCTTTATAGAAGTTCCAAAGAGCTCACAAGTCTTCATTTGTAGCGAACAAACATTACCCAGAGCAATAATTGTCATTCTTACCGTTAGTTTCCCAAATATTTTCACTTGCTAATAGAAATTACAGTAGACCCACTTCTCAAATATGGACATTTGCGTGATTAAAAGGTACAACGGCTCACTGGAGTAACCATCCGCTCTTTCAAGAATTTAATCAAACAGGTTGTCTGCAATTCACCTTCTTGCATGCCATGATTTTTATCTATCTGTACAGAAGATAATGAAAATGGAGAAGCGGTCAACATAAGAAAAGTAGCTTGAAGATCCTTACTTCTTTGTAAAGAAGTTGAGTGCTACTATTAGTTCAGAGAAAAAGAAGGGAGAAATCAATGGCACCTACTAATTCATTCAATGGTGGTAGTGAAGGTGCTGTTCCCATACCAATAAGAGGATTTCATGACAAGAATTCAGCTTAACTCTTGGTACTAATACTTTGCTTCATATCCATATAGCTATGACTCAAATGACTAAGTACTCGCTCACCGCGTATTTATCCCAACCAACGTTCTTTTCAAGTCAAGAGAGCATTTGATAAAATTGGAACAGGAAAATTAGGCAGGTGTTAGCATTTTTAATGTGCAAGCCATAACACCTTATCTTGTTGAAGTGATAGATTTGTCCAATATGAGCCTTTCCCTCATTTCAACCGTTTGTTGAATATATATAGCTAGCATCAAAAGTCATGGTTGTAATCTTCTTAATATTTTTGTTTCACTATTTAAGTCAACTTCTTGTTTAATTACTCGTCAATTTTAAATGGATTGTTAATTTGTTTAGCCGCTTCTATTTATTAGCAAAATATATATGAATTTTGAATAATCAACTCGTAGCAATGTTAACTATTAACGTAAACTTATTCTAATCATAGCGCAGAGCCTTATAAAAATTTAGCGTAGAGCATTAGTATTAATTTACCATGTTGATATTTTTATCATGTTGTCATTAATAATGTTATAAAAATATTGAAATTGAGAGTTATAATAATTAATAATTATAATGTGGTCCCGGGCGTCAAAAATCAAGCTTGGAACCTTTAAATAACCATTATCTTCATTTTGTAAAATTATACGTAATTTAATTAATTAAGTCAATAAAATTATGAAAATATTAAAATTGAGACTTATAATAATTAAGCATTATTATGTGGTCTCGGGCCTCAAAAATCAAGCCTTGGATCTTTACACAACTATTATATTTAATTTGTAAACTTATAGTTAATTTAATTAATTAAGTTAATAATGTTATAAAAATATTAAAATTGAGAGTTATAATAATTAATAATTATAATGTGGTCCCGGGCATCAAAAATCAAGCCTGGAACCTTTAGACAACCATTATATTCAATTTGTAAAATTATAATTAATTATTACACTAACAAAAATAATTAATTTTTCTTATTTATAGTACACGACATGGCATTT
The DNA here is from genome assembly GCA_032618575.1 of Nicotiana noctiflora. Classification (NCBI taxonomy): domain Eukaryota; kingdom Viridiplantae; phylum Streptophyta; class Magnoliopsida; order Solanales; family Solanaceae; genus Nicotiana; species Nicotiana noctiflora. The sequence goes on along the minus strand of JASVEL010008919.1, from coordinate 99,675 downwards.
CGTCAACCTGCGCACCCTGGACCTGCGTCAGAAGGATTATTAGTACTGCAGGGTGACCATAGGACATCATTTGTCTGGGAGGGTCAGCTAGGTGTTCATACTATCCGCCCCAGGAGGTCGGACGATTTATGGGAGTTTATGGCGCAGCATCCCTTTCATCCACGAGTTGTACAATTTCTAGAGCAGACCGGCTTGTACAACATATTTGAGCCGGGACGGATGCAGCTTGACTGGTCGCTCATCACAGCGTTGATAGAGCGGTGGCGACCAGAGACGCATACATTTCACCTGCCTACTGGAGAGGCTACGATCACGCTTCAGGACGTGCAGGTGTTATACGGATTGCACGTAGAGGGGCGCACATTTACACAGCCCCACCAGTGGAGAGGGATGACCCGGGCACATCTGGTGGATATGATGGGGCAGATGACTGGTTTGCGCCCGGTGAGCGACCGTGGTGGTAGTCGTGTACAGCTATCAGTCATTAGAGCTTTCATGGCGCAGTTGCATCCAGAGATTACTTAGGAGACAGAGGAGTTGTGGATTATTCGTTACACTCGGATGGCATTGCTCATGCTATTCGGGTGTGTCCTGTTTCCCGACACGTCGGGGAACAAGATGACGATGCGGTTTCTGCACTGTCTCGAGGACTTGGATCAGGTGCAGCATTACAGTTGGGGAGCTGCTGTTCTGGCGTATCTCTATAGGAGCATGTGCCGGGCTAGCATCGGTCCATCTATTGATATTGGTGGTTTTTTGCCACTCCTTCAGGCGCAAAATATTTCCGAATACATTCTTTATTAAGCCCAAATTCTATATTGTGAAATGAATCATAAATTTACATCAACATTTGATCTTAGGTTTGGGCGTGGCAGCGTATCATGCCATTGCAGCCACCTCTGCCGGCACAGGACTATCCGCCCCTCCCGCTAGCTATGAGATGGATTCTCCGGCGGGGGAATTACCGAGGAGTAGATGTGCACCACAATCTTCCCCTTATTAAGGACCTATTTGATTTGTTGGTTGCTGGACAGGTAAATACCTACATAAAGTTGGTTATTTTAGATATAGTTGTACTTTGCATACTAATTTATTGTTATTGCTTGTAGTTCATCTGGATGTCGTACACCGATGAGTTGCTTGCCCACATACCTGCTATTTGCTCAGCAGACCGGCTCATATGGAGCAGCTCCGTCCCATTGATATTCTGGGATGTTGTTGAGTGTCATGCGACGGAACGTGTGCTGTGTCAGTTTGGTCGTCCTCAGCCGGTACCGAGGGATCCCGTATGGGAGCCTACTCACTATCAGTGGGACGACCGTAACAACATAAGCCGGGAGTATGTTGGGTGGCTGCATCAGCAGGTAGTTCATTGGGAGCAGCGAGCTCAGCGCATCCCGCCACCACTGACAGTGATCAAGGAGGGGAGTATTCCGCTGTATGAGAGCTGGTACATACGTCATACCCTACGGTATGTCGGGAACCCCACCCACGTATTTGACGGCCGATACAGACCGTATGCCGGGAGGCACGAGTCACTGGTATATTTTTTGACTTATTAATATCATATAATTGTGGTATAGAGTTATTTAATTACTAATTGACTTATTTCACAGGTTATTGGGCTTCACCGCATCTACCAGTCTGGTGTGGATATTCAGCAGTATGAAGACAACCCTAGATTGGTTGATTATGGACGAGAGATAGCCCAGATGGCTCGTTTGGCACTGGAGGAGTCGAGGGAGAACAACATGTTAGACCATGAGCCTGAGTATGCGGCTCGAGATGCATACCGGAGGGGTAGGCCAGTCCCACATGCAGGGGCTAGGGCACCAGGCAGGGGTCGCATGGGACGACAAGGAGGTGGCCGGTAAGGGGGCGTTGAGGAGCAGGTCGACCCACCTGCAGGGTTCGGAGCTGGGGGTTTTGGAGATGAGCAGCAGGGTTATGTGCCTCATCCAGCTGACCCTTCCAGCAGCATGCAGCGGGGTTTTATGACCCTTCCAGCCGACCCTTCGAGTAGTATGCAGCAGGGTTATATTTGTGGTTCAGCTGACCCTTCCAGCAGCATGCCCTCATACGACCTTCATTTGTCATTGCCAGCGACGCAGAAGACCCCGTCGGGACCATTGTCGATCATGGGTACCTTTGACGGGGATGTACATCAGTACTTCGCTGGCACATCTACCGCAGCTGAGCACCGACCGACCCGTGACGTGGATGGCGATCGTAGGTTGAGTTATCCATCGTCCCCTGCATTTGATGCGGTATGTTTGTATTACTTTTGTTTTTCAATTCTAAATTATTTTTACTTTCGCTGCAATAAATTAATTACATCTGTTTTTATGCAGTCTTCATCCCAGACCATGTTTGAGCACACTACATGTGGTGATGAGCTGACCATCGACACATATACGCAGGACCCCGACGACACCATAGTGAGAGAAATAATTTGTTAACCCAAATAAATTAAATACCTATCTTATTTTATCTAACATTATTTATTATTTTATAGGTTGGTGCCGACCCGACGGCCTATTCCTCCGACTCGGCTAGTTGTGCTGTTGATGCCGCTACACATCCTCCCATAAAGAGGCGGCTTGACGATGACGATCTAGATAGTGTGCCCGACCGACAGGGGATGCGACTTAGGCCAGCTGCAACACTGAGGCACAAAGCCTGCGGCACTCATTGATTTCATTATGTATATAGACTTGTGTAAATAACATTTATTGTGAATAAATAAATATTTATTGATTTTATTATTGTGTAAATACACACATAGCATTAATAAACGAAACAATACAACTAATAGAAGCACTTGACAACACGAACAGAAACATAATATAGAACAGTGAAACTTAAAATAGAACAACACGAACAGAAACATAATATTCCAATAAAACTTAAAATTGTACAATACAAACACAAACATACTATTACACTTAAACTGAAATGCCACTTAAACAAGAGTAAAATCAAGTAGACAAACCTAAAACGCAACTAAACACATAGTACAAATTGTTTCGTCTATGGGCTTCCATTTATTCTGCGTTCTAACCACTTAAATTGTTCTAGCAGTTGTTCTTTTTCGTCTTCTAACTCTTTTACTCTCGCCTTAAGCTCCGTAATTTCCTGTTTATTATTTTTTCTTTGTTCCTTAACTGCTGCCAAATTCTATTCTGCTCTCCATGTTTTATCATTTACTTCCCTCAGCTCGTCCCTCAGTTCTATCATTTTTGTATGGAGATCGTAGTTAATATCTGCTTGGCCTAACCACATATTAGGCAGATTAAGCATTCGTTATATGTAGTTTGCTTGGAGACATTGTTCCTCAGCCCATTCATGAAACTCACACATTGGTTCATCCGGATTTTTGTACGCATCCAACTGGTTCATACACATCCAGTACTTACGTCCAACATCATCAGCTTCCCAACATGTTTGTTGCACAGAAGCTTTTCCACAGTAACACACTGATATATCATATTGAGCTATTTAAAATATTGCACAATAACACACTTCGAAAATATCCAATTTTGGAAGAAATATTTGCGTTTTGTAAGATTTTGAGCACATCTAATGACTAGAATGAGCCCGGTATTTATAGGGAACATGTAACATAATTCGTCATATTATACTACGAATTGCAACTTCACATTTCGTAGTATTAAACTACGAATTACAAAAAATTTTAGCTTTTTCGTATGAAAGGACAACCTTACATTTCGTAGTATTGAACTACGAATTACATGGACATGACAAATCACATGATTTTCAGCTTTTTCAAATAAAAGGACAACTTTACATTTCGTAGTATTGAACGACGAATTGCATGGTCATCACAATTCACATGATTTTCAGCTTTTTCAGACGAAAGGACAAATTTACATTTCGTAGTATGAAACTACGGATTACATAGACGAAAGGACATAGACATGACAATTCACATGATTTTCAGTTTTTTTTCCGACAAAATGATAACTTCACATTTCGTATTATTATAGGACAAATTATATAGATATGACAATTCATGATTTTCACCGTTTTTATACAAAATGACAACTCAAAAATATGTAGTATTGAACTACGAATTACATAGAGACTACGTAGTATTTTGACATAACCTTTTAAAATTGCACAACATTGCATTAAGAAATTTTGAACAAGATACGTAATTTGAAGAAGAATTTTATTTCAAATGCACAAAACGTACTACAAACATATACTACAACTAATAATACAAAAATAAAGAACTAACGTTATGGTTGATAGTTGGGTACATTGGACAAACTTGCAACAGTATTACCCCCACCACGCCCAGCACCTGAAGGACATTTACGGCGGTCATGTCCAGTTTGGGAGCATATGCTACATTTACGTGCATAAACAGACTCACCAACATCCATTTGGTTTGGTATACGTGTTCTCTTTTGCACTCTCAGCTTGCGCAAGTACTCTTTGTGACATACCAACTTAAAAGGTTCTGGCGGCCAATAATGCTCAGCACCTAATGGATGCAACTTCCCACTATACGTGTCTACGTATGCTGCAACACTATAGTGCCTATCAATGTAGTTTGTTGCCCCATAGCCAACTTGTTGAAAGCACTTTAATGCATGTGGGCACGGCATGTGGTAGATGGTCCATTTCCCACATGAACATAACTTTCTATTTTCATTCACCGTATGTACATTATTCCCACGGTGTCCACGATTAGCGGTCTTAACATCAAAAACACTCAGTTCATTATCGTACTGAAGAAAAGAATGCCACTGTGCTCGCTTCATGTACTTTTCGAATCTTACCATGGGTATTGGCATAAATTCAACACCCCTGTCCAACAATGGCGATGCAGCTGCATGCCTTTCAACAAACCTCTTTGCACTCTGTTTGAAAGTCATGCGGACCTTGGTAGTGACAGGCAATCCACGGGCAGATTTCAACAAGCCATTAAATGACTCCGACATATTCGTGGTGAGGGCTCCCCATCGTCTGCCACCATCAGCATGCAATGTCCACATTTGAGGGTCATGTTGCATCAACCAAGTATAGGCTCATGGTTCCATCTATCGGATTGCTTCCATGCACCTCATGAATTTACAGAGCTGGTGCTCGGTTGCAGCCATCCACATTAAGTCATGCAACGCCTTGTTAGGAAATCTCTTTTGAAATTTGGCCTTTAGGTGCCTCACACTGTAACGGTGGTATGCATGCGGTTCCTGCCATTCAGGCAAGTGACGTACATAACTTAAAATACCACCATGCCGATCAGATATTAGACAAATACCTGAACGCTGTTTGACAACGTGCTGCTTCAAGTGGTTCAAGAACTGCGTCCACGTCTCTTCACTTTCGTTCGCACAAATGGCAAAAGCTAATGAAATATTTGACCGTTGGCATCTATAGCAACTGCAATCAAAATCTTAATATCATACTTTGCATAGACATGAGTACCGTTTATATAAATTACAGGACGACAATGCACAAAACCATCTATTACTGGTTTAAATGACCAAAATAGATAGCTCAATATAAATTCCGATCTGCCCGGACTCCGCTCGCGCCTCCATTCAACAATAGTACCAGGGTTAAATTGTTGCAGTACATCCATGTACCTGGGCAGATTTAAAAAGGACTTATCCCAGTCGCCATAAATTTGTTCAAAGGCACATTTGCGATCGAGATATGCCTTTCTTTTAGTTATGGTACAACTATCACGACCCAAATCCGGTCGTGATGGCGCCCAACAATCAAGCTAGGCCAGCCAGACCAATAATTTAATTATCGCAATGATATCAGTCCCAAATGAACAACCCAAGAAGAATATATGAGTTTAAGAACTCCAATAATAATAATAATGAACAAAAGTACCGACACTCCCAAAGATCCGGAGTCACAAGTCTAGAGCCTCAAAAAAAAAAACCCAACAGGAATAGAGAGTACTATATAGAAGTACTCAAGTCTGAATACAAAATACAAAATAACAACCGGAAATGAGAGGAGAAGCTAGGTTCTGCGAACGTAGGCAGCTACCTCAGCAACTCGATATGACACTGCAAACGCTGGAGATGCCTGTCTACTGCTCCTGAGTACCTGAGTCTGCACACAAAAGGTGCAGGGAGTAGGGGTGAGTACTAAGTACTCAGTGAGTAACAAATATATATATGTAGCTGACAGTAAGAAATCCACAAAATACCACAATATGAAGCTACACTATAGTCCGAACCTTCTACGAACTAGCAGCAACAATACAATACAGCTACCACAGAGTAATTCAACAAATACAGATGCAATGCAATGCACATAACCGCTACGTCGTGTATCCCGATCCAATTTAACGTCGACGGCGCTCACTGGGGGTGTGTACAGACTCCGGAGGGGTTCCTACAGCCCAAGCACAATACTGCTGCGGCGTGCAGCCCGATCCACATATCAACCACTGCGGCGTGCAGCCCGATCCCATGCTCAGTCCACAATAAGCAATTAAGTCACAAAACAATTCATTTTCCTTAATTCCACTTCTCAATTCATAATTTATGAAAAATACTTTAACTTTATTAAATTTGTAAAAGCCGGTGACTTAGCATTTCAAAAGTGTGATTTCAATTTGCAGGACTGAGATCAGTGATTTAAGCAATTATAGCTATCACATAAATATTGTCCTCTAAGGACGCTACAGATCGGCACAAGGCCCCAAACAAGGCTTACAGCCCACAAACATATCAAATACAGTGTATTTCCAACACTAACAACATATTATTCATTTCCGGGATGGACCAAGTCCCAATCCCTAGTCACAATCAATCCCGCACCTGCCACGGTGTGCGAGCCAACGCCCTACTAGCGTCACAATGTGCTAAGCCGGGGTTTCGAACCCTCAGGCTACCATATACACAAACTACTCACCTCTAGCCGGTCGTGGACTCGTCCGCGATGCCTTTTCCTTTGAATTTCGCTGCCTCGTGTGTAGAATCTAGTCAAATAACAATAATTATATCAAATACGGGTTAAAGAATCATAACCCACTTCAATTTACATGAAATTCGCATAATTACACTAAGTTGGTAAAACTCGACCCCAGGCCCACTGCTTGGAAAAAATCGAAATTAGTACCAACGCGACCCTCATCTCGCCACGAGTCCGTGCATATAAAATTTATCAAAATCGGAGTTCAAATGGCCTTCCAAATCCAAAAATTCCGTTTTCAATATTCGGGCCACATTTCTTCAAGATTTCAACCCAATTTCATGAAGATTGATGTTAATTCTACCATAAAATGATGTTTTTGAGTCAAGAATCTTACCTCCGACGAATACCCGATGACTTCTCAGTGATTTCCTCGAGTTTTCTTCTCTCTAGGGCTCAAAATTGAGTTTTGGGTTAATGAACCCGTAACCCCTCTGCTTCTGGATTTTATTCACTGCCAGAGACTTTTGTTCTTCGCGTTCGCGTGAGCCCCCCACGCGTTCGCGATGAACAGTCCTTCTTTCCCTACGCGAACGCGAAGACTCCCACGCGTTCGTGATGCCCGCCTAATCCGGCTTCACGCGATCGCGTCTCTATTCTTGCGATCGCGTAGCACAAATTTCCCCGGACCCTATTTCTCTTCTACGCGATCGCGTAGATGCTCATGCGATCGCGATGGCCACTCGGTTAACTCTACGCGATCGCGACTTCTTACCCTGCGATGGCGATGCCCTAGCCCCCAGCTCTACGCGATTGCGTCCCCCTCCCCGCGATCGCGGAGAGCAAAAGCCTGCTGCGTTTATGACAGCAACCAGCCTTCTCTTTTCTTCCAAAAATGGTCCGTTTGGACCCCCGGATTAATCCCGAGACCCCCGGGACCCCAACGAAAACCATCAACATACTCCAAAACATGATACGAACTTGTTCCAATCATAAAAACACCATACTAAACATCAAAATCTCCATTTACTCACGGATTCAAGCCTAAGTTTCTTCAAAACTTTCAAAACTAACATTCAATCCAAAACCCGATCAAACAATGTTCGAATGACCTGAAAATTTGCGGACATATCCAAAATCACATAACGAAGCTACAGAAATTGTCGGAATTCCATTCCGACCCCCGGATCAAAATATCACCTACCATCCGGTTTTCGCCAAAAATCAACCTTCGCCAATTCAAGCCTAAAACTACACCGGACCTCCGAATTCAATTCCGATTGTTCTCCTAAGTCATAAATGATCCCCCGAAACTAGTCGAATCATCGAATCCGGTTCCGAGCACTCTAACTCAATAGTCAACTCTTGGTTGACTTCTCATATTCAAGCTTCCTTCAAACATGCTATTTGTTTCATTTTTAATCCAAATCACTCCTAACTCACCCGATATATTCAAATACCGATTTAAAAGCATAAGATGTGTAAATGCAAGGTTACGGGGTGGTAATTCCCGTAACGATGGGCCGAGTCGTTACATTCTCCCCAACCTAAACAAACGCTCGTCCGCGAGCGGGTTAAGAAACATACTGGAGCATCAAACAAGTGTGGATATCTGCTCCGTATTTCCTGCTCGGTCTCCCAAGTTGCTTCCTCCACGGGACGACCTCTCCACTGCACTTTCACTGAAGTTATATCCTTAGATCTCAGCTTACGAACCTGTCGACCCAAAATGGCTACTGGTTCCACATCATAAGTCAAATCCTCATCTAGCTGTATCGTGCTGAAGTCCAACACATGAGACGGGTCTCCGACATATTTCCGGAGCATAGATACATGGAACACCAGGTGAACTCCCGACAAACTAGGTGGCAAAGCAAGCATATAAGCCACCTCCCCAACTTTCCTAAGAACCTCAAAAGGTCCAATGAACCTTGGGCTCAACTTTCCTTTCTTTCCAAACCTCATAACACCCTTCATAGGCGAAACCTTCAGCGACACCTTCTCACCTACTGAATAAGACACATCTCGGACCTTCCGGTCTGCATAACTCTTCTGACGCGACTGAGCTGTGCGAAGTCTCTCCTGAATCACCTTCACCTTGTCTAAGGCATCTTGGACTAACTCCGTCCCTAACAACCTAGCCTCGCCGGGCTCGAACCAACCAACTGGAGACCTACACCGCCTCCCATATAAAGCTTCATACGGCACCATCTGAATGCTGGACTGATAGCTATTATTATAAGCAAACTCCGCCAAAGGCAAATAATCAGCCCACGAACCATCGAAATCAATGACACAAGCACGCAACATGTCCTCCAATATCTGAATAGTACGCTCAGACTGTCCATCCGTCTGTAGATGAAATGCTGTGCTCAGCTCTACCTGTGAACCCAACTCTCGCTGAAATGTCCTCCAGAACTGAGAAGTGAACTGGGTACCTCTGTCCGATATAATAGAAATAGGAACTCCATGCAATCTCACTATCTCACGGATGAATATCTCTGCCAACCGCTTTGAGGTATAGGTAGTACACACTGGGATGAAGTGAGCTGACTTGGTCAACCTATCCACCACCACCCAAACTGAATCAAACTTCCTCGCTGTCCGAGGGAGTCCACTAACAAAGTCCATAGTAATCCTTTCCCACTTCCACTCAGGAATATCAATACGCTTGGAATACACCACCAGGTCTCTGATGCTCATACTTGACCTGCTGACAGCTTAGACACCGAGCCACATGGCTCACAATATCTTTCTTCATCTTTCTCCACCAGTAATGCTGCTTCAAATCCTGGTACATCTTCGCGGCTCCTGGATTGATAGAATACCGCGAGCTGTGGGCCTTTTACAATATCAATTCACGAAGGCCATCAACATTGGGCATGCAAATCCGGCCGTGCATCCGCAATACACCATCACTATCAATAGTGACATCTCTGGCATCATCATGCTGAACTCTGTCCTTAAGGACAAGTAAGTGTGGATCATCATACTGGCGCTCTCGAATACGATCACATAAAGAAGAACGAGCTACTACACAAACCATCACCCGACTGGGCTCAGAAATATCCAGCCTCACCATCTGATTAGCTAACGCCTGAACATCAACTGCTAGGGGTCTCTCCCCAACTGGAATATATGCCAAACTGCCCATACTAATAGCCTTCCGGCTCAATGCACCAGCCACTACATTGGCTTTCCCGGGATGATACAAGATAGTAATATCATAGTCTTTAAGCAATTCAAGCCATCTCCGCCGCCTCAAATTTAGATCTTTCTGCTTAAACAAATGCTGAAGGCTGCGGTGGTCTGTATATACATCACAAGATACACCATATAGGTAATGCCTCCAAATCTTCAAGGCATGAACAATAGCAGCTAACTCCAAATCATGAACAGGGTAGTTCTTCTCGTGGGGCTTTAGCCGACGAGAAGCATATGCAATAACTCTACCCTCCTGCATCAACACACAACCGAGTCCAACTCTAGAAGCATCACAATACACCGTATATGACCCTGAAGCTGATGGTAACACAAGTACCGGAGCGGTGGTCAAAGCCTCCTTGAGCTTCTGAAAGCTCTCCTCACATTCATCAGACCACACAAATGGGGCATTCTTCCGTGTCAACTTAGTCAAAGGTGAAGCAACAGATGAAAACCCCTGAGCAAACCTGCGGTAATAGCCTGCCAAGCCGAGGAAACTTTGGATCTCAGTAGCTGAGGATGGTCTGGGCCAATTCTGGACCACCTCGAATTTTTGTGGATCAACCCAAATACCATCACTGGACACTATATGTCCCAGAAAACCGACAGTATCAAGCCAGAACTCACACTTAGTGAATTTTGCATAAAGTTTCTCTTCTCTCAACCTCTGCAATACCACTCTCAAATGCTGTGCATGCTCCTCCTGGCTGCGTGAATACACCAAAATATCATCAATAAACACAATCACAAAAGAATCAAGGTACGGCCGAAATACACTATTCATCAAGTGCATGAATGCAGCTGGGGCATTAGTCAACCCGAAAGACATCACCAGGAACTCGTAGTGCCCATACCGCGTCCTGAACGCTGTCTTCATAATATCTGAGTCCCTGATCTTCAATTGATGATAGCCCGATCGAAGGTCAATCTTAGAAAATACACTAGCTCCCCGGAGCTGATCAAATAGGTCCTCAATACGAGGCAATGGGTACTTATTCTTCACTGTTACCTTGTTCAGCTGCCTGTAATCAATGCACATTCTCATTGTGCCATCTTTCTTCTTTACGAACAACACCGGTGCACCCCAAGGTGACACACTCGGACGAATGAAACCCTTATCTAAGAGTTCTTGAAGCTGTTCTTTCAATTCTTTTAACTCTGCTGGTGCCATGCGATAGGGAGGAATAGAAATGGGCTGAGTGCCCGGCACCAAATCAATACCAAAATCAATATCTCTCTCAGGCGGCATGCCTGGCAGGTCTGCTGGAAATACATCCGGAAACTCCCTCACAATGGGGACCGAATCAAGACCGGGTGTCTCGGCCTCAACATTTCTAATGAAGGCCAAATAAGATAAACAACCCTTGCCAATCATTCGTTGGGCCTTTATATAAGAAATCACCCTGTCGGACACATAATCAGTCAAGCCATGCCACTCGATCCTCGGATTACTTGGAATAGCTAGTGTGACTGTCTTGGCATGACAGTCCAGAATCGCATGGTAAGGAGATAGCCAATCCATGCCTAGAATTACATCAAAATCTATCATGCCCAGTAGTAATAAATCAACTCGGGTCTCCAGACCCCCAATAGTAATAATACAGGATCGATATACCTGATCCACATCAACAGTATCCCCTACCGGGGTAGACACATGTACGAGCAAAGCAAGAATACCACGGGTCATACCCAAATGATGTGCAAAATAAGTAGAGACATAAGAATAGGTGGATCCGGGATCAAATAAGACGGAAGCATCCCTGTGGCAGACTGAGATAATACCTGAAATAACCGCATCTGAAGCACTAGCATCCTTCATATCCGGAAGAGCATAAAAACGAGCCTGACCTCCACCAGTACGATCCTCACCCCTAGGGCGACCTCTGGATACCTGGCCACCAGTCCTAGCCGACTGTGCTGGCGCTGAAGAAACAGGAGTAGAAGATGAAGGCTGATCCCTCTGCTGAGACCGCTTACGAAGCCACTGAGGACACTCTCTCCCGATATGGCCCAAATCACCGCACTCAAAACAACGGCCTGAAGATGGAAGAAGGGGCTGCTGAGGACCCCTCGCTACCGATGAATCCTGTGCTGAGGAAACAGGAGCAGAGCTCTGAGCTGGAAGAGCACTCAGTGCAGGCTGACTCTGCTGATGGTTCTGCTGACCTTGATAACCCTGATGGCCCTGCCGACCACGATCTGATGAAACCCCACTGGACTCTGCACGTCCAGACTGATGAGACCTGAAAGAACGACCTCTGCTATGCTGAAATTGGCCCCTAGATGGAGCACCACTGTAACTGCCGGAACCACGAGGCTTCTTAGCCTCTCTCTCCTCTCGCTCTCTGCGGCGATCTGTCTCAATATGACGGGCAGCATCAACCACTTCCTCAAAGGTAACTGCCAAAACTCTCTCCCTGGTCATCAATATGCGGATGGGATAAATAAGGCCATCAATAAATCTCCGAATCCTCTCTCTCTGTCTGTAGGAACCATCCACATGGCATGACGGGCCAACTGTGTGAATCTCATCTCGTACTGATTAACCGTCACATCTCCCTGCTTCAACCACTCGAACTGACGTCGCAGCTCCTCTCTCTGAGACTGAGGCACGTACTTTTCCAAAAACACCGTGGAGAACTACTGCCAAGTGAGGGGCACTGCCCCAGCGGGCCTACGCCTCTCAAAATCCTCCCACCACTGAAATGCTGCACCTGTGAACTGAAAAGTGGTGAATGAAACACCGCTGGACTCTAGAATACCCGCGGTGCGAAGCATGCGCTGACATCTGTCAAGAAAACCCTGGGCATCCTCGCCCTCAGCTCCACCGAATGTCGGAGGCTGTAGCCTCTCAAATCTCTCCAAACGACGCTGCTCATCGTCGGGCATAACTGGAACCATATATGCAGGAGCTGGTGCAACGGGCGCAACTGGCTGAACTGGCTCGGGTGTGTGAGCCACGGGGGTCTGATTCCCTCCCCCTGCCTGTGAAGAAGATGCTGCAACAGTAGCTGCAACTACCCGAGCCAAGCCTGTGCATACTGATAAGATCCGAGCCAAGGTCTCCCGAAGACTCGGTATGACAATGGGCACCGCCGGTGCTCGAACCTCGAGTTGCCGAACGTTTGCCGCCGGAATCTGGTCCTGAGTTTGGGCCACTGGTGTAGGAATCTGACCTTGAGTCTGGTCAGCTGGTGGGTCAGCAGGCACTGGCACTGCTGCCCTACCTCTACCACGACCACGGCCTCCGGGTGCCAATGGTGGTCGTCCGCCACGTCCGTTAGCTCGTGTTCTCGCCATCTGCGAGAGAATAGAATATGGAAAATTTTAATTTCATGATAATACAAATCGCACGATATGAATCCAAGAAAATGAGGTTTTTTCCTAAAGTTTCTGTAGCCCTCCGAGGATAGATACGGACGTCTACGTACCGATCCACGAAAGCCTACCAAACCGGCTCATGAATCGCGAGTCCTAATAACCTAGAGCTCTGATACCAACTTGTCACGACCCAAATCCGGTCGTGATGGCACCCAACAATCAAGCTAGGCCAGCCAGACCAATAATTTAATTATCGCAACGAAATCAATCCCAAATGGACAACCCAAGAAGAATATATGAGTTAAAGAACTCCAATAATAATAATAATGAACAAAAGTACTGACACTCCCAAAGATCCGGAGTCACAAGTCTAGAGCCTCTAACAAACCCAACTGGAATAGAGAGTACTGTATAGAAATACTCAAGTCTGAATACAAAATACAAAATAACAACCGGAAAGGAGAGGAGAAGCTAGGTTCTGCGAACGTAGGAAGCTACCTCAGCAACTCGATGTGACACTGCAACCGCTGGAATTTGCCTGTCTACTGCTCCTGAGTACCTGAGTCTGCACACAAAAGGTGCAGGGAGTAGGGGTGAGTACTAAGTACTCAGTGAGTAACAAATATATATATGTAGCTGACAGTAAGAAATCCACAAAATACCACAATATGAAGCTACACTACAGTCCGAACCTTCTACGAACTAGCAGCAACAATACAATACAGCTACCACAGAGTAATTCAACAAATACAGATGCAATGTAATGCACATAACCGCTACGGCGTGTAGCCCGATCCAATTTAACGTCGACGGTGCTCACTGAGGGTGTGTACAGACTCCGGAAGGGCTCCTATAGCCCAAGCGCAATACTGCTGCGGCGTGCAGCCCGATCCACATATCAACCACTGCGGCGTGCAGCCCGATCCCATGCTCAGTCCACAATAAGCAATTAAATCACAAAACAATTCATTTTCCTTAATTCCAGTTCTCAATTCATAATTTATGAAAAATACTTTAACTATATTAAATTTGTAAAAGCCGGTGACTTAGCATTTCAAAAGTGTGATTTCAATTTTCAGGACTGAGATCAGTGATTTAAGCAATTATAGCTATCACATAAATATTATCCTCTAAGGACGCTACAGATCGGCACAAGGCCCCAAACAAGGCTTACAGCCCACAAACATATCAAATACAGTGTATTTCCAACACTAACAACATATTATTCATTTCCGGGATGGACCAAGTCCCAATCCCTAGTCACAATCAATCCCGCACCTGCCACGGTGTGCGAGCCAACCTCTAGCCGGTCGTAGACTCGTCCGCAATGCCTTTTCCTTTGAATTTCGCTGCCTCGTGTGTAGAATCTAGTCAAATAACAATAATTATATCAAATACGGGTCAAAGAATCATAACCCACTTCAATTTACATGAAATTCGCATAATTACACTAAGTTGGTAAAACCCGACCCCGGGCCCACTGCTCGGAAAAAATCGAAATTAGTACCAAAGCAACCCTCATCTCGCCACGAGTCCGTGCATATAAAATTTATCAAAATCGGAGTTCAAATGGCCTTCCACATCCAAAAATCCCGTTTTCAATATTTGGGCCACATTTCTTCAAGATTTCAACCCAATTTCATGAAGATTGATGTTAATTCTACCATAAAAGATGTTTTTGAGTCAAGAAATCTTACCTTCGACGAATACCCGATGACTTCTCAGTGATTTCCTCGAGTTTTCTTCTCTCTAGGGCTCAAAATTGAGTTTTGGGTTAATGAACCCGTAACCCCTCTGTTCTGTGATTAAATTCTCTGCCATACCCATTTGTTCTACGCGATCGCGACTCCACTCACGCGATCGCGATGTTCAAAGATTTCGGCCTCACGCGATCGCGACTCTCCTCACGCGATCGCGATGTTCAAAAAATCCGGCTTCACGCGATCGCGTCCCTATTCCTGCGATTGCGTAGCACAAATTTCCCTTGACCCTATTTCTCTTCTAAGCGATCGCGTAGATGCTCATGCGATCGCGATGGCCACCCGGCTAACTCTACGCGATCGCGACCGGTGATCCTGCGATCGTGATGGCCTAGCCCCCAACCCTACGCGATCGCGTCCCCCTCCCCGCGATCGCGGAGAGCAAAAACCTGCTGCGTTTATGACAGCAACCAGCCTTCTCTTTTCTTCCAAAAATGGTCCGTTTGGACCCCCGGATTCATCCCGAGACCCCCGGGACCCCAACGAAAACCACCAACATACTCCAAAACATGATACGAACTTGTTCCAATCATAAAAACACCATACTAAACATCAAAATCTCCATTTACTCACGGATTCAAGCCTAAGTTTCTTCAAAACTTTCAAAACTAACATTCAATCCAAAACCCGATCAAACGATGTCCGAATGACCTGAAAATTTGCGGACATATCCAAAATCACATAACGAAGCTACAGAAATTGTAGGAATTCCATTCCGACCCCCGGATCAAAATATCACCTACCATCCGATTTTCGCCAAAAATCAACCTTCGCCAATTCAAGCCTAAAACTACACCGGACCTCCAAATTCAATTTTGATTGTTCTCCTAAGTCATAAATGATCCCCCCGGAACTAGTCGAATCATCAAAATCCGGTTCCGAGCACTCTAACTCAATAGTCAACTCTTGGTTGACTTCTCATATTCAAGCTTCCTTCAAACATGCTATTTGTTTCATTTTTAATCCAAATCACTCCTAACTCACCCGATATATTCAAATACCGATTTAAAAGCATAAGATGTGTAAATGCAAGGTAACGGGATGGTAATTCCCGTAACGACAGGCCGGGTCGTTACAACAACCATACTCCTGGTGGACAGCTGTAATACACTCTTTAATCTTAAATCTAATAGACACTTCCAAAAATGGAACCAAGACAAGGGAAATCAAGTCAACATCTAGGTTGAAGTCGTTCTTATTGAATGTGTCCATTTCACATCTATGATAGCTAATAAAGTTACCAACTTTCCACAAACCTGATTTTTTCTTTGTGGCACGGAGCATCCAGTGACAACCCAAGAACCACCTACGGCATATAGCCTTGTATTTATCCGTAGTTGACTCACTTACCGTCATCTCACGACACTCCCTTATACTATAGATTTTTACAGCCCTAACTAGGCGAGCTTTGTCAGGGAAATACATGCCCTTTGTAAGAACAGCTGGTCTAGATTCATCCCACATCTTCGATCATAATTCATCATCATCCCTTGTAAATGTATCAACATTAGGCATGGCTGGCAAATTATCAAGGTATGGAATATTTCTCTCATGAAAAGACATGTGGGATTCATACACTCTTGGTCTAACGGGGGTGGAGGAACATGCTCCCTAGTCAACTCAGGTTCCACATTCACTTCCTCCTCCTCATCGTCACCCTCCTCATCATCACCCTCCTCACGGAAGGGTCTCTCATCCCCAGACTCATCCACATTATTATCGTAATCACTATCATCCTTCTGACTCAGCGCATCTGCTAAGTCATGAGTAAAAACATCATCTACGGGCAATTGTGTTAGTCCAGGAGCTTCAAGAAGCTCGTTTTCACTGCATAAAACCAACAAAAATTTAAGTTTCCTAATACTTAGGTGAAATGCTGTACTTATCACTATATCACTTTACTTACAAATCGTATTGTCTTGAAGTTTAATGCTGGCTATCTTGAGGTTGCTGATAACTACCAGATGGACCACCGTGCTCCAATACTCCAGAGTTTTGCAAATTCCAACTAGGGGCGTGGTCATAATTTGTCAAATTCAAATCCGGACAGTACACCCTATGAAAATTAGAACAATTAATACAAATCCAATTAAAACATCAAGAAAACAATTTCACTAAAATTAAGTTTACCAGTCGTCTTGTTGATTATACGAAGTAGTAACATTATTTTCTGGACGCTCATTCGCTTGTGGTGACAAGTTCAAATCAAGGAAACCTCTTCCATCTCGAAGCTGTCCGGCTAATACTGCTCCAAAATAACCACCTGATGATTGGGGGTTAACGCTTATACACACTCCCTCATTACTACTAAGGTCTTCAACCTTCACATATATTTCTAATAATTTTATTACAATGTATTCTCTATATTCGTCCGGAACCCGCAAAAAAGCTCTAAGACTTTCATCATCGTCAATGTTAAACTCCGAATAATAAGCAAACCCATGCGGAGTCACTGAATAAGGAAATCTTTCGGTTACTTTAATGCTAACCGAACGCCTCCGCTCACTCATTTTTTTACATAACAATGATACCAAAGTATCGTACTCCATATTAAGCGGAAATTTAACATGACAGTATGGAGGAGAGCTATACCTCACAGAGTTATTATCCACAACAATCTCACTCCCCCAATACAATGAAACCTTTATTTTGGCAACTTCAGACATTATAAAAAATGGATTGATAAGGAAAAGAGAGAATAAACGTTTGTTTGAAGTTTAAGTGTTGAAAGAATTTTTATGAAGTTGAAGCGTCTATAAATAAGGAAACTTTAGCAATTTTTCAATGAAATTCGCACTATACTACTGCGAATTATGAATTTCAATTAAAAGTGGGCCCAAAATGCAGCCTATTTCGCAGTTTTGTACTGCGAAATACCCAATTCACAGTACAAAATTGCAAATTAGGCTGTTTTTCAAATACCGGCCATTTTTTTAAAAAAGAATTTTTAAAAGCAATTCGCAGTATTAAACTGCGAAATACACTAACGGCCGTTAGTGCATTTTGTAGTATAATACTGCGAAATATGCACCTTTGTATTTTTTTTAATTTTAAAAGGGTATTTTTTGTTAAATAATTCATTATTTAGGTTCCGGACTCCAGTTCATGAAGGTGTTAGAGAGAGAAAGACTAACCAATCTCTATAATTTTTAAATCCTCTTCTCCTTAATATGATCTCACTATCGCAAGAGCAAAAACTCAGAATTTACCAATCATGGAAATTCTTAATCATCAGTAATAATTGGGGATCACAAACAACCCATAGTGTGTATTATCTGCGAAGAGTGTAGGTGAATTGACCATATCTATCAAACAAATGTTCCTAAATATAATTGCAGGCACACCGAAGCAGCCAGCATCCATAACAGGTAGTCAAAAACTATCGAGTCTACAAGACCGGAAAATAGTTGAATTCACAAAAAGATGCCACACTTCCATCTATAAAAGTTTCAAGACACACTAAAATATAAAATTAATTTTTTTAATATTGTGTTGAGTGCAATAATATTTAAATAATTAAATATACAATTAGAGAAATATTAATACTTTTAATATTATTAATTATTAAAAGTGGATATCGTTAAATACTTAATAAGTAAAATAAAAAAACCAAAATAAGACATTTAAGAATAGGGCTTAAAGCCCATATACTAATAGATTCCATTGTAAGATAAAGGCATAAAGCCTTGGACGAAAGAGTGGCTGGTAAAATTTTAAAGAATACAAAGCAACCAACACATACGCTAAAATTTAATGGTATAGCCAGTTTTCACACTGGTCAATGAAAAATAGTCATTGTTTACGAAGTCAATAAAAATTAGCTATTATTTTGCTGCAACATGGACCGGTCCCGTATAATATACGGGAGTTCTAGTGCATTTGTGTACGAACTTCAGTCTATTATGCTGGACCGGTATACTTTGCTAACTCCTGTAAAATTTGCGGGAGACTGGAGCACTAGTGCTCTAAACTCCAGTATATTATACTGGACAATTATACTGCTGGAACTTCCGTATAATTTGCGGGAGTTCCAGCATAATTATGGTTGAACTCCAGTAAAATTTGCGGGAGTTCCAGCATAATTATCCTGGAACTCCTGTAAAATTTATGGGAGTTCAAGCATATTTATGATGGAACTCCAGTAAAATTTGCGGGCATATTTTCCTTGATTTTGAATAGTATTTTCGCTCAGATTAAAGTGGCTAAATTTCGATGACTTTTGAAACTTGGCTATTTTTCAACGACCAGTGGTAAAGCTGGTTATTTTTGAATTTTTCCCAAAACATAAAGGTAAAGACTTCTACGGACAAGAATTAGAAGCACTTCTAGTGAAGTATTCACGCAAGCAACAAAAATTCTAGGACTCTTTACAAATCACTAATTCTTGAATTCAAGTATATAAAATTTTATATTCTCAATTATATATCCTACGGTATAAGAATTGAATAGTTAATTTCTTTTGTTCTTTGTATCAACATTAAGTTCAATATTTAGATATGAAACTTTAAAATTAATTAAGATGCCCTGGCTGTTGTAGAATCGATCGATTGACATGTATAAATTGGGTCGAATCCTACATAATGGCTCGAGGAGTTTTGAGGTGAGTTGATATAATCATTTACTAAAGTGATTTAACTCACAAAAGCACACATACAAGGGGCTTGATGAATTGCTTAAAAGAGTTAATATGTACTTAATTGGACTGAGTGAGTACATATTATCTTAGAATTATTCTAGTTAAAGTTTAGATGATTTATTCTGATTTATATGATTAAAATTTTTGATTTTTGTGTAATTCTTATACGTCATTTTTATGTTGAAAAAATAATTCATGAAGAAGCAAGAATCTTTAGAAATACTTTTGAATATCTATTTTATTCTTATGTCATGTCTTTCATTTAAGGATACCAGTATGAGTATGCAGAAAGGATTAGGACTTGAAAAGACACAAGAAGAAATTTTAGAAAGAATTTTTTTTTGGGAGTATTGTTATCGTCCAGGCCGAGGGTCCTGAACAAGGTGTTGACTTCCTGAAACTGCTTGTGCCAAAGTAGGGAGCAATGAGCTGAAGGTCTCTTTGCTAAGAATTTACTTAGTCAGGCTAAGGTATGATACATGAGCGTTGAGAACCATGAAGTGAATTCCACCTCGTGGATTGGACCTTTTTTATCACGTCGGGATCGAACCCGTACCGATCAGACAGTGACTAAGACAGAGATAAGTCAGGATAGTTCGAACTCCCAAAGTATAAAGTTAAGTATTTTATTTATAAGAAAGAAAAAAAATTCTTTTAGAATATTCATAAACTCATATTATGCAATTATTTTAGAATCATTCTTATTAACTTTATGTTTTTCATACATTTAGAATCTTTGCTCGTAATATATATTTTAATTAAAGTTTTATCCCCTATCTTTGAGACTCTATGAGTACAATGGATTGTACTGGCGTTCTCTTTTGGGAACCTACGTTGATCTGCGGTACATGTAGGAACCGGTTTTGCAGGCGAGCATGCTACGAGTTAGAACTTCCCTTACTTCCATTGCTAGTGGTGAGCTCCGCTTTTATTCGCGGAGTACTCCTTTGAATCATCATTATTTAGATATTTCTTATTTCACTTAAAGAACTGGCCAAGAAATCTCATCTCCTGAGTAGTGCGTCAGTTTATCAGTACAGGTTTCGTAGACACGGTCGGTGGGTTAAGATTCAAGTATTTTTAATAATAACTTTGCAATATTTCAATAGCTACTATGAATAAATTTTGGAGTTGCTTTATTTTAGATACTTAAATTAATTAAAATTGTTTGGTCAAAATATTTCCTTTGTTGCATATAAAGTTTGAGGTTATAATAATTTTAATAAGCACATATGATTCGCTCGGTCAAGTTTAGCGATCGGGTGCCTGTCACAACTTATTAAGAAAATGGTCGTGACAAAATAACATGCGGTAAGGGAAACTAACAAAGAGAGAAAAATAGAAGCATTTGGTAGCAAAAGACGACGTAACAGTGACCAAGATCTAAACTCTGGATTCCAATAAGTTCATTGTCCTTGGGGAACACGGGGACTGTGAGCATGAAGCCAAGAATTGGACAGGCCCACATGAACAGGTCCAACACTCTAGAAATGGGACTGTTAGCACAAACCCAGTTAACGGGAGTTTACAAAGCCATGTTAGGGCGTCAGACCAACACAATGAACCACGAGGGAGTTCATAGGCCCACCACACACGCCTAAACACGAGCCCTAATCCAACCCATACAACCCCTGACACTCATAATACTTGATCAAGTTATAAAGTCTATGTACATACTATCCTTTCCAGACTCTATTTCGCAGATCCCGCATGTGAGATTATACAGGGTTGTTGTTGCTGTTTTATGATCGCTCCCAACTCCGCACTACTAAAAAGTAGCGAGAGAGGGTCGCAATAGCTTTTACCCGATTTGTGGGTCGTGATCGATTTCCACAAAGAGCTAGGATTGGAGTCGGGTATCTATTTAGTCTTGGATTGCGTATTGGTTCCAAATATCACTTCCAATCATCTTTGAGTTTTCTTTAATGATATACTATTATCAAACTACTAATTGACGGGTAATTGCAACTAAGGCATGATTGAAGTCTAATAACGTCTGATACCCTAAATATGGAAAAAGGTTCTATTTATACTAAACTGGAAAAACAAGACAAAAATACCCCTGCGGGGTCAGTGCGGACCGCATAAAATGGTGTGCGGCCGCAGGCTCTTGACTGTGCAAATTCAACTCTCTAAACCCAAGCGCCGCAGACCGTACAGAATGGATTTCGGCCGCAGAGGCATCTAGTGCGGTCCGCACAAACATGACCGCAGACCGCACAAGCTTGATCTTCAAAACTTGGCATCTCTCTGAACTTTGGTTCTGCGGATCGCACAGAATGGTAGTGTGGCTGCGGTGCTTTCATTGCGGGTCGTACAATATTTACTGCAGTCACACTGCTTTAATGCTTAAAAAACCAACTGTCTAAATCTTCCTAATGCGGACTGCACAAAGTGTAGTGCAGCCGCACTAGGCCTGCTTTTCATGAGTTTGAATTATCTTTAGTACTTGTGCAAGTTTTACTCCTTTTGAGGTGATGCTTGACATCTTGTCACTTTGTTGATCAAACTTGCAATCAAGCACAACTTATGAGCATGTTGGAACTATGTTGTATGAATCTATAACCAAAGCATAAGCAAGAAGGAGTATAAAATGCATCAAAATCCCTAGTTATCAACTCCCTCAAACTTAAGCTTTTGCTTGTCCTCAAACAAACAAAATAAGACCCACCCCTAAGGGAAAATTCAAGAAATTTCCAGCTTTCCTAAAGCAACCTCAACTAGCATCAATTGGGACTAACAATTTCCCTCGACACACATTAGTCATTAACAACATTTAACCTTTAAAAAACCATGGATCAAGTGAGACACAATAGCATCAAGAGTAGGCTCAACACATCAAAGAACTCTTTCAATTACTTTGGTCATTGTGGAACCCAAACTTACACATCCTCAAATCTCCCTAAGCAAACCTTACCTTTAGAATATTGGCACACAAAATGAGGTTAATGGGAATTCACTCATCTCTCTCAAGAAAAGGTCACAAATCTGACTCTAAGTACCATATTCTTTCCCCTTATGTGAATATCCACTAATGTAAGCTTCATTCGACTCAAGATCCTATAGAGCTTTTGTGGTGTCATTATGAAGGCTTTTAGTTCAAAGTAGGATATGTTTTTGTTCAAATGGGTTCCATCTTCTCTCAAACACTTCTTTTGATTCATTTGGCACAATTCACTTGACTCTTTGAGTCATTTCAATTCTTTCTAAGGGGTTAGAGAGACACATTGTCACTCTTTCTTATGCATTTCAAATATTTTCTCCTTTTTAAACTTTCCACGCCTTTCTTTCTTTGCTTTTCTTGAATCCATTTATAGTGTTTTTCACATTGAACATTCTTTTTGCCTTTTTCATTGCCTTTCCTTTTCTTCATTTTTGTGCCATTTTACCACTTTGTTACAATCCTCGTCTCTCCTGCCAAACTTATACATTTGCCACGTTCTAAAGGAAAGATTTGGGTGCCAATAGAGGGTATCTTTTAGAACGGGTATAGGCTTGTATCATAGTTCTTAAAAGAAAAAGGTTTAATGCTCAAAAGGGTTGACTAGGGATCTTATCAATAGTAGGCTATGGAATTGTTCAATCTATCATTTGGATCAAGGAGAGCCTATAATCATGTCACAAGTCAAAATTCACTTAGGATTTCGCCTCAACAAACATTCAGGGAAAGTTCTAGAAATGGCTCGGGACTTGGACTCGCAGTCAATTACTCACCACACAATCTAAGGGATTGATAAAGGCATCGAGTGGGGGCCCACAACGAGCTTAGATACGATTTGAGCACACAATGATCCCAAAAAACCACTTGATGATTATCGGTCAACACAAGAGTCTCAAGGTTACGACATTCACCATCGTAAACACAATAATTTGCTTTTGACCATAAGATCAAAGGCAAATGTGTTAGGCCCAAGTGAAGCTTTGCTTGAGGTACCCTTAACTACAAACTACTAAAAAAAAAACGGACTCAAACCCTTAAGAAGGTTGTCACTCCATCATCGTTGGGAAGAGCCACCAAGTTCACACAACACTCTGGATTTGGTACACTCTGTAGCTGACTGGATGAAGTCTCTGCTTGGTCTGCCAACTTGATGATAGCATCATCAGCTCTAGGAATCATCCTTTTCCTCTTCTGAGGCCTCTGTGTCTACTCCGGCTGTGGATAAGCTTTTGGGACTGGATCATCAAGCAACAAGTCTAAAGGTAGCTGGTCTTCCTTTATTTTATCAACATCTGCCCGCAGCTCCTTCACGAACTCCTTGGAGGCCCGTATCTTCCGCAAATTCTTATGATCCTTAGCAAGCTCCTTGAGAGACTTGCTATGTGAATCAACTGCTTTTTCAGTGCCTCCTGAGTGGTGAGGATCTTCTTCTGGATTTCAAGTATCTCCTTCATAGCATCCTCTATCGAATGTGGGAACTGTGCTAGCTGAGGTGCCGACTGAGCCTCAACCACTGTAGTGAGTGTGGACAACTTGGATGAAGCAGTATGCATCCAGTTATTTATCTAAGAAGCGTCTAGCGTAGACGGTGGGCAGTGATAGGATAGGCCCGGGAAGATGGGATCTACGGGCCTGCTGATATGGATGGTCCAAGAGGAATGGCTGAGAAGGTAGATGGACCATGAAGGATATCTATGGATGTGGAGGTAGGCTCAACAGAAGCCACTACCTCAACTGGCTCCTCAAACTGGCCAGTTGGAGCAGTAGCGGGTGCTTTGTAGTTCTTGTTCTTGGGGTTGTCATTCCCCTTCAAGATATTCCAAGAAAATGGGGCCACCACTTTGACCTTGACGTCATATGGCCTCTTTTCCACCTCTAGGTCCGTTAAGTACTCAGTGAGGAAGCTGGGAAAAGGGTAGTTCTGGTCATGCTCTGCTCCCACTATCATAATAATCTGGGACATCACATTCCCCATATTTATGGGGTACCCCGCCATGATCAAAGCAACCAATATAGCTTGGTGGATAGGAAGGGTATTGTCATGAGTGCGCAGGTCCAACCGGCTGCACACAAAGGTCTCCCAACCCCTCGCCTCAAAGTTTAGCATCCTCCTCAATATTTTGACTCCAACAGTCAACCAATCAGGAGCGGTACCTGGGATTGCCAGGCACTGAGCAAACCATGGACGGACCTCCTCGCCCATGTCCATTTTTGCCATATACAAAGTCTCGTCTTCATCATTGAAGCCCAGATAATCATTGATTGTTTTCCCGTCGAACATAACTTTCAAATTACAAACTTTGGTCACTTTGGAGCCCTTTTTGATGTGGCTACATTGCAGTAAAACTCTTTGACCAAATGCTCATTAACATCCACACAGTCATCAATGAAGTTCTCCCAACCGACTCTACTTCTGAACAGTCTCTACACTTTGGGGTTGTGGGGTTGTATGTCTTTGTCTATGAAGCTCCTCTCCGGAATCAATTTTCTCACAGGCCACCACTCCCGAAATTTATGGTATGCGACCTGGCTCACAAACCTATCCTCCCAAACATTGGGCTTTCTAGTTAGGGAAATGCCTCCCACCTGAGGCTCACCACCCTCAGATATCTATCATCCCCATGTACCTCCTCCTCACCTTTCTATACACCCCACCTGGATAATGAAGATGTGGGGGAGGTGGAGTATTCACCACTACCGGCTGCTGAGCCCTCAGACGACTTAGTAAAAACATGCTTTGGTGCTTGGACAGTAGGTGATAGTTGAGGAGTATCATATGTCAATCTAAATCTCCCCAGCTAGTCAGAGACATGAGTTGGTACTGAATCTGAAGAGATGTGTGAGCACGTGATTTTTGCACCGAGCAAACAATTCCAAAATTAAAATAAATATATTTTTTGAGTGCAATTACTTGCTTTGCTTGGAATTAGCTATACTTTTGAGTTTGAATAAGTAGAAATTAGAAGAAAATCAAAAAAAAAAAAATAGGCTAAGTAATTAATTTGTTAGTTTAGTTAGTTAGAAAATTAGCAAAATAGTTTAAATAGGAGAAAATAAAGAAAAATAGCAGAAAAATTGCAAAAAATACTAGAAAATTAGAGTAGGTAGGAAATTAGGTTTTATATTTTTCCATAAAAGAAAAAGGAAAAAAAAATATAAAAGAAAATACATAAAAATTGTTTAAATACCAGAAAATACAAAAAATACGTAGGCTTGATTAAAACTGGGCCAATTGAAATCCAATTGTTTGGCCCAGTGAATTGGCCCAATGAAGTGGCCCGTCGACCTTTGGAGTGATCGAATCTCAACCGTCCATCAGGACGGATCCAATGGCTCAGATAATTAGCGAAATTTTTTAATTAATTGAGTAGTAAGGATTGATCTAAACCATCCGTTTGATTTGATCTAAGGGCTTCGATTCATGTCTCATTGGTAACGATGCGACGTCGTTTAAGCAGCATCAGTGAGAGCCGTTGATCTCTATTGAATGGGCGGTCCAGATTACCTCAGACATGTAGCCTATATAAGGCTTTTGTCTGAATTTTTGGGGCATTATACATAATTCTATAACCCTAGTCGCCCCGGGTTCTTCTTCTTCTCTTTTCATCATCTTCTTCATCACCTTCATCTCGGCGTCGGCCATGGAGATCATCACCTTCCACGGTGGTCTCCGGCCACTTCTGTCATCTCCTTTCTCTTCTTCACTTCATCACACACCCAAAAACCCTAAAAACAAACCCTTCTCCAGAAATCCCGGTCACCGGGGCCTCGCCGGTGACCACCCAAACAATGAGGATCCGCTTCAAACCAATGCCGATCGGACCGCCTTGGTCTGATCTACATCCCCATACCACTCTTCACCTTCGAATATACCCCAGTCGTCTCGAATATCCCAAAAAGGGTCGTCGGAACCCTAACTCCGGCGACCCCCAAACTTAAAACACCCAAAGGCCTCGCCTTTTACTCTCCCAAACACCCCTTTACAACTCAAAATTTCAAAAAGGTTCAATCTTTAAGCCTAAAAGGAAAAACAGAAGAGGAAAAAATGAAAGAAAAAGGAATAAAAGAAAAGGTCCAGGAGTCTGAAGGGAGTCTGATAAGAATAAGGAGAAGAGAAGGATAGGAAGCTCAGGGGACAGGCCCTGCTAGCTAAGTTCCCCTTTCTTTCGCTGCTCTTTTCTTTGATTTATGATTGTCTTTCTGCATGTTTTATCTGTTTTTGATATTTTTGTGTCTCGCATGATTTTCTGTTTTGTTTCTTTTTCTGTTTATATCATTTCATCTTACATATCCTATTTTATCTCTCTGTTTTCTTTAAGTTTAGAAGCCATATGATTACATCTGTTAGTACTAAGTTTTCTGAACTTGTTCGTTCTATGAAAATTATATGCTTGGTTGGTGTTTTCTGAGGTTCAAAAGCATGATTATTCACATGATTGGCTGTGTAGTCATTTGTTATAGCTATCTCGCTTACTTGCTTCTCTGTATGGATTTTTGTTCTGATATCCTTTCTTCTATCTCTATTTTTCATCCTTTGTTAGTATTAGGCTCTTTCAATCTTGTTAATCTTCGACATCTCTTCTTGCATGTTTAATTTTTGAATCTAGTCTTCTTTGTTAGTTTTAATAGTTTAAACGTAGTTTCTTCTCTGTTACCTCCTATAATAGATGAAGTACGTTTCTTTACTGTTTCTCCATGCTTTTCATATTTTCATCTTCATCTTTAGATTTAGGTTGGTATTTGGAAAAGCTTTGGATTAGTAGGTCTGATTCATTATCATTCCTGTTCACTCTGTCTTCATCACCACTGCTAGTTCTCGACAGTTTTGAATGACTCTTCTTTACTGTCTCCTCATGTCTCTTCTATTCTTTATCTTCATCTTGATCTATCACATGTATACATAAGGCTAGGATTAACACTTGAAAAAATCTCTTAGTTAACATGTCTATGCTGTTGTGTGTTCTTTGGGCTTAAATGAATCCTGATTCATCTATTGTTGGCTGTTTGTGATAGTCTAGTTCTGGCATGTCTCATGTTTGGTTACAATGTTAAGACTAACAGATTAGCCTCAAATCTGAGTTTGTTCTGTTTCATCTTTTCCCCTTTTCATCTCAACCATGATCTGATTATAGTTGGCTTATACCACCTTTTCTGTTCCATCATAAGCATGATCATTTGATTCTGTTTCTCCTGTCTTGTGGCATGGTAGATTCAAGGCCTTTCTTTTATTATATTATCCATGCCTTCATGTTTTTACATGCTTTTTCCCTGATTTTTGTTTCCATGATTGGGTTCTGTCTATGTTCTTGTGGTTATCAATCTGTTAGTTTTCAACAAAGCATGACTGCTCCTCTCTTTATGATTCTTTACATGTCTAGTTGTTTAGTCATTATTATTCATTAGGTTTACCTGACTTGTTTGGATTTTTGTTTTGTTTCCCTGTTTCTCTGACTTAACTTGAAACTCTCTCTTTGACCTCTGTTAATATTAGGTTACTTCATCTTGTTAGTTTTAGATATCTTCTTTGCATGTTTTTGGACTCTAATTTTGTGTTAGTTTATCTTTGTTAACTTTCACTAGCTTGAATGATTATTCTCTGCTGTTTCTTCTCATGTTTAGATCCTGGCTACCATGTCTATGTTATTCCGTGGTCTGTGTGACTAAAATGAGTCATGTTCCATCTATTATTGACTATTTTCTAGAGCTTAGCTTCTGTGAGTGTTCATGCTTCTGAACTGTTTTGTGAGAGTTGAGTTGTCATACATGTCTGTGCCCATGAATTTTGAATAGGTTGAGTCTTTCAGTGAGTCATTCAACATAAACCGTTTCTAATTAGTCTTGTTCAATGTTTAATTGACATCTTTGCTATATGAACCTGAGTAATGTAAGTTGATTAGTTGAGATTCAACATTATCAAATCCCTTCTCTGAATTTTAATTAGTTGATAGACATGTTAGGTTTCATATGGTTATGGGTGAAATTATATACTGAATTGGCTAAAACTGCAATAGTCCAATGTTAGTTGAACACTGTTAAGGGCTTGTCATATTTTAGGTGAATTGGGTATAGCTGTTAGTGCTAAGTTTCACAAAATGGCTAGTTTTTAAATAGGATAAAACTGAAAATCACAAAAAGATAGGTTATTAGTTAAATAATTGGCTTGAAAATGGTTAACCTTGCAAAGGGTTGACCTATTCTATAAAGCCCTAACACAGTCCACTTTGAAAGTGGCTGGTTGTGCAAAATTGCTATGTCTGCAAATGCAGACTAGCCCAGGCTCTCTTTAGAGCCCTGAGCATAAAGTGGCCAAACCTGCAAATGGTTTTGGGCCCAAATGTTCAGTGATTGGCTTTAATAGCCCAAGCTAAGTCTCAACTTGAGACTGGCTAGTTCTTAAATAGTTAATCTCAATAATAAAACAGGCTAGTCCTGCAATTAGCTTTAAATTGGAATAAATTGGTCTTAATTGACTGGAATTAGTTTAAATAGGCTAAAATTTAAATAGTCCCTTAGAATAAATCTGGCCAGCCCTTAAATACTAATGTCAGGGCTGGCTATTAGTTAAATAGGTGCAAAGATGCTGAGATTTAACCTAGGTAAGTTGTGTAAATAAGCAGTGCCCTTAGGGGCACAATTAGAACTTGAAATAGTATTCTAGTAAATAGTTAGAACTTAAAAGGGTAATGGAGTCATTCATGCTCCTGATTTCTGCAATTTTGCAGAGATTTAGGGGTATAATGGTCTCCTAAAAATGGGAAATCTGTAAAAATCCCAAACCCTTAGGGATACATTGGTAAAAACCCATAAAAAGGAATCTTTAGAACCTTCCAGCACATGCTGGAAGGATTTTTGGTAACTGAAATGGGGCTTAAGTGTACAGTGGGTAATTTTAGAGGGGGAGAAGTGGGATAAAATCCCATAACTTTCTCCCCAAGTTTCAACCTTGGGTTAGCTATAAATACACCCCAAAAAGGGCTGAAAGGGGGGTTCCAATTCTAAGCAATCTGAAATATATATCTAGGCTAATCTTATACAAAGCTTTCAGAGATAAAAATAGGGAGATAACAGTAGAACTTCTGGAGTTTTTTCGAGCAAGAACTTGTTGGTCTTCTTCTGATTTTGAGGTCTTTTGTTCGAATCTGGGTCTGGGTTTTCTATTGGATCTTGCTGGGTTTCTCTGCTTGCTAATTGCTGGGTTGTTCTACTCGTTTGGATCTTCAGTCACTGTTGCATTGGCTGTTTGGATTTGCTGTGGTTATTGCTTGCTCCTTCTCCCTTAGAACTCATTGGCTACCATTTTGCTGAACCAGGTACATTCCTTTGTTCAACTGGAGATGTAATTGTTAAAGCTCAAAATGGAATGAAGTTCAAGATGTTGAAATTAACTGTTCTGCTGTAGATCAATTTATCTCTTTGATTGATAGTTTAGTGTAGTTTAGATCTAAATGTCATGTAGTGAAGCATGAAGTAGTATGAAAACAGAAACAAAAATATGTAATAGCTAGTGGTATAGTAGTAGTATAGTAGAAGTAGTATATCACGCCTAATTTAAATAGATAAACCCTAAAATATAGGTAAACAAATCATGATGTCAAATAGCTAATAACTACTGTTTCATAGAGAATGTCGTAAATCAACATAACTTAGCTAATGTAATAGATATACACTTGAACATGGAATAGCAAACATTAGATAGTGATTCATTCATAATTGAATTGATAATCTAATAAGTGAGGTAAGCCGTATTAAAAATCAGTGGTTTAATTATGATAAAGTCTTTGAGCCATTTAGATGAAAGTATTCGAGTTATAACCATGAATGTTTGGGACTGTTTAAACTATGATCGTGCAATTAGCTTATTTGGAAATCAATAACTGGGTAGTGAAATAGCTCGATTAGAATCGGATTTGTGATGTTGATAGGCCTAGTTCACAATAAAACTTGTATATAATCTTAACCCTGTTTACAATCTTGCTTTAATAATCTGTAGGTAATTAGTTTAATTGTTCTTCAAGCCTCTTTTATAATCCGAACCGTCTTTCTCAGATTTAGTACTGACCTCAAATAAAAAGTGTAAAAAAGGAAGAAGCAATCTGTTAGTTCTAGTTTGTAGTCTGATAAATTGATGTATTGGCTTTCCTTTACTGAATAAATAAAAGTGATGTGATTTCATTTCCAATTCTGAGTATTTGTTCCTTTATGAAACCTGTATCATATCTTCTGTTATTACAATCTGGTTTGGGCCCTATGTATAGCGTGGGCCTGAACTATCCTACGAAATTGTTTGGTTCATTGATCGATAACCTGAAGACTGCCTGGGCTTTAAGGCCTGGGCTGATGCTGATCCAGCTAAGCGAAATGAAGAAGACTAGGCCCAATAAATAATAAGAACTCGACGGGCCTGGATTACTATAAATTAGTAATACGATTAAGGCAAGAACAAATATAGAAAACTTAGCCAAATATTAGTATCCTTTAATAAAAATTGGGATGAGCCTCGCCCGAATAACAAACAACGGGGCCCCCATTTAGTAATAAGATAACATAGTAGAATCGGAGAGGCTAATAGTGAATTCCATAGCCTCTCCCAAAGTTAAAAGCCGATATAGACTATCTTAAGGCACGATTTTAATATACCTTCCTATGAACGAGTGTGCACTTGGTGCGACTCAAATCCAAATCTCGGTAAAGCTGAAATACATCAAAAGTCATAGGCGTACTGGTTGCGGTATGACTCGAGGCGTGTTTTCGCGATACCGCAAATTCCTAAAAAATGATATTTAACGTAAAAGCACATTATGTTGTTAAAATCTATAATTGAGTCAAACAAAAGTCAAGAACGACAGTGGAGCGACCGTGCTAAAACCACGGAATCCGGGAGTGCCTAGCACCTTCTCCCGGGTTAACAGAGTTCCTTATCCGGACCTCTGCTTCGCAGACATCTTAAGAGTCAAAATTCCTCGGATTCGGGATTAACCGGTGACTTGGGACACCATTGTCATTCCCAAGTGGCGACTCTGATTAATCTCTAATAAAATCCCGAACCGATTGTCCTTTAAATGGAAAAACTCCTTCCCTTACGTTATTTTATCCGTCTTGGGTAATTGAGCGTCGGGGTATACCCTACAAGTGTATTTATACGCTTTAAGTTATGTGGGGTAGTAAAAAGGGAGGTGTGACAGCTCTGTCGACTCTGTTGGGGATCCAACCCTGAATTTCGATTTCAGGGTTTAAGAACTCGAGCTCCTTAGAACTGCCGTTCGCGTTTTTTGTTTGACTTCATTATGTGATTTGAATAACATGCTATGTGCTTTATCGCTTTTGATATTATGTGAACTGTATATATAAAATTGTGCCGAAAACCCTTCTCTCTTCTCCCCCGGGATGTGCTTACTGGTTGAGACTCCCCTTTCTGTTAAAGTCACCTTAAATTAAGAAAACAGAGGCCGGATAAGTTACAAAGCCGATTGACTCCGCGGGTCACCGTACGTAGCCCCCTCCTCGATTCGAGTTGTCCGCTCGGGTACACGGTCTAGCAATCCATGAAACCATAAGATTTTGAACATAGGTCTAGGACGATTATTTGCATCATATTTGACTTAGGGGACTCAACACAGGGGTTGGGTCCGTCTAGGATAGGTGACCCGGTATTGAAAAGACCGAGCATGCTATGTGTTGCATTTTATTGTCCTTGATCGTTATGCGGACCGGCGGAAATCCCGAGGATAGAAAAATTGTTGAAAAAGGAAAAAGAGAGAGAGGAAAATAATGATTTGTAGAAAATAGGTACATGGAAAAAGAAAATTTGAAAAAATAGGTAGAACACTTTTGTTGAAATAATTGGTCAATTAATCTGACCGAACTACGCAGGTTTGATTCTCGCCATTAGGTGGGATACGTAGGCAACCCTTAAACGGGTCCAACCACACTTTTAGAAAAAAAAACCAAAAGATTTTCTTTTCAAATAATCGAGGTGATTGCTATTTTTGGAAATTGCCGAATGTTCCGAAAGGACGACGAAAGGTTGTTTTTGCAAAAATGGCCACTTCGAAAATCATTTTTCTTTTTCTTTCTTCAAAAATTGAAAACTTGCATTGAAAAAAAAATTTTCCTTTTCTAAATAAAATCACCTTAATAAATGTGCAGGACGAGCACGATGATGAATGAACAATTTTCCCTAAATAAAATCCCTTTGGAGCTGAGATTATGGTGGCAGGACATGGGATCCGATGGTCAAGACTGGGTCAAAAGGTACTTAAAAGGCCTTACGGGTTTACTAGACATGGTTCCTCGAGGTGATGTGGTTAGAGCGTTGGTCACGTTTTGGGATTCGGCACACAACGTATTTCATTTCCCGGATTTTGAACTTACCCCAACTTTGGAGGAGATTGCCTTTTACATTGGGAAGACCGAGGTTCCGCTGAAAGGAAAATACCCGGTATCTCCGAGGACGGTGACAGTACATCGCTTCCTCGACTCTTTGAAAATTGCCCGGAATGTTCATAATGAAGATCTGGCCGACGGGTTTTGTTCTTTAAGCTTCATCTACAATAGGTTTGGACACGTTGGGGGTTTCAATGATCTTACCAACAAATTATGCTGTAAGTCCAACCGAGCGAAATGGGAGGAACACCGGAGGTTCGCATTTTTGGTAGCATTTCTTGGAGTTGTTGTATTCCCGAGGAAAGATGGACATATCAATATAAAAGTTGCCGGAGTAGCTACCACACTGATAGTACAAGATAACTGTACTCTGGCCCCGATGATTGTTGCGGATATCTATCGTGCTCTGACTGCGTGCAAAGCAGGGGCTAGCTTCTTCGAAGGGTGTAACTTGATCTTGCAAATCTGGCTAATCGAGCATCTATGCCACCATCCTTCGTACTCAAGCTATGGTTCGACCGAACGAACATGTTTGGAAGAGTTCAGTACGAGGACAAAGGAAGTAAAGTTGCCAGAAGGAGTCCAAGGTTGGATTGTGTATCTTCGATCACTAACTGACGGTCAAATTGATTGGACGTATGACTGGTTACCTCTTGACGAGGTGATATACATGCCAACAGAGGGATCGCCATTTTTGATCATGGGTTTGAAGAGTATACAACCTTATGCACCATACAGAGCCCTGCGACAGTTGGGTCGGTGTCAGATTATTCCGAGAGACGGGGATCTCAGTGTGCAAGCCGTGGAGATTGGTCCGGACGGGCAATTCCCGGAAGCAAAAATCCGGCAAATCTGGAATGAGTGCCAAAACCTGAAAATGGATACTTGTGTGCAGAAGAGAGCCCGGGGAGAAGTATCAGCCGGGTACTCCACATGGTACCGACGAGGGGTTGAACACGAACGTCTTTCAAAGAGACCTCACTTGCAAGACCCGATAGAGCAATCCGAGGAAAATCTGAAATGGGCGGCCAAGGAAAAAGAATATAAGGCCAAAATCAGTCTGTTGGAAGATAAACTGAGAAATCTTCATTTCGAAAGCGGCTTACAAGCAGCATCCGATGAAGTGGAAAAGAAACAGTTGAAAAAAGAAAATGATATGTTGAAGGCTCAAATAGCTCAAATGAAAATTGCATCCGAGACCCCAGTTCGTTCAGCCCGAGATGAAAAGTTAATTGAGATTCTCCGGCGGAAAGTGAATGACTATAGCTTTGATTCGGACGTGGCTGAAAAAGAGTTAGTCAAGGCTCGGAAGCAAATGGGCAGAGATGCCGATGAAAGAGCCAAGTTGGTTCGGCAGCTACAAGACAAGCACGATGTTGAAATAGCTCAGCTTAGAAGGAAAATAATCTCAGCCACAGTCAAGAGTAACAAGATTATCAAAGATCTTGAAGAAGAAAGAGAACACTGCTACACGACTATAGCTAGATTAGAATTGGAGCTGCAACAAGTGCAGAAGGACAACCAACACACCTTGGATGCTCGCAATCAACAAATAAGCCGGCTATTGCAAGAAAAAGGGGTCATCAGAGAAAAGATTGTTCGCATCGCCCAATACATCACCCGCAAGACCCAGCATTGTGAAGATATGTCTCGGGGGACTTTTGTATCTGCAGTGAAGTTTTTTGTACAACAAGTCATGGCCGACCTAGATAGGCTTCAAAGGGGATTAGCATATAGGCCCGCGGCAAGGCCGAACGATGCCTCGCGGGCACTAGGTGCATTAATGTACTCTTAGGTCATGCATCATCTTTTATTTTTCTTTTTAAAAAAAACATCACTTTGTAACCAATGTTTTGAATTATCAATGAGAAAATAAGTGTTGTTGCCAATTCTTTTGCTTTATGGCATTTCCTTTGAATCCGCTAGGCAAATAAATAGGAACGTAATTATGAAAACGACAAGAAAAAAAAGAAAAAAAAAAGAGAAGAAAAAGCAAGAAAAGAGAAAAAGAAAAGAAAAGAAGAAAATAAAGAAAGAAAACAAAAGAGCGGAAAAAGAAAAAGATGATTGAAGTGAGCAGCGGCCGGGATGATGCATAAACGACTCGAGGAAATGTATTTGCTTTTAAAGTCGTTGCATCTTATTTATGCGCTAACAACTAACGAGTGTTGATGTTTGTGAGTCCAGATTTTCTAGGCAATTGGCATTCTGGCTACCCACCCATACAACAACAGATACAAAAAGATGACAAAGGCTGTGTCCCAGGAAATCGAGGCAACCATTGTAGACCCTGCTCACGAAGAAGAGATCGTGGATGTGGCAGGGATGAAAGAAGAAATGTACAAGTTAAGACAGCAGATGGCTGAAATGTACCAGGCTTGGTCAAGAGGTCAACCACTACCAGTCCACCCTGCTAACCCTACATATGTCCCTCCACCCAATCCTAACCCCGAGCCACCAACAATGAACTCGTCCTCCACCTACCCCGACTATCCTCCCTACTATGCTTCCACCTCCCAGATACCACCACCTCCAGCCAAGCAAGCACCACCTCATATTCCACAAGTTGCTCCTGTATATGTGGCACCTCCCGCCCGCCGTTATCCACAAATCCTCTAGTGAACCGATGTTTCATATCCAGGATCCTCACTACTACCCTCCGGAGCCTACTTTCAGACAACACGAGTCTCACGCTCCGATGATGGAAGCAAGTGCCGGGCAGGAAGAGATGGCTCGGAAAGTGAAAAGTCTTGAGAATGCTTTCCGCAATATGCAAGGACTGGGAGGGCAAGTAAGTGTAGCCTACAAAGACCTGTGTTTGTTCCCCGAGGTGCAGCTTCCCGTGGGATTCAAGTTGCCAAAGTTCGACATGTATAACGGACACGGGGATCCGGTAGCTCATCTCAGAGGATACTGTAGCAAGATGAGAGGCGCGGGAGGTAGAGATGAATTGTTGATGGCGTACTTTAGCCAAAGTTTGAGTGGATCAGCTCTGGAATGGTATACCCGACAAGACCATACAAGATGGTTCGTTTGGGATGACTTAGCGCAAGCTTTCGCTAGTCACTTTCAGTACAATTTGGAGATCATACCCGACAGGTTATCCCTTACCAAGATGGAGAAAAAGCCAGGAGAGAGCTTTAGAGAATACGGTTTTAGATGGAGGGAACAAGCCGCTAGAGTGGATCCACCAATGAAAGAAGGAGAGATGGTGGATTGTTTTCTGCAAGCTTTGGAGCCAACATACTACGGCCATCTAGTGTCAGCAATTGGAAAGAGTTTTAATGAAGTTGTGAAAATGGGGAGTTTCGTAGAGGAAGGTTTGAAGACAAACAAGATTATGAGTTTTTTGGCTATCAAGGCCACCAATCAAGTTATACAGAGTGGAAACGGGGGAGTGATGGGAAAGAAGAAGAAAGAAGAAGTAGCAACCGTAGAAAGTAGGTCATGGAGTCGCAACCCACATTATAACCCACCAAGACCCTACCGCCAACACCCACCAAGCCCAGCAACTCCATATAATCCACCACCACCATCTTATCCGCAAAACCCATACAACACACCAAGCCCATATAACCCACCACCACCACCATACCCACCAACTGTCCCACATTACCACCACCCGCAAGCCCAAGCCTACCCACCACCACCACCCCATGTGTGGAGAGCTCAAGCTCCACACAATGTGTACCACACCCAGAACACATACCCAACCCCTAAACCTTACCGAAACCAGAATAGACCCAGGCCGGACGCTGATTGGAGAAACAAAGCAAGAAAAACATTCACCCCGCTCGGAGAATCATATACCAGTCTTTACCACAGGTTGAAAGAGTTGGGGATGTTAAGACCAGTCGCACCAAAAGTTCCAAACCCACCCCCGAAAAATCTTGATTCTTCTGTCAGATGTGAATACTGTTCGGGAACATTGGGCCACGATACTGAAAAGTGTTGGCAATTAAAGAATGCCATTCAAGATCTTATCGATGAGAGGAGAATTGAAGTACAGGCTCCCGAAGCCCCAAACATTACCCAGAATCCGCTGCTAAATCACCACGAAACACATATGATAGATTGATGCAGGGTGATGGCAGTCGAAAACCATCTCAAGCCGTAATGATGATAAAGTCGAGTGACAAGTTAGAAAAGGAAGTTGTGAAGGAGAAAGCAATTGTTGAGAAACCAAAGCCAGTAGTGTTGGGAGGTTTAAAAGTGGTCGTGCCAGGCGCAAAGACGACCGTGACTGTGAAAGGCGCAAGTGCAGAGCCAGTAATCATAAAACCAGTAGTACAAATGCCAGTGGTGAGTACAAAGGCTGTACCTTGGAACTATAACAAGGTAGCAGTAGTTTACAAGGGAAAAGAGATTTCCGGTGAAATTAACGAAACGCATGGACTCACCCGATCTGGAAGGTATTTTGCTCCAGAGGAACTGAGAAAGATGAAGACGATAAAAGAAAGTCAATTGAAGAAGCCAGTGTCGGAGGAGGAAGCAGAAGAATTTCTTAAGAAAATGAAGTCACAAGAGTACTCAGTGGTTGAGCAGTTAAGAAAGACCCCGACCCAAATTTCTTTGCTATCTTTGTTGATACATTCAGAAGAGCACCGGAAGGCTCTTATGAAGATTCTAAATGAGGCTCATGTTCCGGAAAAAATTTCAGTGTGTCACTTGGAGAAGATTACCAGCAAAATTTTCGAGTCTAATAGGATCACCTTCTCTGATAGGGAGCTGCCGGTGGAGGGAACTGAACACAATAAAGCGTTGTACCTTACAGTAAAAAGTGAAGAGTCAGTCGTGACCAGGGTATTAATTGACAATGGATCGAGCACGAACATTTGCCCGCTGTCAACTTTAGGGAAGCTGAACATTAGCCCGGACAGAATCCGGAGAAACAGTATCAACGTGAGAGGGTTTGACGGCGGAGGTAAGAACACATTGGGAGATATTATTTTGGAAGTGACCATCGGTCCCGTTGATTTTACTATGGAGTTCCAGGTGCTCGACATTGCCGTGTCGTATAACTTGTTGTTAGGTCGACCCTGGATTCATGCGGCCAAGGCAGTACCATCTTCTCTACACCAGATGGTCAAGTTTGAGTGGGAACAGCAAGAGATTGTCGTACACGGGGAGGAAAATGCTTGTAATGTGGTAGCACCTTTTGATGATACTAATGGGGATAGAGGTCCTTGGGTCTACCAAGTGACGGATGCCGTTGTGGTGAGTAGAGTTGTTGAAGGGGAAAAGTTGCCAACCCCTATGATGGCACCAACTGCTGTAATGGTGGCCAGAGAAATGCTGAGAAACGGATTTGCACCGGGGAGCGAATTAGGCAAAACACCGCAGGGAGTCATTCAACCAGTTCAGCTTCCGGAGAACAAAGGTACATTCGGCTTAGGGTTCAAACCCACCTTTGCCGACATCCAAAGAGCCTCTAAAGCCAAAAAGAACTGGACCTTGCCCAAACCCATACCCAAATTATCCGACACCTTCATCGGGCCTGGTACAAAATATCAACCATCTGCTGCAACAAAGTGCATTGAGACCCAACTTGATGAAGAAATGCTTGGTTTTGAGAAAATATTTTGGGAGGTGAATACGATTGAAGCAGGGGAAGGCACGAGCAAAATGGACGTGCAATTTGTGGGACCGGGGATCATGTTAAACAATTGGGAAGCTACTCCTTTCCCTATCAGGAAGGAGTCTTGGTAGTTAGCTCAAAATTTTCATCATTGCTTTCCCGAAAGTTGTTATTTTTATAGTTGTCCCATTCCCCTCATGAAAAGAAAATCACCATGTATCCCGAACATTGTTCACTCTTTTATCAATGAAATGCAGTTTTCCTTTTTCTTCACTTTTGCCTTATTTTTTTCTTTATTTTTCTTTTTGTACAGTTTTGCATGTGTTGATTCTGATGCCATGTCATGCGTGAAGGATTCTAGACCCAGTTCCGACAATCACGTTACTATACAAGAAATCGAGGAAGATAGTGAAATAGAATGTGAGGATGAGGAAGCCCTGGAGGAAATAAGTAAGGACATGAAACAATACGAGGAAAAACCCAAACCGAATCTGAGTGATACGGAATCTGTAAATTTGGGGAGCGAAGGTGATGTCCGAGAAACAAAGATTAGTATACATTTGGAGGCACCCCTCAGGGATGAATTGATAAGGTTGTTACATGAATTTAAGGACATTTTTGCCTGGTCCTATGATGACATGCCCGGGCTTAGCACAGATTTGGTCGTACACAAGTTGCCTATCTACTCTGAATGCCGGCCGGTAAAACAAAAGCTGAGGAAATTCAAAACGGACATTAGCGTGAAGATAAAAGAAGAGGTGAATAAGCAGTTTGAGGCAAAGGTCATAAGAGTTACCAAATACCCCACCTGGTTGGCAAATGTTGTGCCGGTCCCGAAGAAAGATGGCAAAACCAGAGTGTGTGTAGACTATAGAGACCTCAACAAGGCCAGTCCGAAGGATGACTTCCCATTGCCAAACATTCACATATTGATCGACAATTGCGCCAAGCATGAGATCGGTTCATTTGTGGACTGTTATGCTGGTTATCACCAGATCCTTATGGACGAAGAAGATGCTGAGAAAACTGCCTTCATTACACCTTGGGGAACGTACTGTTACCGAGTAATGCCGTTTGGATTAAAGAATGCCGGGGCAACTTACATGAGGGCAATGACCACAATGTTTCACGATATGATGCATCGAGAAATTGAAGTATATGTGGACGATGTCATTATAAAGTCCAGAAAACAACCTGATCATGTTAAAGATTTGAGGAAGTTTTTCCAAAGACTCCGGAGGTACAATCTAAAGCTCAATCCGGTGAAGTGTGCTTTTGGAGTACCTTCAGGGAAACTACTGGGGTTTATTGTGAGTCGGCGAGGTATTGAACTGGATCCATCAAAGATCAAGGCTATTCAAAGTCTACCTCCGCCGAAGAACAAGAAGGAGGTCATGAGCTTATTAGGAAGGTTGAATTACATTAGTCGGTTCATTGCTCAATTGACATAAACATGCGAGCCGATCTTCAAGTTGTTAAAGACAGATGCAGCAGTGAAATGGACCGACGAGTGTCAGGAAGCCTTCGACGAGATCAAGGAATATTTGGCCAATCCTCCGGTGTTAGTACCTCCGGAACCAGGGCGACCTCTGATTTTGTATCTGACGGTGCTAGATAACTCTTTCGGTTGTGTACTGGGTCAACATGATGAGACAGGCAAGAAAGAACAAGCCATCTACTACCTCAACAAAAAGTTTACATCCTACGAGGTGAAGTATACCCAACTGGAAAGAACTTGTTGTGCATTGATTTGGGTGGCTCAGAAGCTAAAGCATTATTTGTCAGCATACACTACGTACTTGATATCACGATTGGATCCTCTCAAGTATATATTTCAGAAGCCTATGCCTACGGGAAGACTGGCCAAATGGCAGATTCTGCTCACAGAATTTGACATTATCTATGTAACTCGTACGGCAATGAAGGCACAAGCTATTGCGGACCACTTAGCCGAGAATCCGGTGGATGATGAGTATGAGCCATTGAAGACATACTTCCCGGATGAAGAGGCAATGCTTGTCGAGGAGATGGAGAAAGAGGAGAGGCCGGGATGGAAAATGTACTTTGACGGAGCCGTCAACAGCAGGGGCGTTGGTATCGGAGCGGTACTCATTTCAAGTACGGGTCAACACTATCCCGTTACAGCTCAGCTTCGATTTTTCTGTACCAACAATATGGCCGAATATGAGGCGTGCATCTTGGGATTAAGGATGGCAATTGACATGGGTATTCAAGAGATTTTGGTCATGGGTGACTCGGATCTCTTGGTACACCAAATTCAAGGGGAATGGGAGACACGAGATTTGAAATTGATACCATATCGGTATTGTTTGCACGAGTTGTCTCAAAGATTCCGGTCTATAGAATTCAAGCACATCCCAAGAATGCACAATGAGATTGCAGATGCTTTGGCCACATTGTCCTCTATGTTGCATCATCCGGACAAGACATATATAGATCCACTCCAGATCCAAGTCCGAGATCAAAATGCTTATTGCTTCGCTGTGGAAGAAGAGTCGGATGGAGAGCCGTGGTATCATGATATTAGAGAATACTTGAAAGCCGGCAAATACCCGGAGCAAGCCACTGGAGACCAGAAGAGAGCCATCAGGCGTCTAGCCAATGGATTTTTCTTCAGTGGAGGAGTGGTATACAAAAGAACACCAGATCTGGGTTTATTGCGGTGTGTAGATGCACAACAAGCAAATGAAATCATGATTGAAGTACATGCCGGAGTATGCGGACCCCACATGAGCGGATATGTTTTAGCAAAGAAGATTTTGAGAGCAGGGTACTACTGGCTCACAATGGAGCGTGATTGTATCAGGTATGTAAAGAAATGCCATCAATGCCAGGTGCATGGGGATCTGATCCATTCCCCGCCTTACGAGTTGCACACAATGTCAGCACTTTGGCCTTTTGTTGCTTGGGGCATGGATGTCATCGGCCCGATAGATCCAGCCGCTTCTAATGGGCACAGGTTTATCCTAGTTGCAATTGATTATTTCACCAAGTGGGTCGAAGCTAAGACATTCAAGGCAGTGACGAAGAAAGCGGTGGTGGATTTTGTGCATGAAAATATTATATGCCGATTTGGAATCCCCAAGGTGATTATCACGGACAATGGAGCCAACTTAAACAGTCATCTCATGGCGGAAGTTTGTGAAAGGTTTAAGATCACGCACCGCAATTCCACACCTTACAGGCCAAAGACGAATGGAGCAGTAGAAGCAGCTAACAAGAATATCAAAAAGATTCTCCGAAAAATGGTGGAAGGATCCAGTCAATGGCATGAAAAGTTACCCTTTGCTCTCATGGGTTACCGCACGACGGTGCGTACTTCTATCGGAACCACACCTTATACACTGGTGTACGGAACGGAGGTTGTTATACCCGCAGAAATAGAAATACCGTCATTGCGAATTATAGCCGAATCTGAGATAGATGACGATGAATGGGTAAAGGCCCGGTTAGAACAGTTGAATTTGATTGATGAGAAGAGATTGGCCGCAGTCTGCCATGGACAGTTGTATCAGCGGAGAATGGCCAGAGCATATAATAAGAAAGTACGACCTCGAAAGTTTGAAGTTGGACAACTGGTATTGAGGCGTATCTTACCACATTGGGCCGAGGCAAAGGGCAAATTTGAGCCAAATTGGCAGGGACCGTTCGTGGTATCACGGGTGTTGTCCAATGGAGCATTATATTTAACAGATGTTGAAGGAAAGTGCGTAGAGACTGCTATCAATTCAGATGCGGTCAAAAGATACTATGTATGATTCCTTTTCAATTATATGTTTTGTATTTTGTTGTGATTTTGGAATTGAAATGACGAAGGCATTTTATTCTCTATCCAAACACTTTATCCATTGATAACCCCTTTGAGCCTTAACGAATAAATTCTTTCATATCCCTCTCTCGGAATCGCTCTGGTGCAATAAGATCGAAATTGCCAGAATGAAAAATTAAATGATGGAAAAATGAAAAAAAAAAATGAAAAAATGAAATGAAAAAAAAATGAAAAAAATGATGAAAGAAAAAGAAAAAGACAAAAATCGGGAAAAAGTCAAAAAAAAAATCCATCTAACTTATGAAGTTGGATGAACTACGTCTGACTTGATCCCAAAAGGGTACGTAGGCAGCCTCTCTGAGGTTCAGTCACAATAAAGAAAAAATCCAAAAATTCCCCACATATTGAAACTGGGCAGAAGTTATGTTTAATAATTCCGAGAGTTGTAAATATTTTTAACCCTCGTTGAAATTTTGAGCCTTTATATCTTTCTTTCTTAACCCGTCCAAAAGCCACGTTACAGTCCAAAGAAAGACCTTCTGATCGATTTTGAAATGATAATGAATACAACGAAGGAGGAGCGAAGCATCGGATAATACCCGTGGTACAGAAAACAAAATACAAAAGGAAAAAATGAAAAAAGAAAATATAAAAAATGAGAGAGTCTCATCGGTGAAAACCTTAGCCGCCACTGTGAGACGATTGTGAGGTTGAGAGAAATAAAATGAGAGAGTCTCATCAGTGAAAACCTTAATCGGCACCGTGAGATGATTGTGAGGTTGAGAGAATAAATGAGAGAGTCTTATTGGTGAAAACCTTTCGAGGCACCGTAAGGCGATCATCAGAAAAGAGAAAAGGCAACAAAAAAGAGTATCGGTTTGGGTCAAAGGCAATTCGAAGTCTGAATAACGATTGGAACGAACTGGGTCAGAGTTTAAATACATGGCATGGTCAGCGGAATCAGCCAGCAAATACCCAGATAAGTTCTGTCATCTCTCCAAAATACCCTTACCCTTTCTTTCATTTTTCCTGCATTTCATTGTTTACCTTTTGAGAGCTAACTACCGGCTCCTGATAACGGAAGTTGAAACAACACTGGATCAGAAAGGATAGAAGATTGGGGAAAGGAATAAAGAAGCTTGGCAAACATGGCCAAAGGAAAAGAAAACAAAACAAAAATGGAGAAATGAGAAAAATACAAAAAGAGTCTACAAGGGACAAGAAGTCGAAAGCCATGCAACATGAGAAAGCAAAAACAAAGGAAGCAATAAGAAGTGGGGACGGCAAATGCCAGTTGCCAGCAGTTTATATCTAATAACTTTTGTTTCATACAGGAACAAATTGTCACTAATCACCTTAAAGTGAATGCGACCAATGTGGAAAATTTAAAATACCAAAAAGAGAAAGTCCGCCGAATAAGTGGAGAAATTCACAGGCAAGAGATAAGTTGGTAAAAAGAAAATACCAAAAAGAGGAAGGTAACATCTTTTAAAATCCACTCCCCAGTCCTCAGAATACGGGAATATTTTCTGCATCGCATTGCACGTTTAAATTTCGTTAGGCGCCCACCTTCTAATACGGGAATATTTTTTCTGCATTCGCATTGCACGTTTAATTTCGGTTAGGTGCCCACCTTCTAATACGGGAATACTTTTCTCGCATTCGCATTGCACGTTTAAATTCCGTTAGGTGCCCACCTTCTAATACGAGAATACTTTTCTCGCATTCACATTGCACGTTTAATTTCCGTTAGGCGCCCACCTTCA
The DNA here is from genome assembly GCA_032618575.1 of Nicotiana noctiflora. Lineage (NCBI taxonomy): Eukaryota > Viridiplantae > Streptophyta > Magnoliopsida > Solanales > Solanaceae > Nicotiana > Nicotiana noctiflora. The sequence goes on along the minus strand of JASVEL010008919.1, from coordinate 55,387 downwards.
AATACGGGAATACTTTTCTCGCATTCGCATTGCACGTTTAATTTCTGTTAGGCGCCCACCTTCAAATACGGGAATATTTTCTGCATCGCATTGCACGTTTAAATTCTGTTAGGCGCCCACCTTCTAATACGGGAATATTTTCTGCATCGCATTGCACGTTTAAATTCTGTTAGGCGCCCACCTTCTAATACGGGAATATTTTCTGCATTCACATTGCATGTTTAAATTCTGTTAGGCGCCCACCTTCTAATACGGGAATACTTTTCTGCATTGCATTGCACGTTTAATTTCTGTTAGGTGCCCACCTTCTAATACGGGAATATTTTTCTGCATTCGCATTGCACGTTTAAATTCCGTTAGGTGCCCACCTTCAAATACGGGAATACTTTTCTGCATCGCGTTGCACGTTTAATTTCTGTTAGGTGCCCACCTTCTAATACGGGAATATTTTTCTACATCGCATTGCACGTTTAATTTCTGTTAGGTGCCCACCTTCGAATACGGGAATACTTTCTGCATCGCATTGCACGTTTAAATTTCGTTAGGTGCCCACCTTCAAATACGGGAATACTTTTCTGCATCGCATTGCACGTTTAAATTCAGTTAGGTGCCCACCTTCTAATACGGGAATATTTTCTGCATCGCATTGCACGTTTAAATTCTGTTAGGTGCCCACCTTCTAATACGGGAATATTTTCTGCATCGCATTGCACGTTTAAATTCTGTTAGGTGCCCACCTTCTAATACGGGAATATTTTCTGCATCGCATTGCACGTTTAAATTCTGTTAGGCGCCCACCTTCTAATACGGGAATATTTTCTGCATTCGCATTGCACGTTTAAATTTCTGTTAGGCGCCCACCTTCAAATACGGGAATATTTTCTGCATCATCATGGTTTATATATTTAAAAGCCCACACTGGGGCAGAAAAAGAAAAAAAAGAGGTAGTTTGTTGTTTTGTTTTGAGCAGGTTCAGCTCGAGATCAAGAAAAACAAGAAAATCAACAAAAAGAGAGTCAACAAGAAAAACAAGAAAATCAACAAAAAAAAGAGAGTCATCAAGAAAAACAAGAAAAAGAAAAAGAGAAGGAGAAGCAAACAAAGGCTAGATTAAGAACAATTGTAATTGTAGGATCATAGCTTAGAATAGCTTCTTCATTTTACATTTCCCCCCCGGTGTAATAAGGAGTAAGTCGGCAAGTCTCAACAGTGTCAATGCAACAGTGAGTCTGGTAGTTTTTAAAACTGCCAGACCTTCCCGAACTACACTGACCTGATTCCCGTTTAGCCCAGGATATGTAGGCAACCTCTAAAGCAGGGTGCGGTCAAAAGGTTTTCAAAAATGCTTTCACGGAATATGCCGATGTGCAAAAATCTCTCATTATCGCTCACTTGTCTTTGCACTGAAACTCTTCGTGTTCCCGAGCAAAGTGTCAGCTTGTGTGAGCACGTGATTTTTGCACCGAGCAAACAATTCCAAAATTAAAATAAATATATTTTTTGAGTGCAATTACTTGCTTTGCTTGGAATTAGCTATACTTTTGAGTTTGAATAAGTAGAAATTAGAAGAAAATCAAAAAAAAAAAGGCTAAGTAATTAATTTGTTAGTTTAGTTAGTTAGAAAATTAGCAAAATAGTTTAAATAGGAGAAAATAAAGAAAAATAGCAGAAAAATTGCAAAAAATACTAGAAAATTAGAGTAGGTAGGAAATTAGGTTTTATATTTTTTCATAAAAGAAAAAGGAAAAAAAAATATAAAAGAAAATACATAAAAATTGTTTAAATACCAGAAAATACAAAAAATACGTAGGCTTGATTAAAACTGGGCCAATTGAAATCCAATTGTTTGGCCCAGTGAATTGGCCCAATGAAGTGGCCCGTCGACCTTTGGAGTGATCGAATCTCAACCGTCCATCAGGACGGATCCAATGGCTCAGATAATTAGCGAAATTTTTTAATTAATTGAGTAGTAAGGATTGATCTAAACCATCCGTTTGATTTGATCTAAGGGCTTCGATTCATGTCTCATTGGTAACGATGCGACGTCGTTTAAGCAGCATCAGTGAGAGCCGTTGATCTCTATTGAATGGGCGGTCCAGATTACCTCAGACATGTAGCCTATATAAGGCTTTTGTCTGAATTTTTGGGGCATTATACATAATTCTATAACCCTAGCCGCCCCGGGTTCTTCTTCTTCTCTTTTCATCATCTTCTTCATCACCTTCATCTCGGCGTCGGCCATGGAGATCATCACCTTCCACGGTGGTCTCCGGCCACTTCTGTCATCTCCTTTCTCTTCTTCACTTCATCACACACCCAAAAACCCTAAAAACAAACCCTTCTCCAGAAATCCCGGTCACCGGAGCCTCGCCGGTGACCACCCAAACAATGAGGATCCGCTTCAAACCAATGCCGATCGGACCGCCTTGGTCTGATCTACATCCCCATACCACTTTTCACCTTCGAATATACCCCAGTCGTCTCGAATATCCCAAAAAGGGTCGTCGGAACCCTAACTCCGGCGACCCCCAAACTTAAAACACCCAAAGGCCTCGCCTTTTACTCTCCCAAACACCCCTTTACAACTCAAAATTTCAAAAAGGTTCAATCTTTAAGCCTAAAAGGAAAAACAGAAGAGGAAAAAATGAAAGAAAAAGGAATAAAAGAAAAGGTCCGGGAGTCTGAAGAGGTCCGAGTGAGAATAAGAAAAAAAGAAGGATAGGAAGCTCAGGGGACAGGCCCTGCTAGCTAAGTCCCCCTTCCTTTCGCTGCTCTTTTCTTTGATTTATGATTGTCTTTCTGCATGTTTTATCTGTTTTTGATATTTTTGTGTCTCGCATGATTTTCTGTTTTGTTTCTTTTTCTGTTTATATCATTTCATCTTACATATCCTATATTATCTCTCTGTTTTCTTTAAGTTTAGAAGCCATATGATTACATCTGTTAGTACTAAGTTTTCTGAACATGTTCGTTCTATGAAAATTATATGCTTGGTTGGTGTTTTCTGAGGTTCAAAAGCATGATTATTCACATGATTGGCTGTGTAGTCATTTGTTATAGCTATCTCGCTTACTTGCTTCTCTGTATGGATTTTTGTTCTGATATCCTTTCTTCTATCTCTATTTTTCATCCTTTGTTAGTATTAGGCTCTTTCAATCTTGTTAATCTTCGACATCTCTTCTTGCATGTTTAATTTTTGAATCTAGTCTTCTTTGTTAGTTTTAATAGTTTAAACGTAGTTTCTTCTCTGTTACCTCCTATAATAGATGAAGTACGTTTCTTTACTGTTTCTCCATGCTTTTCATATTTTCATCTTCATCTTTAGATTTAGGTTGGTATTTGGAAAAGCTTTGGATTAGTAGGTCTGATTCATTATCATTCCTGTTCACTCTGTCTTCATCACCACTGCTAGTTCTCGACAGTTTTGAATGACTCTTCTTTACTGTCTCCTCATGTCTCTTCTATTCTTTATCTTCATCTTGATCTATCACATGTATACATAAGGCTAGGATTAACACTTGAAAAAATCTCTTAGTTAACATGTCTATGCTGTTGTGTGTTCTTTGGGCTTAAATGAATCCTGATTCATCTATTGTTGGCTGTTTGTGATAGTCTAGTTCTGGCATGTCTCATGTTTGGTTACAATGTTAAGACTAACAGATTAGCCTCAAATCTGAGTTTGTTCTGTTTCATCTTTTCCCCTTTTCATCTCAACCATGATCTGATTATAGTTGGCTTATACCACCTTTTCTGTTCCATCATAAGCATGATCATTTGATTCTGTTTCTCCTGTCTTGTGGCATGGTAGATTCAAGGCCTTTCTTTTATTATATTATCCATGCCTTCATGTTTTTACATGCTTTTTCCCTGATTTTTGTTTCCATGATTTGGTTCTGTCTATGTTCTTGTGGTTATCAATCTGTTAGTTTTCAACAAAGCATGACTTCTCCTCTCTTTATGATTCTTTACATGTCTAGTTGTTTAGTCATTATTATTCATTAGGTTTACCTGACTTGTTTGGATTTTTCTTTTGTTTCCCTGTTTCTCTGACTTAACTTGAAACTCTCTCTTTGACCTCTGTTAATATTAGGTTACTTCATCTTGTTAGTTTTAGATATCTTCTTTGCATGTTTTTGGACTCTAATTTTGTGTTAGTTTATCTTTGTTAACTTTCACTAGCTTGAATGATTATTCTCTGCTGTTTCTTCTCATGTTTAGATCCTGGCTACCATGTCTATGTTATTCTGTGGTTTGTGTGACTAAAATGAGTCATGTTCCATCTATTATTGACTATTTTCTAGAGCTTAGCTTCTGTGAGTGTTCATGCTTCTGAACTGTTTTGTGAGAGTTGAGTTGTCATACATGTCTGTGCCCATGAATTTTGAATAGGTTGAGTCTTTCAGTGAGTCATTCAACATAAACCGTTTCTAATTAGTCTTGTTCAATGTTTAATTGACATCTTTGCTATATGAACCTGAGTAATGTAAGTTGATTAGTTGAGATTCAACATTATCAAATCCCTTCTCCGAATTTTAATTAGTTGATAGACATGTTAGGTTTCATATGGTTATGGGTGAAATTATATACTGAAATGGCTAAAACTGCAATAATCCAATGTTAGTTGAACACTGTTAAGGGCTTGTCATATTTTAGGTGAATTGGGTATAGCTGTTAGTGCTAAGTTTCACAAAATGGCTAGTTTTTAAATAGGATAAAACTGAAAATCACAAAAAGATAGGTTATTAGTTAAATAATTGGCTTGAGAATGGTTAACCTTGCAAAGGGTTGACCTATTCTATAAAGCCCTAACACACAGTCCACTTTGAAAGTGGCTGGTTGTGCAAAATGGCTATGTCTGCAAATGCAGACTAGCCCAGGCTCTCTTTAGAGCCCTGAGCATAAAATGGCCAAACCTGCAAATGGTTTTGGGCCCAAATGTTCAGTATTTGGCTTTAATAGCCCAAGCTAAGTCTCAACTTGAGACTGGCTAGTTCTTAAATAGTTAATCTCAATAATAAAGCAGGCTAGTCCTGCAATTAGCTTTAAATTGGAATAAATTGGTCTTAATTGACTGGAATTAGTTTAAATAGGCTAAAATTGAAATAGTTTCTTAAAATAAATCTGGCCAGCCCTTAAATACTAATGCCAGGGCTGGCTATTAGTTAAATAGGTGCAAAGATGCTGAGATTTAACCTAGGTAAGTTGTGTAAATAAGCAGTGCCCTTAGGGGCACAATTAGAACTTGAAATAGTATTCTAGTAAATAGTTAGAACTTAAAAGGGTAATGGAGTCATTCATGCTCCTGATTTCTGCAATTTTGCAGAGATTTAGGGGTATAATGGTCTCCTAAAAATGGGAAATCTGTAAAAATCCCAAACCCTTAGGGATACATTGGTAAAAACCCATAAAAAGGAATCTTTAGAACCTTCCAGCACATGCTGGAAGGATTTCTGGTAACTGAAATGGGGGCTTAAGTGTACAGTGGGTAATTTTAGAGGGGGAGAAGTAGGATAAAATCCCATAACTTTCTCCCCAAGTTTCAGCCTTGGGTTAGCTATAAATACACCCCAAAAAGGGCTGAAAGGGGGGTTCCAATTCTAAGCAATCTGAAATATATATCTAGGCTAATCTTATACAAAGCTTTCAGAGATAAAAATAGGGAGATAACAGTAGAACTTCTGGAGTTTTTTCGAGCAAGAACTTGTTGGTCTTCTTTTGATTTTGAGGTCTTTTGTTCGAATCTGGGTCTGGGTTTTCTATTGGATCTTGCTGGGTTTCTCTGCTTGCTAATTGCTGGGTTGTTCTACTCGTTTGGATCTTCAGTCACTGTTGCATTGGCTGTTTGGATTTGCTGTGGTTATTGCTTGCTCCTTCTCCCTTAGAACTCATTGGCTACCATTTTGCTGAACCAGGTACATTCCTTTGTTCAACTGGAGATGTAATTGTTAAAGCTCAAAATGGAATGAAGTTCAAGATGTTGAAATTAACTGTTCTGCTGTAGATCAATTTATCTCTTTGATTGATAGTTTAGTGTAGTTTAGATCTAAATGTCATGTAGTGAAGCATGCAGTAGTATGAAAACAGAAACAAAAATATGTAATAGCTAGTGGTATAGTAGTAGTATAGTAGAAGTAGTATATCACGCCTAATTTAAATAGATAAACCCTAAAATATAAGTAAACAAATCATGATGTCAAATAGCTAATAACTACTGTTTCATAGAGAATGTCGTAAATCAACATAACTTAGCTAATGTAATAGATCTACACTTGAACATGGAATAGCAAACATTAGATAGTGATTCATTCATAATTGAATTGATAATCTAATAAGTGAGGTAAGCCGTATTAAAAATCAGTGGTTTAATTATGATAAAGTCGTTGAGCCATTTAGATGAAAGTATTCGAGTTATAACCATGAATGTTTGGGACTGTTTAAACTATGATCGTGCAATTAGCTTATTTGGAAATCAATAACTGGGTAGTGAAATAGCTCGATTAGAATCGGATTTGTGATGTTGATAGGCCTAGTTCACAATAAAACTTGTATATAATCTTAACCCTGTTTACAATCTTGCTTTAATAATCTGTAGGTAATTAGTTTAATTGTTCTTCAAGCCTCTTTTATAATCCGAACCGTCTTTCTCAGATTTAGTACTGACCTCAAATAAAAAGTGTAAAAAAGGAAGAAGCAATCTGTTAGTTCTAGTTTGTAGTCTGATAAATTGATGTATTGGCTTTCCTTTACTGAATAAATAAAAGTGATGTGATTTCATTTCCAATTCTGAGTATTTGTTCCTTTATGAAACTTGTATCATATCTTCTGTTATTACAATCTGGTTTGGGCCCTATGTATAGCGTGGGCCTGAACTATCCTACGAAATTGTTTGGTTCATTGATCGATAACCTGAAGACTGCCTGGGCTTTAAGGCCTGGGCTGATGCTGATCCAGCTAAGCGAAATGAAGAAGACTAGGCCCAATAAATAATAAGAACTCGACGGGCCTGGATTACTATAGTGTTAGTAATACGATTAAGGCAAGAACAAATATAGAAAACTTAGCCAAATATTAGTATCCTTTAATAAAAATTGGGATGAGCCTCGCCCGAATAACAAACAATGGGGCCCCCATTTAGTAATAAGATAACATAGTAGAATCGGAGAGGCTAATAGTGAATTCCATAGCCTCTCCCAAAGTTAAAAGCCGATATAGACTATCTTAAGGCACGATTTTAATATACCTTCCTATGAACGAGTGTGCACTTGGTGCGACTCAAATCCAAATCTCGGTAAAGCTGAAATACATCAAAAGTCATAGGCGTACTGGTTGCGGTATGACTCGAGGCGTGTTTTCGCGATACCGCAAATTCCTAAAAATGATATTTAACGTAAAAGCACATTATGTTGTTAAAATCTATAATTGAGTCAAACAAAAGTCAAGAACGACAATGGAGCGACCGTGCTAAAACCACGGAATCCGGGAGTGCCTAACACCTTCTCCCGGGTTAACAGAGTTCCTTATCCGGACCTCTGCTTCGCAGACATTTTAAGAGTCAAAATTCCTCGGATTCGGGATTAACCGGTGACTTGGGACACCATTGTCATTCCCAAGTGGCGACTCTGATTAATCTCTAATAAAATCCCGAACCGTTTGTCCTTTAAATGGAAAAACTCCTTCCCTTACGTTATTTTATCCGTCTTGGGTAATTGAGCGTCGGGGTATACCCTACAAGTGTATTTATACGCTTTAAGTTATGTGGGGTAGTAAAAAGGGAGGTGTGACAAGATGTCTTGGGAGGGCACGTACTCACTCCCCGACTAATCATAGGCTTTGTCTACGGCCTTGATGATTTTCCTCTGGTTCTTAATATTTTGCCGGACTTGGGGAGTGAGTTTTATCATCTTCTTTCCTTTGCCTCCCCGGGAGGATTCACCTCTGCCGGGTTGTTTTGATACCTTGCCTCTTTGTTTAACCGTGTTCTGCACGCATAAGAAATTAAACTTGTTAGTATCAATGTATTAGATGAAAACAACATTACAGAATACATAACATGCTAGCAGGATTGGAGACAATTGCAGAAAATATCCCAGTGCGGATCGCAAAAAATGGAGTGCGACCGCACGGGTCCAGTGCGGCCCGCATAAAATGGTAGTGCGGCCCACACAGAGGTAGAGTTCAGAATACCCACCCTCTGAATGTTGATAGTGTGGCCCGCACAAAATAGTACTGCGATCGCACTGGGCCAGTGTGAACTGCACAAAATGTAGAGCGAACGCACTGCCCAAATTTCATCTTGACAGAAGATCATCAGTACTGTCCACACAAAGTTGTACTGCGGACCGCACAAGGGCACCGCGGACCACACAAAAATGACTGTGGTCCGCACAGAGTACCCAGAAGCGGCACTAAGTTAAGGTTCATGAGTTTGCCTTTAAGTCCAAATTTGTCCCTAATTTATGTCCCTACATGTTTACCCAGTTCATTACACTAACTAAGTAGATAAGAATCAAAAATCTAACTACCCTAACCTAACACATTAAGAAAATACGGGAGAAGGAAGAAAGAACAATTAAGAAAAAATGAAAATTAAATGTAAAGGACAAAATTAAACAAGTAAAGAGGAAGATTAATGTACCATGTTGTGATAAGAATTGAATCAAAGCAATGTAAATGAGCAATTACGATCAAAGGCAAGAGGATGAACAACGTTCAAGGTCTCTGGGTTCAATTTTGCGAAAAGGGTAAAAGGGGGCCCTCAGGGTCTATTTATAAAAAAGCCCCTGAGGCCCATGCTCACCTACAAGTGTAGACCGCACAAAATGGACCGCGGTCTGCACTGAGATGTTCTATTCAAACCTGAAAGGGGAAGCCTCTACGGTCCGCACAAAATGTAGTGCAGTTGTAGAGGTCCAGTGCAGTCTGCACAAAATGTAGTGCTGCCGCACTAGCAAACTTCATAGATTTCTTACTTTGACCTTTACCAGTGCGGTCAACACAAAGTGTAGTGCGGATGCACTGGCAACTTTAGAGACTTGTTCAATTTTCCATCATGCCTTGCACTATATCAAAACAACCATGTAACATCTCACAACCATTTACCCCAAAAATCAATCCCATACTACAAAGAAAATCAAACAAAACAAGAAGAAAAACACATGGTTTGCCTCCCAAAAAGCGCCCGATTTAACATTGTAGCACAACGCATGTTACCACCACATCACTTGAGATGAAGAAGTGCCACCATATGGCTGTCATCAAACTTTCCAAGATAATGCTTTACCCGGTGTCCATTAACTCTGGAAACTTCACCATTTTTGTTCTTTAGATCATGAGCACCAAACAGGGTTACAAACACAACTTCAAACGGGCCACTCCATTTTGATTTGAGCTTTCCCGGAAACAGATGTAACTGGGAATTGACCAAGAGAACCAAATAACCAGCCTTGAACTTCTTTCCACGAGCATATTTATCATGAAGGTACTTAATCTTGTCCTTATACAAGGATGAACTGGAGTAGGCATGGAATCTAAATTCGTCAAGTTCATTAAGTTGTTCAACACGAAGATTGGCTGCAACATCGCATTCAAAATTCAACTTCCTCAAAGCCCACATGGCCTTGTGCTCTAACTCAACCAGTAGATGGCAAGCTTTCCCAAATACTAACCAATATGGAAACATACCAATCAGAGTCTTGTAAGCCGTCTGATAAGCCCATAAAGCATCATCCAACTTTTTCAACCAATCGGTCCTAGCATTGACCATCTTCGACAATATACTCTTGTTGGAGACTTCCACTTGACCACTAGCTTGAGGATGATAGGGGGTAGATACTTTATGATTGACTTCATATTTTGCGAGCAACGAATCAAAGCCCTATTACAAAAGTGATACCCCCAATCACTAATGATTATACAATGGGTGCCAAACCTTGTAAAAATACTCTTCTTAAGGAATGCAACATCTCTTCGGGCTTCATTGTTAGGCAAAGACACGGCTTTAACCCATTTTGAGACATAATCAACCACCACAAGAATGTAAGTGTTCCCACAAGAGCTGACAAATGGACCCATGAAACCAATGCCCCACACATCAAAGATATCCACTTCAATGGTATTGAGAGGCATAGCGTATCTTTTTGAAATTCCACCCTCTCTTTGGCACTCGTCACACCTCTTAACAAAATCACCCACATCTTTGAACAAGGTTAGCCAATAAAACCCACAACTAAGAACTTTCGAGACAGTCCTCACCCCACCATGATGGCCACCATAGTGTGAGGACTGGCAAGCCTCTAAGATACTCAATTGTTCTTCCTCCGTGACACACCTACAAATGACACCATCCATGGAAATTTTGAACAAGTACAATTTATCCCAATATAAATCCTAACTATCCCGCTTGAGCTTCTTCTTTTGGTTAGAAGAGAGCTCGCACGAGATTATTCCAGTCACAATATACTAGCTACATCGGCAAACCATGGCATTTCATTCACCGACACCGAAAGGAGTTGTTCATTGGGAAATGAGTCATTGATCTGTAGGCCATCACAAGGCCTCCCCTCCTCCTCCAAGCGTGACAAGTGGTCCGCCACTTGGTTCTCACTACCCTTCCGGTCCACGATCTCCAAATCAAACTCTTGAAGTACCAAGACCCACCGCATGATCAATCTAGATTTGGAATCTTTTTTCGTCATCAAGTATCAGAGTGCGACATGATAGGTATGAATAATAACCTTGCCCCCAGTAAGATATAGCCGAAATTTTTCCATAGTAAACATAATCACCTAAAGTTCCTTCTCGGTCACCGTATGGTTCAATTGAGCATCATTCATTGTCTTGCTCACATAGTATACCGGATGAAACATTTTGTTCATACATTGACCCAATACCGCTCCAACCGCAACATCTCTAGCATCACATATGAGCTCAAAAAGCAAGCTCCAATTAGGCGAGGTAATGATAGGAGTGGTGGTCAACTTATTCTCGAGAATTTAAAAGTCCTCCATGCACTTTTCATCAAAAAAAAACTTAGCATCTTTCTCTAGCAACTTGCACAAGAGATTAACAACCTTCAAAAAATCTTTAATGAACCTCCGGTAGAACCCCGCGTGCCCAAGAAAACTTTGGACTCTCTTGACAGTGGTAGCGAAGGGAGACTTGAAATCACATCTATCTTTGCTTTATCAACCTCACTACTATGCTTCAAGATTTTATGCCCAAGTACAATTCCTTCTTCCACCATAAAGTGGCATTTCTCCCAATGGAGAACAAGATTGGTTTCTTCACAACGGGCCAAAACTCTATCAAGGTTTTTCAAGCATGAATCAAAAGAATCCCCCATAATACTAAAATAATCCATGAATACCTCTAAAATTTCCTCCACCATGTCAGTAAAAATGGCCATCATACACCACTGAAATGCAGTCGGTGCATTGCACAACCCAAAAGGCATGCGAGAGAATGCAAAGGTGGCATACGGACAAGTGAATATGGTCTTTTCTTGGTCTTCCGGAGCAATCAAGATTTGGTTATAGCCTCAGTACACATCCAAGAACCAATAAAAAGCACACCCGTAAAGTCGGTCTAGCATCTAATCAAAGAATGGCAAAGGGAGTGATCCTTGCGGGTCACTTTGTTTAATTTTCTGTAGTCCATGCAAATCCGCCAACCTGTGACTGTTCTTATAGGAATCACTTCATTTTTGGAATTCATCACCACGATCATGCCACCCTTATTTGGTACACATTGCACCAGATAAGTCCAAGATCTATCAGAAATAGGGTAGACCACCCCGACGTCCAACCACTTGATAACCTCTTTTTTCACCACTTCTTGCATTGCCTCATTTAATCTTCTTTGATGCTCCAAGGAAGCCTTTGCATCATCCTCCAAGATAATTTTTTGTATGCAAAATGCAGGGCTTATTCCCCGAATGTCAGCCAAAATCCATCCAATCATCTTTTTCGCTTTTAAAGTACCGCCAATGTGGCGTCAACCTGCAACTTAGTAAGGCAAGAAGAAAACATAACTAGAAAAGTATTATTTGAGCCCAAGAACTCATACCTGAGATGTAGAGGAAGTGATTTCAACTCTAACACCAGCAGCTTCTCAATTGATGGTTTTGTTGGTGGAGTTTTTAAGTTTTCAAGGTCCAAAGACAACTTCCTAGGCTCATAAGAATACGAACCCATACCATGTAAAGCATTCACTCACTCCACTCTACTAGTATCATCATTGACATCAAGATTTCGAAGCACAGCCTCAAGGGGATCCTCCACATTAATCATATAAGTTTTCCCCTACTCGGAAAGTTAGTCACCCGCTTCAACATCAACTAATGCCTTTGCCGTTGCAAGGAAAGGTCTCTGTAGAATGATAGGGACTTCAAAATCCTCTTCACAATCCAAAATGATAAAGTCGTGCGGTAATATGATTTTGTCCATCCGGACAAGCACATCATCAATTATGCCCAAAGGTCACTTCATCGATCGATCAGCCATTTGAAATCTCATTGAGGTTGGCCTAGGTTGTCCAATTCCCAAGGTCTTGAAGACCGAGTACGGCATCAAATTTATGCTAGCCCCTAAATCATAAAGGGCCTTGGAAAAATCCGGACTTCCGATAGTGTAAAGGATAGTACTAGCTCTGGGGTACTCAAATTTTGGGGACATAGGATACACGATAGCACTAACTTGGTGAGTCATTTTTATTGTTTCACAATCCATCGACTGCTTCTTCGTCACCAAATCCTTCATAAACTTTGCATATCCCGGCATTTGTTCAAGTTCCTCCACTAAAGGCATATTGATTGTAAGGATTTTCATCATGTCAATAAACTTTTTGAATTGGTTTTCACTCTTTTGATTTGCTAACCATTGATGATAAGGTGGAGGTGGCCAAGGCAAAGGTGCCTTGGCTTTGGGCACCACCGGCTCGGGCGTGTCAATCACGTGTTCTCTAGATGGGTTCGTCTTGAGTTTCCACCTCGGCCACATTAATGTCAATCCTTACTTCATTGACATATCTATTCTCAAAAAATATCTTCAACTATCAAAGGAAAATTATCATCCCGCAACTCAACATCATCATCTACAACTTGCTTTTCTTTCAAGGAATCCACATCACCGCCTCTCCCACTTCTTGTTGTACCCGCCATCACATGATTGTTACCACCCTTTAGGTTCACTACCTTATCACTTGGTAGAGCACCCTTTGGGCGAGTGTTCAAAGATTGAGAGATTTGGCCTAATTGCACCTCCAAGTTCCAGATAGTGGTATTGTGAGAAGCCAACTGAGCATCGGAATCTTAGTTCTTCTTCATCATTTTCTCGAACATAATTTCTATTTTTCCCATATCATTTTTCTAAGAACTAGACCCTTGAGATTGAAACAGAGGCAGATTGTTCAGTTGTTGGTACATCGGGGGCATTTGAAAACCTTGCCCCCGGTTGCCTTGGTTACATTGTTGTTCCAGCCGCCTTGACCATTGTTGTTCCAATTATTGTTATTCCCATTCTAATTCCCTTTTTGCTCGGATTGTTGTTCCCCCAATTACTGTTTTTGTTGTTGTTGTTCCAATTACCACCACCTTGTTGCTGATTGACCCAATTTCCTTGGGGTTACCATTGTTAGTTTGAAAAGTTGCCTCGATTCCCTTGATAGTTGTTGACATATTGAATTTTTTAACTTTGGGAATCATAACAATCATTTGAAAAACCACCACCATCATTGTCATATTGTTCACAATTCCCTTGAGATTGTTGCCCTCTTTGCCTTCTCTTAAGCAGATTGACACCTTCCATAGCATTGACTTGGCGAGGATTTTGGATTTATTGCAACTGTGCCTTCACCAATTGGTTCATAGTAGTAATAAGATCAACAATGGCTTGACCATGATCATGCAATTCTTTGTGCAAATGGATGATCGTGGGGTCACCTTGGGGCACATTCGCTCTACTTTGCCACACCGAAGAAGTGTCTGCCATCTTGTCCAATATCTCACAAGCCTCAATATAAGGAAGCTTCATAAAGTTTCCCCCAGCCAATTGGTTCACAATGAATTGATTCGTGGTGTTGATGCCCCGATAGAAGATTTGTTGAATCATCGTCTTGGTCATATAGTTGTTTGGGCATTCTTCCACATTGTTCTAAACCACTCCTAGATTTCATGCAAAGGTTCCATTGGCTCTTGCTTGAAGGCCAATATCTCATCTCAAAGTACCGCCATATGCCCGGATTTAGCATTAAACTTGTCTGCCAACTCATCCCAAGTTGTGATGGAATGGTTGGGGAGCCTCCCAGGCCAATTTAATACGTTTCCACAAAGTGAGAACGGTAAAAGTCTCAACCTAAGAGCATCTTCGGACATATTCATCTTCTTGCTCCCCCAACATATATCTATGAACCCCTTGAGATGCTTGTAGGCCTTTTGATCGGAGGCGCCCATCAAAATACCCACGTTGCTTGAGCAAGGTTAACATCACATTGGTTATTTGAAAATTCCCCTCCCGGATTCAGTGAGGGATAATAGCACTCGCATAACCCTGATTCGGAAGCACACTTGGAGCCACTCTTGGAGGTGGCAGGGGAGGGTCTGGAATATTGTTATTGTCATTTGCATTGGCCTGGCAGCCTCTACATTGAGCTTGAGGTAAAAAGGGAACTTCATCTTGTCCAAGATCATCTACCTCCTCCCCCGCAATCACATTTCCAAGAGGGTTATTAGCATTGAGAGCCATTGGTACCTGAGTTGCGACACAAACAAAATTAGTAATAAAGAAGGAAAAAAGAAAAATACATAAAACTACGTAAATAGATACCCAAAATCGTTAGCTCCACGGCAAGGCGCCAAAAAGTGATCCGCCAACTCCGCACCACTATAAAGTAGTGAGAGAGGGTCGCAATAGTTTTTACCCGATTTATGGGTCACGATTTCCATAGAGATATATGATTGGAGTAGGGTATCTATTTAGTTTGGGATTGCGTATTGGTTCCAAATATCACTTCCAATCAGTTTTTGTTTTCTTTAATAATCTACTATTATCAAACTACTAATTATAATTGCAACTGGATTAAAGAGTAAATTGCTACAAGTTGTATCTAATGGATTAAAAGGCACTAGGGTAGTGACTTTCATATAGGTAGCCAATTAACGGGTAATTGCATCTAAGGCACGATTGACATGATTGGGGAAATATGTTATAACCGTTACACGATTTTTCCCACTCTCACACCTCTCAGTAGAGAGATTTTTCCCAATTGACTTTCTCAAGACCAATTGGGTAGGCAAATTTGCTCAAGCAACTAGGGTTCAAGTTGGGTATCACTCAATTCTCTTGAGTCCACCCCAATTCCTTGTTGGATCAATTTTGGTGACTTAGACTCTCTTTCTCAATAAGTGCCCAAGTCAACTTAGCACAAACTAGTATTTGCAACTACCAATTCATAAATTAAACCATAAAATTGACCTAAATAACAAACATCCATAGTTAATCTAGTCCTAAATTTCAACTCCCATCAATTACCCATACTAGGGTTGAGCCACAATCCTAGCTAATGGGTCTAGCTACTCATGCTTGAAGAGAAAAACAGAGAAATAGATGAAGATAAAGGCATATTAATTAATTGCTAAAGTAAATAGAAAGACTCTATGATTAAAACTAAGTAAAAATGCCCAAAATGTCTACAAAAGGTCTTCTCATGAGCGCAGCTGAAGTCTGATAATGTCTGATACACTAAAAATGAAAAAGGTTCTATTTATACTAAGATGGAAAAACTAGACAAAAATGACCTTGTGGGGTCAGTGCGGCCGCACTAGGCTCTTGATTCTGCAAATTCAACTCTCTGAACCCAGGCTCCATGAACTGCACAGAATAGACTGTGGCCACGGAGGCATCTAGTGCAGTCCGCACAAACACGACCGCGGACCGCACAAGCTTGATCTTCAGAACTTGGCATCTCTCTGAACTTTGGTTCTGCGGACCTCACAGAATGGTAGTGCGTCCGTGGTGCTTTCAGTGCGGGCCGCAGAATATCTACTACGGTCGTACTACTTTAATGCTTGAAAAAATAACTCTCTGAATCTCCCCAGTGCGGACCGCACAAAGTGTAGTGCGACCGCACTAGGTCTGCTTTTCATGAGTTTGAATTGTGTATTGTACTTGTGCAAGTTTCACTCTTTTTAAGTTGATCCTTGACATCTTGTCACTTTGTTGATTAAACCTACAATCAAGCACAACTTATGATCCTTTTGGGACTATTTTGTACGAATTTATAATTAAAGCGTAAGCAAGAAGGAGTATAAAATGCGACAAAATTACTAGTTATCATTATACAACTTATTTATATTTGACATAACCACATTAATAGAGTTTTAACTTGTGATTAAGAAAAAAGAAAAGAAAAGAAAGATGAGTATTGTAACACGTTATTTGTACATGCTCAATTATGGGATAAAATACTATACTATAGTCTTTACTACGACGTAGTAGAGTAACTGATAAGTAGGATTTTAACATATTTTATGCCCCTACTTGCCTATGCTTTGAGTATAAATTGCAACAAAATAGTCCCAAAATGCTCAAAGGTTGCGCTTGTTTGCAGGTTTGAGCCACAAAGTGACAAAATATCAAAGATCAGCTCAAAACGGAGTGAAACCTGCTCAAGTGTCAAAGACCAAGTGAAGTGAAGGACAAAAAAGGCCTAGTGCGGACCGTGCAACAGTGACCGCAGCCGCACTAGGAAGTTCAGAGATGGGGCATATTCAGGACAATGAAAATGCGGCCGTGGTCAGATCCATGCAGCCCGCGTTCGGCTTATGCGGCCGCACTACTTATTCATGCGGTCTGTGTCAAGAGATTCAGAGAGTTGGAAGATTGGCCAACGCAATGTCATGCGGTCGCGGTCTTATTCGCGCGGTCCATGCCTGTGCCTTCTGCGGTCACGCCACACAGTTCAATCCATTTTTATCCCACTATAAATAGAATATTTTATTATTTTTAGGTCAAGTTTTGTATTATCAACTGAGCTGCGCTCGTGGAGACCAAGATAGTAGCAATTTTTGGCACTTTAGATTTAAACATTCAATAGATTCTTGTAATTTGTTCCTAGTAACCAATTAATATGTTTAGTTCTTCTTCTATTTCTTCTGTTTTTTCTTTAATTATGTCTAGCTAAACCTATTAGGTAGGGTTGTGGCTCAACCCAGTGTGGGTAATTGATGGGTACTGCCATCTAATGATAGATTGATATTGGGTATTTGCTATTTCGGTTGATGTTATATTTTTAATTAAGAATTGGTGGTTACAAACATTGATTCAAGTTTACTGGGTTTGACTCTTCTTGAGAAAGAGAGCCTATGACCCTAAAATTGACCCAACAAGGAATTAGGATGGACCCATGAGAAATGGTAGTCCCTATTAATGAGTTAAATTTCGAGAGAGTAATCACCCTACTTGAACCCTAGTTGCTTGGTCTAATTGGCCTACCCAATTGGCCTCGAGAGAGTCCATTAAGCAAAATCACTCTCTCTCTACCGAGAGGTGTGAGAGTGGGTGCAATTGTGCACAGTTATAGCATAAGCCCCAAATATGTCAATCTATCCTTGGTAGTTTCTACCAGTTAATTAACCACCTAGGTGATGCCATGACTTTAATGCCTTTCTCTCCATTAATTACAACTTAGCAATATTACCTTAGCATAATTTAGCTTTAATCCTTAGTTTATAATAGTAGTTATAAATATAAAAACTCAAAAATGTTTGAAGTGAAATTAGAAGCATAAACGCAATTCTAGGCTAGAAAGACAATACAACTCCACTACTATCTCCCTATAGAAATTCGATCCCAAACCACTACTCGGGTAAAAGCTATTGCAACCCGCTCTTCCTACATTCGTGTAGCGTTGAGTCGGCAGCGATCAGTAACCTAATTATTGAACCCATTTTTTCTGCATTTATTCTACCCTTATATTTCCAATATAAAATAAAAAATTAGTGGTGCAACCGATAAATAGGCTAAATTGGGGAAAAGTCACAACCAAAGTGTTATAATATTTCTTCCCTTCTGATTTTACTCTCCAATATGAAAGATGCCAAACAAATTAAACCTCCTGAGATCCTCCCACCATGCCCACCCCCTCCATAAAATTTTCCACTTACGTGTTTTCTGTGTTATAGAAGGCCATTTGCTGATCAAAGATTGATGGATAACATAATGAGGAGATGCAAAAAAAAAAAACTTTATCTATGGGGGTTTGTAACACTTCTTATAGACGGGGAATACAATTAAAAGAGCATAATTAAGTTCTTCAAATCTGACTCGAAGTTGAATTTGTGGAGTAAGGTTTTTGTTGACGTTTCATGGTGATTTGGTCATTTCGTTTATGGATTTAGGATTAATTTATACTTCTATTTAGAGTACCAATATGGGTGTTTTTTTGAGCAACAATGGGATACTATTCGAAGAAGTGACAAGTCACTCAGGGTTAATTTTCTCCGTCATAGTTTGACATTCACATATTGTGAAACATTGTCTCTGACCTAGCCATCTCCTTTACTAGGTGATGAGTGACAAAATATATATTATTTCATATTATAAAAAGATAATATGTTAGAAAATATACAAAAAAAATTCCCAAATTTTTCTATATCTCTTTTAGGAGGAAGAAAATCAAAAGAAAAGAGAAGAAAAGAAAAATAAGTCTCGAAAAGAGGTCAAAAAAAAAGGAACACTATTGATCTTTCTGTAGGAAATCATATTTTACCATAAGTTAGTAAGATGTTACGGGTTATTTTAAGTTAACAAGATGTTAGCCATGCATTTTTAATATACTATCTGGGATCATTTATCATAAATTTTATTTATTACCATAAAGATTTAAATGGATGTCATCACCCCAACCCGGTCATGATGGCGCCCATTACACTACTAGGCAAGCCCGACCTTGTTGCAATATTTCCCATTACTTAAGCAGATTTCAAATAAATAACACAGGGAAACATACTAGCCATTAAGTCAAGTTCTAGAGGATACTGATAAAAATGCGGAAGTTTAACAAAATACATAATATAGCCCAACATGGACCCGGTATCGCGGACATGAGCCTCTAAATACAGAGTTTCATCATACTACATAGTCTGTCTAAAAGCTGATAATGCCAAAATAAAGGATAGAGATAAAGGGGAGAGATCTAAGACTGCGAACGCCATGCAGCTATCTCGCTACTCCCGGAGAATGCCTCTGCGCAGCTGATCGAAGCTCACTCAGCCTGGGTATGACCTGGATCTGCACGCAAGGTGCATGGAGTAAAGTAAGTACTCTGACCTAGTGAGTAATAAACATAAATACAGTATAAAAGTAAGAAATCACAAAAAGTGCACAAAGTAACCTATATCTAACAATTTAGATCAATCCCGATGTAAATAGTTAAAAAATAAGATAGTTAAGAAAATAATGCATGAAAAGATGCAACACATATAACGGTACACTCTAGTACCCGATGCGGCGTGCAGCCCGCTCCACTTATTTATCATCAACGGCGCTCACTTGGGTGTGTAAAGACTCTGGAGGGGCTCCTATAGCCCAAGCGCAATATTAGCCATCTCGTGGCATCAAATAGGCTCTCGGCCGCAATATCAAAATAACACTGATGTGGCGCGCAATCCGATCCAAATCATGGGAAAAACATTCTCACTATCGGGTCCTCAGCCCATCTCAGTCAAATAAATCCACAACCGCTCGGGCATAACATGCTATAGGGATCTCAGCTCATATTCTTTTCATTTATGATTCATGTTCAAAAATACAGTTCTTATAATATTTTTAATAGTTGAAAACATGACGGAGAGTATAGTTTATGCAAACAAGTGAGGAAAACAAATGAAGATCCCTTAAGGATTCTACAGGTCGGCACAAGGCCCCAATTATGGCAATAAGCCATATTCACATTAATAAAGTATGCATCTCAATCACCAATATAGTAGAAATAACACTCGGGATAGACCAAGTTACAATTCCCAATAGTCAACGACCCCGCACTCATCATGGAATGTGTGTCACGCCTCAATATAGCGTTACCATGTGAAAGTCCAGGGTTTCAAACCCTTAGAACAACATTTACATCTATTACTCACCTCTAGTCGGCTAAGACTAGCTCGCAATGCCCTTCTCTATCGAATCGACCTCCTCGCGCGTCAAATATGGCCAAAACCACAACGAATACATTACAATAGGATAAGGGAACATAAACCAATTGAAAAGACTCAAAAAACACCAAAAATCATGAAGTTGGCAAAACCCAAGCCCTGGGCACACTTCTCAATAGTCAGAAATTTTTACACCAAAACGTTCCTTATCTTGCCACGAGTCTATACATGTAAAGATTACCAGAATCGGAGCCCATTTGATCCCTCAAATCCCTATTTTTCCTTCTCTTAAGTTCAAGCCTTAACCTCCATTTTTTACCTAAAATTCCTTGATTTTTCACCCTTAATTCATGTAATAATACATTAGATAGATGTTTTAGGCTCAAAATTTCTTACCTCAATGAAGTACCTTGATTCCCTCTCCAAAATTGCACCAAATATCCCAAGTCCGAAGTGAAAATATTAAGTTCTTTCAAAAATTCGCGAAGGTTAAATTAGATGCTTCTACCCATACATTTTCGCTTATGCGACCACAGAACGCTTATGCGGTTACCGCTCCTGCGGTCTCTTTCTGCTTCTGCAGACTTTCGCTTAAGGGGCATGACCGCTTCTGTGGTTCAAAACTTGCACCTGTGATACCGCTCATGCGGTCAAGGCTTCTGCTTCTGCGGAACCAGCCCTGTGATCCAATTCCGTTTCTGCGCCTACCCATCCGCTTTCGTGATACCGTACCTGCAGTCCCAAAATAGCAGGTGCAAAAACACTAGATATCAGCAACCTTCAGCAACACATAAGTCCAATTTTCTTCCCGCTGGCCATACGAAACCACCCCGAGGCCCCCTTGGACCTCGACCAAAAACACAGATATGTTCCAACACCTCATTCAAACTTGCTCGAACCAATAAAACACTATAGTTAACATCAAAATCATCAAAATTATCAAATTTCATCAAATCAAAGCCTAAGTTCAACCAACACTTCCGTAACTCGCATTCGATCAAACACCCAACCTAAACACCTCTGAATCAACTGAAATTTTGCACACACATCCCAAATCACCTAACGAAGCTACTGAAACTCTCAAAATTCCATTCTAACCCTCGGATCATAATCTCACCTATCAACCGGATATCGCCAAAATGCTAACTTCGCCAAGTCAAGCCTAATTCTACCCCAAACCTCCAAAAATACTTCCGGTCACGCTCCTAAACCTCAAATCATCCCCTGAAGCTAACCAAATCATCGGAAATCACATCCGAGTCTTCTAACTCACAAGTCAACTTCCAATTGACTTTTTCCAAACCAAGCCTTCCTTCAAGAGACTAAATGTCCCATTTCCTACCAAACACAATCTGAAACAACTCAAACTCACCAAACGCAGATGATGAAACATGAAGAAGCATGAAACAGGGAAAATAGGATGGAAACACATGAGACGATGGGTCGGGTTGTCACATCTTCCCCAACTAACACAAACACTCGTTCTCGACGAGTCAAGAAACATACCTGAAGTCTCAAACAGGCAAGGATATCCGCTCCACATCTCTCGCTCGGTCTCCCAGGTAGCCTCCTCCACGGGCCGACCTCTCTACTGCACCGTCACCGAAGCTATGTCCTTTGATCTCAATTTTTGAATCTGACGACCCAAAATAGCCACTGGCTCCACATCATATGTCAAATCCTCGTCTAGCCGTATAGTGTTAAAGTCCAAGACATGAGACAGGTCCCAACATACTTCTGGAGCATGGAAAACCGGGTAAACACCCGACAAGCCGGGTGGAAAACCAAGCATATAGGCCACCTCTCCAATCCCCCTAAGTACCTCAAAAGGCCCAATAAACCGCCGACTCAACTTCCTTTCTTTCCAAACCTCATCACACCCTTCATGGGTGAAACCTTCAGCAAGACCTTCTCACACACCGAGTAAGATACATCTCGAACCTTCTGGTATGCATAACTCTTCTGATGCGACTGAGCTGTACGAAGTCTCTCTTGGATCACTTACACCTTCTCTAAGGCATCCTAGACCAACTATGTCCCTAATAATCTAGCCTCGCCGGGCTCAAACCAATCGATCGGAGATCTACACCGTCTCCCATACAAGGCCCCATCTAAATACTGGACTGATAGTTATTGTTGTAGGCAAACTCTACAAGAGGTAGAAACTCATCCCAAGAACCTCTGAAGTCAATCACACATGTACGCAACATGTCCTCTAATATCTGAATGGTATGCTCGGACTGCCCTTCCGTTTGAGGATGAAATGATGTGCTCAGCTCTACCTGTGCACCTAACTCTCATTGAAAAGTCCTCCAAAACTGGGAAGTAAACTAAGTGCCTCTATCCGAGATAATAGAAATTGGAACCCCATGCAACCGAACAATCTCTGGAATAAAGATCCCTGCTAACCGCTCCGAAGAATAAGTAGTACACACCGAAATAAAATGCGCAGACTTGGTCAGCCAATCCACAATCACCCAAGTTGAATCAAACTTCTTCGGGGTCTGACGAAGACCACTCACAAAGTCTATAGTGACTCTCTCCCACTTCTACTCGGGAATATCTAACTGCTGAAATAGATCACCGGTCTGTGATGCTCGTATTTTACCTGCTGATAATTAAGACACCGAGCTACATAACCCATAATATCTTTCTCCATTCTCCTCCACAAGTAGTGCTACCTTAAATCTTGATACATCTTTGTGGCACCCGGATGAATGGAATACCGTGAGCTGTGAGCCTCCTCAAGAATCAACTCTCTAAGCCCATCTACGTTAGGCACACAAATCTGACACCACATCCTCAATACACCATCATCACCAATGGCACATCTCGGGCATCACCGTGCTGAACCCGATCTCTAAGAACAAGCAAATGCGGGTCATCATATTAGCACTCTCTGAAGTGATCATATGATGAGGACCGAGAAATTAAGCAAGCCAATACCCGACTGGGCTCTAAAATGTCTAATCTCACAAACCCATTGACCAAAGCCTGAACATCAAATGCAAAGGGCCTTTCCCCAACTGACATATACGCCAAACTCCCAATACTGACTGCATTTCGGCTCAAGGCATCGGCCACTACATTGGCCTTTCCGAGATGATACAGAATAGTAATATTATAATCCTTAAGCAGCTCGAGCCACCTCCGCTGCCTCAAATTAAGATCCTTTTGCTTGAACAAATGCTGAAGACTGTGATGATCAGTGAATACGTCACAAGATACGCCATATAAGTAGTGCCTCCAATTCTTCAAAGCATGAACTATAGCAGCCAACTCTAAATCGTGAATATGGTAGTTCTTCTCATGGGGCTTCAACTGATGAGAAGTATAAGTAATCACTCTACCCTCCTGCATCAACACACAACCGATCCGGACTTTTGAAGCATCACAATAAATGGTATAAGAACCCGAAGGTGATGGCAAGACTAATACTTGAGTTGTGGTCAAAGGCGTCTTGAGCTTTTGAAAGCTCTCCTCACACTCGTCCGACAATACAAACGAAGCACCCTTTTGCGTCAATGACGCAATAGATAAGAAACCCTGAACTAATCGGCGATAATAACCCGCCAAACAGAGGAAACTAAAAATCTCTGAGGTTGAGAACAGTCTAGACCAACTCTGAACCGCCTCTATCTTCTTTGGATCCACCTAAATACAATCATTGGACACCACGTGCCCCAGGAAAGCCTTCAAACCAAGCCAAAACTCGCACTTGGAGAACTTTGCATAAAGTTTCTCCTCCCTCAACCTCTGCAATACCACGCGCAAATGCTCCGCGTGCTCCTTCTGGCTACATGAGTATACCATAATATCATCAATGAATACAATAAAAAATGAATCTGGATATGACCGAAATACACTGTTCATCAGATACATGAACGCTGCTAGGGCATTGGTCAGCCCGAAAGACATAACCAGAAACTCATGGACCATATCTAGCCCTAAAAGCAGTCTTAGGAATATCTGAATCCTTGATCTTCAACTGGTGATAACCCGAACGGAGATCAATCTTAGAAAACACCCTCGCTCCCTGAAGCTGATCGAATAAATCATCAATACAAGCCAGGGGATACTTGTTCTTCACTATCACTTTGTTCAACTGCCTGTAGTCAATGCACATTCTCATTGTGCTAGCCTTCTTCTTTACAAATAAAATAGGTACACCCCACGGTGACACACTCGACCGAATAAACCCCTTTTTCTAGAAGTTCCTCAAGCTGCTCCTTTAATATTTTTAACTCTGCTAGTGCCATGCGATACGATAGAATGGAAATGGGCTTGGTGCCCGGCATATGTCACTACCAAAATCAATATCTCTATTTAGTGGCATACCCGCTAGGTCTACAGGAAATACATCAGGTAAATCCCTCACAACGGGTACAGAATTAATGCTAGGAGTCTCAAGTCCAACATCCCGCACAAAGGCCAAATATGATAGACAACCCTTCCCAACAATACGCAGGGCTTTCAAGAAGGAAATAACAATACTAGGAACATAATCAGTCATACCACGCCACTCGATCCGCTAAACACCCGGCATAGCCAAGGTAACTGTCTTTGCATGACAGTCTAGAATAGCATGACACAGAGATAACCAGTCCATGCCCAGAATAACATTGAAGTCTACCATGATCAAAAGCAATAAATCAACTCAAGTCTCCAGACCCCCAGTAGTAACAAGATACGACCGATACACATGGTCCACAATAATAGTATCACCCACAGGGGTAGATATGTGCACAGGTAAAACTAGACACCCTCAGGTCATACCCAAATGGTGAGAAAAATATGATGACGCATAAGAATAGGTAGAACCGGAATCAAATAAGACAGAGGCATCTCTATGGCAGACTGAAAAAATACCTGTGATAATAGCATATGATGCAAGGGCATTTGTCCTGCCTGGGATAGCATAAAATCGAGCCTGGCCGTCGCTGGCTGATTGGCCTCCGCCTCTGGGGTGACCCCTGGCTGCCTAGCCTCCACCCCTATCTGACTGGGCGGGTGCTAAAGAAATCGGAGCAGAAAATAAGGGATGATTCCTCTACTGAGACTGACTACCACGACGTCGAGGATACTGCCTCCTCATATGGCCAAACTCGCCACAATCGTAGCAACTACCAAATGTTGGAGAAGGGGACTGAAGGGAACCTCTTGCACCTGAATGACCAGTTGATGCGCTCTGTACAGAAGAACCCTGAGCTGGAGGGGCATATGATGAGCTCTGGGCTGGGAGGGCACTAAGTGAAGACTGGACTTACTAGGACCCCTAGTGACCACGGCCTGAAGACGCCCCACGACACATGGGACGAGCCGCCTGATCAGGCCTGAAAGAATGACCTTTGCTCTATTGAACCTGGCCCCTAGACAGAGCACCACTGAAACTACCCGTTCCTCGAGGCCTCTTGGCCTCTCTCTCCTCTCTCTCCTGATAGCGAGCCGTCTTAATATCACAAGAAATATCAACTGCATCCCCAAAGGAATGACTCAGAATCCTCTCTCGAGTCATCAGAATACGGGTGGGATCGGCCAGTCCGTCCAAAAACCTCTTAGTCCTCTCTCGATCAGTCGGGACCATCCAGGGAGCATAGCGAGCCAAATCGTAAAATTTCACCTCATATTGAGACACAATCATATCTCCCAAATGAAGCCACTCAAACTATCTCCACAACGCCCCCCTCCCTCTAAGACTACGATACCCACTTCTCCGGGAAGAGAGTGGAGAACTCCTGCCACGACCCATGCACTGCACCTACCGGCCTACACCACTCATATGCCTCCCAGCAAGTGAAGGCTGCTCTTGATAATTAAAAGGTAGTAAATGATACACCACTACACTCCAAGATCCCTACTGTCTAAAGCATATGTCGACACTTGTCGAGAAAATCCTGGGCATCCTCGCCCTGAACACCACTGAAGGTAGGAGGTGAGAGTCTACTGAACCTCTCAAGATGATGTTGTTCATCGTCTGGCAGCTGGAACCACATCATCCTGAACCGGGGCAATCAGATAAATTGGGGCAACCTAGTGAGCTGGTGGTGCCTCTGGTGTCTGCAAACCCTGCACTACCTGCTCACGTGTGCGAGTAGCGGGGGTCTGATTGCCTCCCGGCCTCCGAAATAGCTGCTGTGATAGCGGATGAGACTGCCTGAGCCAGGCTAATGCAAACAGATAGAATCTGTGTTAGGGCCTTTGAAGACCCAGAATCACAATAGGCACAAATGGTGCCTGAATAGGTGCTGTTGGAGTCTGTACAGCTGGAGCCTGAGCCTGATCCTGAGCCAGGAAAACCGGTGGGTCAACAGGTGTTGCCCCCACGGCTCTGCCTCAATGTCGACCACGACCTCGTCCAGCGCCTCTGGTGGCCTCAGTAGGTGGTATAGGTGGTTGCCCACCACGTCCGATAGCACGGGTTCTCGCCGTATGCGCGAAAATAGAATACAAAAGTTTAGTTTGCGGATCAACGAAGTTGCACGACAAGAATTTCAAGAATATGAAGTTTTCCTAAAGGTTCTGCAGCCTCTCGAGGATAAATACAGATGTCTCTGTACCGATCCGCGATACTCTACTAAACCGGCTCATGACTCGCGAGACCAAGTAACCTAGGCTTTGATACCAACTTGTTACGACCCCAACCCGGTCATGAAGGTGCCCAGTATACTACTAGGCAAGCCCAACCTTGTTGCAATATTTCCCATTACTTAAGCACATTTCAAATAAATAATACGGGGAAAAATACTAGCCATTAAGCCAAGATCTAGAGGATACTGATAAAAATGTAGAAGTTTAAAAAAATACATAATATAGCCCAACAGGGATCCGGTGTCGTGGATATGAGCCTCTAAATACAGAGTTTCATACTACTACATAGTCTTTCTAAAAGCTGATAATGCTGAAATAACGGATAGAGATAGAGGGGAGAAGTCTAAGGCTGCGAACGCTATGCAGCTACCTCGATACTCCTTGAGAGTGCCTCTACACAGCTGATCAAATCTCACTCAGCTTGGGTATGACCTGGATCTGCACGCAAGGTGCATGGAGTAAAGTGAGTACTCTGACCTAGTGAGAAATAAACATAAATACAGTCTGAAAGTAAGAAATCACCAAAAATGCACAAAGCAACCTATATCTAACAGTTCAGATCAATACTGGTGTAAACATTAAAACAATAATACAGTTAAGAATATAATGCATGAAAAGATGCAACACATATAACGGTATACTCTAGTACCTGCTGCGGCATGCAGATCGCTTCACTAATTTATCATCGACGATGCTTACTAGGGGTGTGTAGAGACTCTGGAGATGCTCCTACAGCCCAAGCACAATATCGGCCATCTCGTGGCATCAAATAAGCTCTCGGCCTCAATATCAATATAACACTGCTGCGGAACACAACCTGAATCAAATCATGGAAAAAACATCCTCACTATTGGGTCCTCAACCCATCTCAGTCAAATAAATCCACAGTCGCTCGGGCATAACATACTGTAGGGATCTCAATCCTCATATTACTTTTATTTATGATTCATGTTCAAAAATACAGTTCTTATCATATTTTAATAGTCGAAAACATGACTAAGAGTATAGTTTATGCAAACAAGTGAGGAAAATAAATGAAGATCCCCTAAGGATTCTACAGGTCGGCACAAGGCCCCAATTATGGCAATAAGCCCAATTCACAGTAATAAAGTATGTGTCTCAATCGCCAATATAGTAGAAATAACACTTGGGACAGACCAAGTCATAATCCCCAATAGTCAAGGACCCCGCACTCGCCATGCCTATCACGCCTCAATATAGAGTTACAATGTAAAAGTTTGGGGTTTCAAACCCTCAGAACAATATTTCCATCTATTACTCACCTCTAGCTAGCCAAAGACTAGCTCGCAACGCCCTTCCCTCTCGAATCAACCTCCTCACGCATAGAATCTGGCGAAAACCACAACGAATACATTACAATAGGCTAAGGAAACATAACCCAATTGAAAAGACTCGAAAAACATCGAAAATCACAAAGTTGGAAAAACCCGAGCCCCGGGCCCACTTCTCGAAAGTTAGAAATTTTTACACCAAAATGTTCCTTATCTCGCCATGGGTCTATACATGTAAATTATCAAAATCGGAGCCCATTTGACCCCTCAAATCCCTATTTTTTCATCTCTTAAGTTCAAGCCCTAACCTCCATTTTTTACCTCAAATTTCTTAATTTTTCAACCTTAATTCATGTAATAATACATTAGATTGATGTTTTAGGATCAGAATATCTTACCTCAATGAAGTGAAAATCGCACCAAAGCTCCTGAAAATGTTAAGTTCTTTAAAAAAATTGCATGCTTCTGCCCAGACCTTTTCGCTTATGCGACCACAGAACCGCTTCTGCGGTTACCGCTCCTGTGGTCTCTTTCTACTTCTGTGGACTTTCACTTAAGGGGCATAACCACTTATGCGGTCCAAAATTTTCACCCGCGATACTGCTCCTGCAGTCAAGGCTTCCACTTCTACGGAACCAATCCTTAGATCCAATTCTGCTTCTGCGCCTACCCATCCGCTTCCGTGATACCGCACATGCGATCCCAAAATCACAGGTGCAAAAACACCAGATACCAGCAACCTTCAGCAACACACAAGTCCAAACATCACTCGCTAGGGCTTTTGAATCAAAATTTCTTCCCGTTGGCCATACGAAACCACCCTGCCCCCCCCCCCGGACCTCGACATAAACACATATATGTTCCAATACCTCATTTAAACTTTCTCAAACCATCAAAATACTATAGTTAACATCAAAATTATCAAACTTCATCAAATCAAAGCCTAAGTTCAACCAACACTTCCGAAACTCGCATTCGATAAAAAACCCGACCTAAACACCTCTGAATCAACTGAAATTTTGCACACACATTCCAAATCATCTAACGAAGCTGTTGCAACTCTCGGAATTCCATTCTAACCCTCAGATCAAAATCTCACCTATCAACCGGATATCGCCAAAATGCTAACTTCTACACCGAACCTCCAAAATTACTTTCGATCACGCTCCTAAACCTCAAGTCATCCCTGAAGCTAACTGAATCATCGAAAATCACATTTGAGTACTCTAACTCACGAGTCAACTTTAGGTTGACTCTTTCCAAACCAAGCCTTCCTTCAAGAGACTAAATGTCCCATTTCCTACCAAACTCAATCCGAAACAACTCAAACTCACTAAACGCAGATAATGAAACATGAAGAAGAATGAAACAGGGAAAACAGAATGGAAACACATGAGATGACGGGCCGGATCGTCACAATAGCTTATTATAAAATCATATAACATTAAACAGAATTCTACTAAGAATTTAGGGAGTTAATTGAAAAAATTAAATACTTGAAAAGGAGATTCATTGCATTCTTAATGTATCGTACAAGAAAATATTAATACCTTTTGTTAGTTTAAATGTAAAATGATAAATGCAAAGATATGAAAAAAAAAATAAGTATTAATTATAATTTTGTCACATATACATTAATTGGGTGAAATTTAAAAATAGTCATATTTATAATTGGTTGTTCAAAATTTAGCCTTTTTTTTGTAAGATAAATTTGAGCGAAAACACTGTCCAAAACCCAAAAAAATATGTCAGTATATTATGGTAAAGTTCCAGCATATATATACTTGAACTCCTGCATATTATACTGAAGTTCCAGGATAAGTATGCTTGAACTTCAGCATATTATGATGGAGTTCCAGCATAAGTATACTAGAACTCCAGCATAATATACTGGAGTTCGAGCAAGTATACCAGTCCAGCATAATATACTGGAGTTTGGAGGACCGATGCTCCAATCTCCAGTATATTATACTGGAGCCAATAAAGTATACCGGTCCAACATAATATGCTGGAGTTCATACACAGGTGCATCGAACTCCAGTATATTATGCTGGACCGGTCTTTGTTGCAATAAAATAATGAATATTTTTCATTAACTTGGTAAGGGCTGGCTATTTTTGAATGACCAATCCAAAAATTGGCTATACCGTGCTATTTTTACTTAATTTTGAGCAATTGCCAACTGGTGCGGTTGCCTGTTCTACTGGTGCCTGTGATTATCCCGGTGAAGAGGTCAGTTCTACTCTGGCGGTTGCCTGCTCTAACAGTTCTTCTTCTACACACTACAATCTCTGTGAGCTGCTCCTCCAATCACACAAGGAGGAGTTGCATGAGGTGGATGAAAATCTAAAGGCCAGGATGAAGGCGTTACCGGCATTGGAGATACTGGCACGTTGCCCGGCTATGGTGGAATGACTGCCAACCTTTCAGTTAAATGAATCTAATAGTAACAAGTTTTCTCCAAGTAGCTCAATTGCCGTACTGGAATATGTTTCAACTTCGCAGCAGTAGATTAATGAGGAATTAATGCTGGAGAAGAGACTACAGTTGCTCGCAGACGAGGTGGATCAACTTAGGTCAAAACTGTTGAACATGAAAATAGAAGGCTTGGAGAAGAAAAAGAAGTATCTCGAGGGTTTGCATAAGTTGGAAGATGCTATAAAAGCTTTGGAGTAAAAGAGATTAGTGCTTCAAATGCAATTATTAGATTTGCAATCGTTGAACATAGAGTCACAACATTTCTTTCCTTTTGATTTCACTCTGTCCAATATGGAAGACGCCGAACAAATTCAACCTCCCGAGATCCTCTCACCCCCGCCCCCTCCATGAAATATTCCACTTACGTGTTTTCTGTGTAATAGAAAGTCATCCTTATAATAAGATCGATGGATAAACACAATGACGAGGTGCCAAAAAAACCTTCATCTATGGGGGTTTGTAATACTTCTTATAGATGGTAAACACAATTAAAAGAGCATAATTAAGTTATTCAAATCTGACTCGAAGTTGAATTTGTTGAGTAAGGTCTTTTGTCGATGTTTCATGATGATTTGGCCATTTCATTTATGATTTTAAGATTTATTTCTACTTCTATTCAGAGCAGCAATATGGATGTTTTTTGGAGCAGCGATAGGGTACTATTCCGAGACGCGACAAGTCCATAAGGATTAATTTTCCCCGTCATAGTTTGACATTCACATATTGTAAAACATTGTCTCTGGCCTAGCCATCTCCATTACTAGGTGACGGGTGAAAAAAATATATTTTTTCATATTATAAAAAGATAATATGTTAGAAAATATACAATTATTATTTTTCCCCAAATTTTTCTATAATTCTTTTAGGACGAAGAAAATCAAAAGAAAAGAGAAGAAAAAGAAAACAAGTCTTTAAAAAAGGTCAAAAAGATAAGAAATACCATTGAATATTATGTAGGAAATTATATTATACCATACGTTAGTAAGATGTTACACGTTATTTTAAGTTAATAAGATGTTAGCCATGTATTTTTAATATACTATCTGGGATCATTTATCATAAATTTTATTTATTATTGTAAAGATTTAAATAGCATATTATAAACTCTTATAATATTAAACAGAATTCTACTAAGAAGTTAGGAGTTAATTGAAAAAATTAAACACTTGAAAAGGAGATTCATTGCATTCTTATTGTATCATACAAGAAAATATTCATACTTTTTTGCTAGTTTAAAGGTCAAATGATGAATGCAAAGATATGATTAAAAAAATTAAGTATTAATTATAATTTTGTGACATATACGTTAATTTGGGTGAAATTCAAATATAACTATATTTTCAACTGGTCGTTCAAAATTAGCACAGTCTCAAGTAATCAAAATTTAGCCACTTTATATAAAGATAATTTGAGCGAAAATACTGTTCAAAACCCTGAAAAATATACTAGTATATTATGCTGGAGCTCCAGTATAAGTATACTTGAACTCCAACATATTATACTGGAGTTCCAGGATAAGTATGTTGGAACTCCAGCAGAATATGATGGAGTTCCATTATAAGTATACTAGAACTCCAGCATAATATATTGGAGTTCCAACAAATATACCGGCCCAGCATAATATTCTGGAGATTACATACAGGTGCACCGAACTCCAGTATATTATGCTGGACCGGTCTCTGTTGCAACAAAATAATTGCTATTTTTCATTGACTTGGTAAACGCTAGTTATTTTTGAATGATCAGTCCAAAAATTGACTATATCGTGCTATTTTTACTTAATTTTTTGGTATTTGAAAAGGTAGCCAACGAAAAATTAAAATTGGTAACTTTAAAAATTGAATTAAAACAAATTGAAAACTTGGAAAGAAGCAATTTATTTGTGGACTCGATTAGGAATATATTGCATTTGGGCTAGATAATGT
Organism: Nicotiana noctiflora; assembly: GCA_032618575.1. NCBI lineage: Eukaryota > Viridiplantae > Streptophyta > Magnoliopsida > Solanales > Solanaceae > Nicotiana > Nicotiana noctiflora. Next base: position 22,961 of record JASVEL010008919.1, on the reverse strand, counting down.
CAAAACAAACGAAATAGGTTAATGTAGAAAAAATTGGGTGGGCTAGCCACTTTTTGGGCCAATTTTTAAGTTTATTCAGCTTTTTCAAATGTATTAGCAAAGTAGTTTTTTTGAATGTTTAAAGTCAGACTACATTGATATTTGTACCCCTAACTAAATACATTAGGAAACTGAATTTATGGCTTATTGGCTTATTAGTATCGGGTTATCGGGGGAATAAATGATGAACATATTGAAATTTTTTAATTAACGGTTTAACGGTTTGGGGGCGGATTACTCAATTTTCTTATCGGATATATCATTAACCCGTTAAGAATCATTTAAATTTCTTGTATACATGTGTAATATCATCCTAGTGTGTCTTGTTGTGCATTTTTAGAGGTATTCTCGCTATACTATTTCCCTCTTATTCTTAATTCTTATTAAATAAGGTTTTGCAGCATATTGTGAAAAGTAATTAAATTTTTTTCTATGTTACAAGATTTAATCTCATTGAAAATGCCTTTGAAAAACATTGAGATTTATATAATTGCAATTCAAATCATAATAATGGATCTTGCATATTTTTTACCCACCAAAGGACATATATTATGATCTGAAACGATCTTTATTATTAGCCTCTTTTAATTTTACAAAAATACTTTGTTTTAGCTGACAATGTATGGTACACTTTTTAGTTGTAGATATGCCAAATTTTCAAACAATACAATTAAAAAATATGAAATAAGATGATCTGGCAAAATGATTATCCCATTAAAGTCAGAAATAGTTAATTTTGAATAAGAATGATGTCCTATGTTACAGATGCGATAATGACTTTCATACTAGAAGCTGTTATGTTCGCCTGTTAGAAGTTGGACTACATGTAATTTTAATTTTCATTCTCACTTAGTCCTAGATTTAACTGATACATCATCCGATAATTACTAATCCGATATTGAATCGCCCTCTATCTTATTGATTGACTAACAAATTAGTATATTTAAAAGCCGATAACCGATAGCTGAACTATTAAGTGTATTATCCACCCGATCTGCCCGATAAGCACCCCTAAAATACATAATAGCTTCAACAGTCGTTGTTGTATTTTAAAATTTTGACAAGTAAAACTCTAGTACAATGTACTTAGTTATAACTTTGAACATGTAGTGATGCCTTTAAATCTGTATGTAACCTATTGCAAACTCATTCTTTTTTGCCTTTACTGAATTTTGCGCAAGCTTAGGAATAATTTTGTCACTATTGATGACTTCGATATTGTATACAGTAGAAATCGGGGCTACTCGATCTTGTGAACTCGAGGGTCACTTCAAGAGCGAGATTGAAATAAACTAAGAGTGATCCTGATGTATACGGTCACAATCATATACCTCCAGTTTTGAAGGCTCAAGAAGTCGTATCGAGAAACAAAAGTTTGATATAGACCAAGCTCGGGCTAGAAGTTAGAATAAGAGGTTCGAAGACCTAAGTGCCCGAGGAGCATCAGAGCCAAGTATGCTCGACCTCGAAATATTATCGTTACGGATTTGTAACAAAATGAGCTAGCTTCCAGCCACGTCCCCAAGATCATAACGCGAATCCCGGAATGGGATTGTACAATTCCGTACTAGGAGGTTAGATATTTGTATCAAGAATATTCCTTACTGTAAATAGAAATATACCTTATTTAGGGTTCCCCTATTATATAAAGGGGACCCCAAGCATTTGTAAAGATCATCTTATCATTAGCAAGAATATACTATCCTACTTTTCTCTCTTACTGTTCATCAGAATTATCCTTTAGCTCTATTGTTCTTACTTTACTTTTCTTGTTTAATTGTTCTTTATTGTTCTTAGTCCACATCGAGGTCACTAAGCTCGAGATCACCATTGTTGTGTAACATTGGTTTGATTTACTTATCTTTTCATTTCTACTTCATATTTCTTAATTATTAATTTGTATTGAACTAAATTACATATATTTAAAACCGTAAATTAAATTTAATTATTATTCGTATTTCTGAGGTAAACAGTTTGGCGCCCATTAAAATGTATTGGTAGTGACCAAAGCCAATTAAATTTGATATACTAATATCCTGTGAGTTGATATCATCTGCGCTAAGGCATTTAAAGATTGAATTCATTGAAAACTTATTTGTATTAGTTAAAGCCCAGTAAATAGAGTCTGGTGTTGTATGATTAAAGGAAATATAAACAACATCGATTAATTGAGTAATACTATTAGTTAATTCAAAAGAGAGTAAATCTTTTTTCCACCCTAAAGGTGACATCATTTGAGCAATGTTTATCTTAGTATCTTGGATAGATAGAGGGCCTTGTATTAAGGAACGTAATGTAGTTCCCTGTTTAAGCCAATGATCATACCAAGCCATAATGGTTTCCCCCGTTACCAATTTTCCATTGTATTCCCTTCTGACAATGGTTCCAGCCATTTATAACATTGTTCCAAGTTCTGAAATTTGTAGAGTAAGAATTTTTGTGTAAATATTTGTTAATAAGAACTTTTGCCCACATAGAATGTGAATTATTGAATATTCTCCAAGCAAGACCCGCAAGTATAGCATCATTTTTAGTAGATAACTTTTGGATCCCATGTGACCACCCAAAAGGTCATCGCATGTTTTTCTCATTTGTCCTACGCTTCCGAGGCCTTGAAAACCTCATTTTATATTGCCTCGATTTACGTGCATAGTCCGGGCATGTAGCCGGAAAAATTTTATGTTAAAATATGTGAATTCTATGAAATATTTGAAGAAATTCGCGATATGGTTGACTTCGGTCAATATTTTTGGTAAACGGACCCGGACCCGAGATCGGGCGGTCTTGGAAGGTCCATAGGAAAATATGGGACTCGGGCATGCGTCCGGAGTCGAATTCTGAGGCCTAGAGCCCAAGATATGAATTTTTCTATTAAATTATTTTTTCTAAAATTATTAAATGAAAATTGATTAAAAGACCATGGTATCGGGCTGGTATTTTGGTTCCGACGCCCGGTACAAGTCTTAAATATTATTTAAGTACTTCCTGCAAAGTTTGATGGAATTTGAACGTCGTTTGATGTGTTTTGGACCATGAGTTCCAAATTTGAAAGTTTATGAAGTTTAAAGGAAGAAATCATGAATTTGACGCTTGAATCTATGAAAACGATGTTATATTGGTGATTTGATCGCGCGAGTAAGTTCTTAGTATATTTTTGAGATTGTGTCCATGTTTAGTTTGGAGCCCGAGGGCTCGGGCAAAGATTTGATAGGCCGTTAGAGCAAATTTTGAAAAATAACACAGCTGGTATTTTCCCCCAGCTGATATCTTCGCAATTGCGAAGAAATACTCGCAATTGCGAAATGACTCAGATTTAGCCTTGGTTCGCAAATGCGAACAAATCTTCGCAAATGCGAAGGTGGCAGGGAAATGCCTAGGCTCGCAAATGCGAGTAAAACCTCGCAAATGCGAAGAACTCAGAAAACACCTCAAGTTCGCAAATGCGAACGAATTGTCGCAAAAGCGAGTCTGCCCTGTGTTGGGCTTAGTTCGCAAATGCGAACATATTCTCGCAAATGCGAGATCCACAGCCCAGACCTGTCATGTTCGCAATTGTGAACAAATATTCGCAATTCCCATATCTGCAGCTGTGCAATCTGATACTTAAACGATTTTAAACCCTTTTTCACCATTCTTTCAAAACCCAACACACCACACACGATTCTCCAAGAGCAATATCACTCCAAATCACTTGTAAGTCACTTTTTACTCAATTCTTTCAATTCCTAACATCATTAAACATGTTTTCCAAGAGAAATCAAAGGTTTTTATGGTTGAAATTATTGTTTTTTGGGTAGAACCTAGGTTTTTTCTAAGTTGGGGAATTGGACATCGATTTGAGGTCCAATTTTGAAACAAATCATACAATTGAACTCGTGAGGGAATGGATAACCGGATTTTGGTCTGAACCCCGAGTTCCGACCACGTGGGACCAGGGGAGTTTTGGGAAATTTTGGGTTAAACTTTGAGAAAACCATTTTTATGCATCCAAACCAATTCACATAGTAATTACTAAAGTAATTGAACCAATTGTGATTAGATTCGAGCGAGTTGAAGGGTGAAACTCGAGGTAAAGCGATAGTTGAAGGTTAATTGGACTTCAAGGCTTGAGGTAAGTGTTTGATATATCCGAGCTTGAGGGAATAGGATTGAATGTGCTAATTGCTATGTGATCGAGTGCGGTGTATAGGCTGTGGTGACGAGCATCTATACACTAGCGTCTAGCATGACCGTGAGTCGTTTGTTGACATATATTGTGAAGTTGATTATTGTTTCCCTTGTCGGGACTTTATTGTGAAGTTGATTATTGTTTCCCTTGTTGGGACTTTATTGTGAAGTTGATTATCGTTTCCATTGCCGGGACTTTATTGTGAAGTTGATTATTGTTTCCCTTGCTGGGACTTTATTATTAAGTTGATTATCGTTTCCCTTGCCGGGACTTTATTGTGAAGTTGATTATTGTTTCCCTTGCCGGGACCTTACTGTGGTGATTATTATTTCCCTTGCCGGGACGGTTCATATTATTTGTTTCATTCTTTTGCCCTTAACTGTGATTTTTATTTGGGTGAGGAAGAGTGATAATGCACGAAGGGTGATGCCGTGTTGTTTTTACTTATGTTTGCACGAAGGATCATGTCGTGCCTTGTTTTACTGATTATGCACGAAGGATCATGTCGTGCCTTGTTTTATTGATTATGTACGAAGGATCATGCCGTGCCTTGTTTTACTGATTATGCATGAAGGATCATGACGTGCCTTGTTTTATTGATTATGCACGAAGGATCATGCCGTGCCTTGTTTTACTGATTATGCACGAAGGAACATTCCGTGCCGTTGTTACTTAAACCATGCATGAAGGATCATGTCGTGCCATGGATGTGAGGATGAGAGTAAAAGCATGAAGGGTGATGTCGTGCACTTTTATTTGATTATTTGGTGAGGATGAGAGTAAAAGCACGAAGGGTAATGCCGTACACTTTTATTTGATTATTTGGTGAGGATGAGAGTAAAAGCACGAAGGGTGATGTCGTGCAACCATTTAAATTTCTTGCTTCGCAATAACTATTTTTGCTACACTTTGTTTTTATCTTACTGATTTATTATGTGTTGCTGATTGTGCTCCACGAGCATGTTACCTCCTTTGTTAGTTGTGTTACTCAATATCTCTGTTATTTTGTGGTACATACAGATATAGAACTGCACAGGTCTGGTCCTAGGCTTGTCACTAATTCGTCGGGATAGGCCAGACACTTACCAACACATGGGGTCGGATTGTGCTGATACTACACTTCTGTGCGTTTTTGCACAGGTCCAGATTTTGAGCAGGAGCGGCAACCGTAGTACACTAGCGGGATTATCATACTTCCGAGACTGAGGTGGCTTGCAGGCGTCCGCAGGCCCGGCGTCTCCTCTATTTGCTTTTATTATTGTTGTGATCTCATTGTTCCGAGACAGACGATTATCATTTATTTCTTTCAGACCATTATGTGTAGTTATTCCTGTCACACCTCCTTTTTACGCACCCGCGAGGGCACAAGGGAGTTTTTCCAATTAAAGGACAATCGAGATGGGATCAATTTATTAAATTCAGAGTCGCCACTTGGGAAAATAATGGTGTCCCAAGTCACCGGTTTGATCCCGAACCGAGGAAATTTAGGACTTGGTAATATAGTCTGCGAAATTAGAGAACTGGATAAGGAATTCTGTTAACCCGGGAGAAGGTGTTAGGCACTCCCGGATTCCGTGGTTTTAGCACGGTCGCTCAACTGCACTTTTTGCTTTTATCTGATTTTCTTTATATATTTTTAACTATGTATTTTTATGCTCCGCTTTTATTTTTAGAAGAATTGCGACGTCACGAGAACACATTTCGAGTCACACCGCAACCAGTACGCCTGTGACTTTAATGTGTTTCAGTTTCGCCGAGAGTAAGATTTGGGTCACATAAATGCGCACCCGTGTTTAGGAAAGTAATATACTTACAAATTGCGCCTAAAGAATCTATCGTCCTTATTAACTTTGGGAAAAGACCGTGAAATTCACTAAACGGCCTTTCCAAGTCTAAGTTTTTATAACAACTGATTAGAGGGCCCCGCAATTGTGTATTTTGTTTGGCGAGGCTCGTCTCGTTATTATTTGAGGTCATACCTAGCATAACTAAATTTTCTATTGCTTTGTTTTTGTATCAAAAGGAAAGAAAGTCCTAACGAATGTTACTAAGAAAAATTACCTTAGTTTACCAATTAAACATTAACCGGCTTAGCACCATTTTAACCTATTGTCACGCCTCGAATTCTAAGAGTAAACAAGATTACTTAAATGAGGGCCATGCGTTTATCATTTTTATTTAGTATTTTTGCACCTCGATTTGTTCTAAATAGAGCATTGCTAAACTAAGTCCCGAGGGATCTCTGATAGAGTTCGAATTTGCCCGTATTTAACATTAAGTTTAAACCTAATGCCCGACAGACCCATATTGGGTGAAATGATGGTTAATTGAAAAATGTTTGGGCCATCGACAGACCCAATGTTACTTGGATCTCATGAGAGTCACCATTACATGGAAAATTGTTGGAGCTAACAAGATTCATTTATCCTATTTCAACTTTTGCGCATATTCCATCTAAGGTAGAAGTCTATACAATGAACAAGGTGGTGTTTCCAGAGTTCAAATGCAATATCGGAGCTATTAAAGTTACAAAGAAACAATGGGACTGGAGTTCTATTAACTAAAATTACAGATTCTTCAGTAGTATGTCAACTCGCATGATTTGTTGAAATAGCCTTTAGAACCTAACCACCTTTAACTAAGTACCTCAAGAATTCAACAACAAATCGAATTTAACGTGAAATAATAAGATCATCGTAAGAACACATATTAAGGTTTAAACTTATTCCAACGCTAAACAATCCGACATAAGAGATTAAGTTAAAAACAGACTACCACAATCATGAATGCTAACTATCGAGAGGACCATAAACTACAACTATTACTATTAATTCACATTTGGTCTAGTCTTGCATCATAGTCCGTAATCCAATTATAAAGAAGTTATCTAGGTAATCCATGTGAAAGCAGCCACACCACACTGAACCAGATGATCAAACATACAAATATCAATGTAGAAGAACTGTAAAATGACATAATGCTTCAATCTCTTGTTTCATTCCATTTCTTTATTTCAAGTCATTACAGCTTCTTTGGGACAGAAGAATACCTGGAAATCACGATGAGGATCAATCAGTGGCAGCAGTAGAGAATACAATAACAACAGCAATACCAACAGCAACAACAGGAGAAAACAGGAGCCAAAACACAGCAACAATCAACACCCAGATACAAACTACAGCAGTCCCAACTCAACAACCAAACGCAAGAATATCGGTGGCCAAACACAAGAGTATCAGTGGCCAAACACAAGAGTATCAGTGGCCAAACACAATGCTAGCCAACCAGTGACACAACCTCGACCAACGGCAACCAGTGGTAGTCAATCACAGTCACAGCAGCACAACAAACAACAACAGCACAAGAATAACAGCACCAACAGAACAACCACAATCAAACGACCACTACAGCCTCCAAACAACAGTAATGACAGAAGAAATAGAGGCCAAAGCAAAAGCCACCAGTAAGCAGTCAATACCAATGTGTTTTATGAGTGTATGCAGATATCTAGGTTGTGAAATCTATCTCCAGTGTTCTCCTTCTGTGTGTGTGTCTAATGTGTGTCCTTTTCCCCCTTTTCAATCCTACACTTATAGCTTTTCCCCCAACCCCTCCTGAAGGCCTGCCCCCAATTAACTATTACCCTTGCCCACTCTTATCTCTGCCAAACCATGCTCTGCCAGTCCTATTGCTCCCTCTGTTTCAGCCACTAAGTTTTGCTTAAGTATGGGCTTTAATTAATTAAAATGTGAAGTACAAAACCTGGTGGAGTGTCCTGCTGTGATAGCAGGCTCCACTAGGCTGTCTTATGGGCGAGAGATTAAACAAATGGACTTAATCCAACCCTAATACTTACATTCAGTTAAACCATATTCCAGAATCCAACAGATAACAACCCTAATGGTGAATTGCATACGGGCAGACAGGGTGGTGAACAATCCATTTCAACAGTGCTAATATTATCTAGTATAGTAAAGTCTGCGAAATTAGACGACGACATTCAATCAACTACAACACATAACAATGATAACAAAGTTATCGATAAAACAATGATTCTACAATCTCGGCAAAAATGAAACTAGGTGTTCGACGACGCTAATCGACGCGAGTTCGTATCCTATAACTAACATATTCAAACAAGCAATACAGAAAAGCAATTGACCAAACAAAGAGGTCTTGGAGAAGAAAGAAAACGGAATAGAGACGGCCAAAGAAAATTGAGAAGAATTCCATCAATCTAAGACTAAACAAATACAAAACGAATTGAATTAAACAGAAAGAAGAACATTACCTCAAAAAGAAATCGAAATCAAATAGACCCGGTTCCGAAGGCTTCGAGTTTTTCACCTTTTGAAGTAAACGGACTTTAATTGAAGTGTTTTTCAAATGAAAAACACTCCAATTAAAGTCTATTGACTCCAATTACCTTAAAATCGAACAAAATCCCTCATTTTAGAATTCTAGGGTTCTTGGGGCTCGGATTTGGGCTTTTGAGTTTTTGGTTGGATTCGAATGAAACTAAGGGCGGTAGGTGTGTGAGGGAGGTCTAGGGGTGGTGTGGTGTTGATTTGGGGTCGGGCGGAGCTGGTTCGAGTTCGACTCGAATCTTCAAATGAAGATTCGAGAATATCCAGGTTGATTCGAGACAAACCATGCACGGGGTTGGATAGAGGAGGTTGAGGCGAGTATGTGGTGTAAAGTTGGTGGCCGGCGGCGTTGTTGCCGCCGGGTTTTCAGGCGAAGGGAGAGGAGGCGGCGCTAGGGTTTGTTGTTGTGAAGGTTGAGAGAGAGAGAGACGAAGGGGGATGGGGGGGTCTGAGGAATGAACGGGTTAAGGGGTTTGGGGGGTTTTCTGGGTAATTAGAATTAATGTTTTAATCTTGGCCGTTGGATGATGAGAATCCAACGGCCAGGATCAACAGAATGGGGCGATTAAATGTGATCCGTCCGATCAAGGCTGATCGACGGCTTGGATCTCTTCATTAAAAACAGAAACGACGTCGTTTGGTCTTGTCTGGAGACGGGTTGGACTGGACTAATGCAAGACTTGGGCTTGCTATCTCGTTTGGGCTCCAGATTTAAAGGCCCAAACTTAATTTTCAGCCTTTTCTTCTTTCCTTTTTTTTTATAACAAAACCAAAAATTCTAATTAATTTATCACTAAAAATAAAATCATAAGGATATTAATACTTAACAATAATTGACACAAAGAAAATAAAATCACATAATGACAACAAAAATATAATATACCCTTATTATTTTGTGGTTTTTCCATTTACTAGTTAACTCAAAATTAAAAATAAGTTCCAAACACTATTATATATATATATATAATATTTTTTTTTATATATTTTTTCGTTAATTTAATCAAATATGCATGCACACACAGATACGAATAATAAGAAAATAATAACACGAAATCACAAATATTGCAAACAACGCAAAACTCTTTTATTTTGAATCTTTTAGGAGCAATTCGTGTGAGGCAAAAATCACGTGCTCACAGCTGCCCCTCTTTGCGCGGAAACATGAAGAGTTTTCGTGCAAAGATAAGTGAGCGGATACGAGCGATTTTTGCCCGTTTGAGCACTTCGTATGAAGCATTTCTTGGAAGAGTTTGACCGAACCTGGCTTCAAAGGTCTCTTACATATCCCTGGTAAAAGGGAATCAGGTCAATGTAGTTCGGGAAGTTTTGGTAGCTGGGACTACCATGATTGCTGTGGTCTTGCTGTTACTGTTGTTGCTGCTGTCACTGCTTACCGATCTCCTCATTACATCGTGCTAAAAATAAAACAAGAAACTAGGCTAGCCTACGGATCACATGATCCTATCTATCTTCAACTAGCTTTTGCCACCTTGCTTTTTGTTGGCTTGATCGTTCCTTCTGATGTTTCTTCTCTTCTGCCAATTGTTATTTCGGCCTATCTTGATTGCCGAGCTCCGACCGTTGGTCCCTTCCTTATGATCTTCGAACTATTCTTCTTCGAAGTCTGAATCTATCTTTCTGATCCTTGTTGCCTTCCTTCTGATTTTGAACTTGAATTCATGCCTGGGGATTTCTGTTATACTCTACTGCTTCCCTCAAACAACTTCGAAAGTAAATTGCCACTCCATTATCCAGGCGGGCTCCCTGACCTCAACTATTACTTCAAAATTAAATCGCCACTCCATTCTCCAGGCGGGCTCCCTGACTTCAACTACTACTTCAAAATTAAATCGCCACTCCATTCTCCAGGCGGGCTCCCCGACTTCAACTACTACTTCAAAATAAAATCGCCACTCCATTCTCCAGGCGGGCTCCCTGACTTCAACTACTACTTCAAAATAAAATCGCCACTCCATTCTCCAGGCGGGCTCCCTGACTTCAAATACTACTTCAAAATAAAATCGCCACTCCATTCTCCAGGCGGGCTCCCTGACTTCAACTACTACTTCAAAATAAAATCGCCACTCCATTCTCCGGGCGGGCTCCCCTGACTTCGACTACTACTTCAAAATAAAATCGCCACTCCATTCTCCGGGCGGGCTCCCCGACTTCAACTACTACTTCAAAAAAAAATCGCCACTCCATTCTCCCGGCGGGCTCCACGACTTCAACTACTACTTCAAAATAAAATCGCCACTCCATTCTCTAGGCGGGCTCCCCTGACTTCAACTACTACTTCAAAATAAAATCGCCACTCCATTCTCCGGGCGGGCTCCCCTGACTTCAACTACTACTTCAAAATAAAATCGCCACTCCATTCTCCGGGCGGGCTCCCCGACTTCAACTACTACTTCAAAATAAAATCGCCACTCCATTCTCCAGGCGGGCTCCCGACTTCAACTACTACTTCAAAATAAAATCGCCACTCCGTTCTCCGGGCGGGCTCCACGACTTCAACTACTACTTCAAAATAAAATCGCCACTCCATTCTCCGGGCGGGCTCCCGACTTCAACTACTACTTCAAAATAAAATCGCCACTCCATTCTCCGGGCGGGCTCACGACTTCAACTACTACTTCAAAATAAAATCGCCACTCCGTTCTCCGGGCGGGCTCCCCGACTTCGACTACTACTTCAAAATAAAATCGCCACTCCATTCTCCGGGCGGGCTCCCGACTTCAACTACTACTTCAAAAAAAAATCGCCACTCCATTCTCCGGGCGGGCTCCCGACTTCAACTACTACTTCAAAATAAAATCGCCACTCCGTTCTCCGGGCGGGCTCCACGACTTCAACTACTACTTCAAAATAAAATCGCCACTCCATTCTCCGGGCGGGCTCCCCGACTTCAACTACTACTTCAAAATAAAATTGCCACTCCATTCTCCAGGCGGGCTCCCTGACTTCAACTACTACTTCAAAATAAAATCGCCACTCCATTCTCCAGGCGGGCTCCCTGACTTCAACTACTACTTCAAAATAAAATCGCCACTCCATTCTCCGGGCGGGCTCCCTGACTTCAACTACTACTTCAAAATAAAATCGCCACTCCATTCTCCAGGCGGGCTCCCTGACTTCAGCTACTACTTCAAAATAAAATCGCCGCTCCATTCTCCAGGCGGGCTCCCTGACTTCAACTACTACTCATTGATTTCATCCTATCTTGATTACCTTCCTTTGCCTTTTGTACCATTTCCTTCTTCCTGTATTGCCTCTCGGGCCACCTTCTCTTCTGAATTATCCTGTCTTGGAATTGCCTTCCCCTGGGTCGTATTACTTTTTCTTCTGGCTGCTGGGGATATCTTCGGAACTGTTTACTCACCTGCTGGGGATGATGCTGCTGAGGAAGTATTCTTTGTTTCCTTCACCCCTCACTCTCTTCCTTCTTCCCATACCTCCTCTGGGACTCACGCTTTTGCTTCCTCGAGCAAATTATGGGATGTAATACTGCTGGGGGAATCTCGAAGCCGTTGTTTCCTTTTTCCGACAATTGCTGGGGATGATACCGGGCTCAAAGATCACCCCATCTTGTGTTTCTTTCTACCCTTATCCACTGGGTCTTTGCTTTCAAGAAAATTTTCGCAACAGGAGAAAATTTTCTGCCCCAGTTTGATAAACTTCTGGATGGTATGCTTTTCCGCCAACGAACCCTCTTTTCCTGCTTTAAATCAAAGAAAAATTGTTAGTTTCAAAACGCAGTGAGTAGTCGTGCCACTCTTGTTGGGGCCATTTTCTTTTCTCTTTCAGCTGCTTGGCCTCTCCCGAACTTTGAGGATGGAGTTGACGCTTGCTGGGGACGATGCTCTTTCCACGAACGGTTTCTCATCTTTCCCTTTCATTCCAATCTTTGGTTTGATCCGACTCTTTTAGCCGGTGATCTGTTGCGTGAAATCATCTTTCGGACGTGCCACATATGTCCATCATACTCCGTAATTCCTGCGAACCTTCCAATCAGCCTGTCGTTCCAATCTTACTATCGGAACGACTTCTGCCTTATTGCCTCGTTCCACGCCTATTCATTTTCATTATATTGCTTTGGGAGACTTGGTAGTAAGCTTTGAAAAATCAATTTTCGAAAATGAAAGAAAAGAAAAGAATACTTGTAAACGCGTGATTTTTGACCCTCCCCGAGATTTTCTATATTTTTAGCGTAAAATATTTAGTCTGAATGTATGACTGATCCAATGGTTATGCCGCGCCTTTGAGATTAAACTACCCAGTCTATTCATGTCAATCACTTTATGATGCCGCGTTCTGCTAGAGGTAAATGGGTGTCCAAACCTTGTCTCGTGCAGACATCTTGTAACCATCTCGTCCTGTCACCTCACAGTGCCCTTTAGAGGGTTTTCACTAATGAGATTCTCTCATTTCTCTCTATCTCCCGTCGCCTTAAGGTGCCCGTAAAGGTTTTCACCGTAAGACTCTCTCATTTTATTTCTCTCAACTTTCTTCGCCTTAAGGTGCCCGCGAGGGTTTTCACCGTTAAGACTCTCTCATTTACGCTTTCTTTTCCTGCGGTGGAGTATCACCCATGAGATTCCCTCTAGAGCGTTATCCCCTTTCGGCTTGTGCATCCTGGATTCAATCGAGGGTCGGGATGTCACTTTTGGCTTTCATTCACATGATTTGGCATTTCTCAAATACTGATCGAGAGGTCTTTCTGGTTCTTAATGTGGTTTCTGCGCGTGAGGCTAAAAGGGTTTAACCTCGGCGGTTAGCTTATTACAACTTTCGGAATCCACACTATCTTTCAAATGAAACAATGACTTCTGCCCCAGTTTTGTTGCTTGGGGATCTTTGATTTTTATTTTATTATGACCGAGCCATGTGGCGCCTACGTATCCTTCTTGAGGAATCAGGTCGAACGTAGTTCACTTTTTCTTGTGTTTTTTTTTTCTTTGTTTCTTTTTCTATTTTGCTACACATCTTCCTTGATGATTCCGAAAGAGGGTATATGAAAGAATAATTAAGGCTCAAAGGGGAAAACAAAGGTTAAAGTGTTTGGGTAGTAGAAAAAACTGCCTCTGTCATTTCATTCTCCGAAAAATGCCAAACACACACAAACGAAACCAAACGTTGACAAATGCATTAAAGAATTACACATAATATCTCTTGATTGCATCAGAATTGATAGCCATATCGGTGCATCTTCCCTCAACATCAGTTAGGCATAGAGCGTCGTTGGATAATACTCTAGTCACCACAAATGGTCCCTGCCAATTTGGAGCGAACTTGCCTTTCGCTTCGGCCTGATGTGGTAGAACTCTCTTCAGCACATGCTGTCCCAGTTCAAATTTCTCGGGACGTACCTTCTTGTTATATGCTCTCGCCATTCTCTTTTGATACAATTGGCCGTGACATACTGCTGTCAATCTCTTTTCATCGATCAAGCTCAATTGCTCTAATCGGGTTTTGACCCACTCGTCGTCATCAATCTGAGCTTCAGCGACAATTCGGAGGGATGGGATTTCAACTTCTGCTGGTATTACTGCTTCGGTCCCATACACCAACAAGTAAGGAGTCGCGCCTACCGAAGTCCGGACGGTAGTGCGATAGCCTAACAGCGCGAATGGTAACTTTTCATGCCATTGTCTGGACCCTTCTACCATCTTCCTCAATATCTTCTTTATGTTCTTGTTTGCTGCCTCGACCGCACCATTTGCTTTTGGGCGATACGGTGTGGAATTTCGGTGTGTAATCTTGAGCTGTTGACATACCTCTTTCATCAATCCACTGTTAAGATTTGCACCGTTATCCGTAATGATTATCTTTGGAATTCCAAACCTACAGATGATGTGGGAATGTACGAAATCCACCACTGCCTTCTTGGTCATGGATTTGAAGGTTTTGGCCTCCACCCACTTGGTAAAGTAATCGATCGTCACGAGAATGAACCTATGACCATTGGAAGCTGCAGGTTCTATAGGTCCGATGACATCCATACCCCATGCGACAAACGGCCATGGTGCTGACATTGTATGCAATTCAGTTGGTGGAGAATGAATCAAATCTCCGTGTATCTGACACCGATGGCATCTTCGCACGAAACTTATACAATCACGCTCCATAGTGAGCCAATAATATCCTGCTCGAAGAATCTTCTTTGCCAATACGTACCCGCTCATGTGTGGTCCACAAACTCCCGAGTGTATATCTGTCATCACTGTTGTGGCTTGACTTGCATCTATACATCTCAACAATCCCAAATCCGGGGTTCTTTTGTACAGCACCCCTCCACTAAGGAAAAATCCGTTCGCCAACCGCCGAATAGCTCGCTTTTGATCTCCGGTTGCTTGCTCCGGGTATACTCCTAACCTGAGGTATTCCTTGACATCATGAAACCACGGCTCACCATCCACCTCTTCCTCTATCACATTACAATAAGCATGTTGATTCCGGACCTGGATATGTAACGGATCAACACGAACCTTGTCCGGGTGATGTAGCATCGACGCTAAAGTAGCTAGAGCGTCGGCAACCTCATTATGCATCCTTGGGATGTGCTTGAATTCCACTGATCGAAAGCGCTTGGTCAGATCATGCAAACACTGACGATACGGGATAAGCTTTAGATCTCTGGTTTCCCATTCTCCCTGAATCTGATGTACCAGAAGGTCCGAGTCCCCCAAGACCAAGACGTTCTGTACATCCATGTCCACCGCTAATCGCAACCCCAAGATACATGCCTCGTACTCAGCCATATTATTGGTACAATGAAAACGCAGTTGAGCAGTAACAGGATAATGATGTCCTGTTTCAGAGATAAGTACAGCCCCTACTCCGACTCCTTTTGCGTTCGCCGCTCCATCGAAGAAAAGCTTCCAACCCGGCTCCTCAGTTAGTTCCAACCCATCAATCTGCAGTACTTCTTCGTCTGAAAATATGTCCTCAAAGGCTCGTATCTGTCATCGACGGGATTCTCAGCTAAATGATCGGCTAAGGCTTGAGCTTTCATAGCCGTCCTTGTCACGTATATGATGTCGAACTCTGTAAGTAAGATTTGCCACTTTGCTAACCTCCCCATAGGCATAGGTTTCTGGAAAATATACTTCAACGGATCCAAACGCAAAATGAGGTAAGTGGTGTAAGAAGACAAATAGTGTTTCAGCTTTTGGGCTACCCAAGTCAGGGCGCAACATGTCTTTTCTAGATGAGTGTACTTGACCTCGTGGACTGTGAACTTCTTACTGAGGTAGTAAATGGCCCGTTCCTTCCTGCCGGTAAGATCATGCTGCCCCAGTACGCAGCCAAACGAATTCTCCAAGACCGTCAGATAAAGAATCAGGGGTCTACCTGGCTCAGGCGGAACTAGTACGGGTGGGTTTGACAGATACCCTTTGATTTGGTCGAACGCTTCCTGACATTCTGTCGTCCATTCTATCGCGGCGTCTTTCTTCAACAGACGGAATATGGGTTCACAGGTTGCTGTAAGTTGAGCAATAAACCTACTGATGTAATTTAACCTTCCCAACAGACTCATTACCTCTGTTTTATTCTTTGGCGGGGGTAGCTCTTGAATGGACTTGATTTTGGATAGGTCCAACTCAATGCCCCATCGGCTGACGATGAATCCTAGCAACTTTCCTGATGGAACTCCGAATGCGCATTTGGCCGGATTGAGCTTGATGTTGTACCTTCGAAGTCTTTGAAAGAACTTCCTGAGGTCGGCAACATGGTCTTCTTGACGTCTGGATTTTACGATCACATCATCCACGTACACTTCAATTTCCTTGTGTATCATGTCATGGAATACCGTAGTCATCGCCCTCATATATGTTGCCCCTGCATTCTTCAAGCCGAACGGCATCACTCGGTAGCAATAAGTTCCCCACGGTGTGATAAAAGCCGTCTTTTTTGCGTCCTCTTCATCCATCAAAATCTGATGATATCCCGCATAAGAGTCCACAAAGGATCCGATTTCGCGTCCGGCGCAATTATCAATCAGGATATGGATATTGGGAAGCGGGAAATTATCCTTAGGACTCGCCTTGTTGATGTTGCGATAGTCCACACATACTCTGATCTTTCCGTCTTTCTTTGGCACCGGTACTACGTTAGCCAACCATTCGGGGTATCGAGTGACACGAATGACTTTCGCCTGCAACTGCTTGGTTACTTCCTCCTTAATCTTCACACTCATCTCCTTCTTGAATTTCCGCAGTTTCTGCTTGACGGGAGGATATGCCGGATCAGTGGGTAATTTATGAACCACTAGATCAGTGTTGAGTCCTGGCATGTCGTCGTACGACCATGCGAAAATGTCTTTAAACTCCATGAGTGTTTTGATCAACTCTTCTCTCAGGTTGGGTTCAATATGGACACTTATTCGGGTTTCTTTGACGTCCTCCACATTCCCCGGATTAACGGCCTCAGTATCATTTAGATTTGGTTTGGGTTTTTCCTCGAAGTGACTTAATTCTTCGCCGATTTCTTCTACGGCTTCATCATCGCCGTATTCTGACTCACTCTCGTCACTTCTTATTTCATGCGTTATTATTTCCAAACCCGATTGACTTTCTAGGCTGGGTTGATTAATCTTTAAGCACGCCATATCATTAAGATCGGTTGAAAGAAGGCTGTTCAGAAAAGTTAAAAGAAGAAAAATAAACAAAATTAGACACGAAGGGAACCAAATTTCATTAATGGGAACAGTACAAGGAAAAACAAACTTGCAAACTTAAATCAAAATGAACTAAAACAACTGGATTTTACTCCGGGGACAATCCCCAACACAAAATTTCGAAAGAAAAACAATCCAAGGCAAACTACCAAGACTCCTTCCGGACAGGGAGAGGAGTAGCCTTCCAATTATTCAGTTTTGCTTTTGGTCCCACAAACTGTATCTCGGCATGACTGGATCCTTCACCATCCTCGAGCATATATACATCTGTAAATAGGTCCTCGAACTTTTTTAAGAACTCTTTGTCTGGCCTAACCATAGGCCTGGGAACCCTTGCTGTCGGATGTCCTCTCATTCCGGACCTGACAAAAGATTGGGAAAGGCGTGGAATCGGCTTCGGGAGCACCCATGTCTTCTGCTTATTCCTTTTGGCTCGCTGGATGTCCTCTGATGTTGGCTTGAATCCCAAGCCGAAGGTTCCCACGTTTTCGACCACAGATACCGGTTGTATGATTCCTTGCAGAGATGCACCTAGACCTTTGCCGGGTATGAAACCATGTCTCAACATTTCATGCGCCACCATGACGTCTGCGGTAATTATTTCGTCATTGGGAATGCATTCCCCTTCTGGAACTCGGTTGGCGGATACCACATCGCAGATCTGGTATACCCATGGCCCAACATCTTCTTCCGTCTCAACGAAGGGGACGATGGTGCACGGTTGTAGATCATTCTCTCCATGGACGACGATCTCCTGTTGGTCCCACTCAAACTTGACAAGTTGGTGTAAGCTGGATGGAACTGCTCTTGCGGCATGGATCCATGGTCGCCCTATCAGGAGGTTATATGACACCACCATGTCCAGCACCTGGAATTCCATGGTGAACTCCGCTGGCCCAATCGTCAAGATTAACACTATGTCCCCAACCGATGCCTTGCCTCCCCCATCGAACCCTCGAACACATATGTTGTTCTTGCGTATCCTGCCGATGTCCACTTTCAACTTGTCCAGTGTAGAGAGAGGACAAATGTTAGCACTGGACCCATTATCGACAAGGACTTTGGTAACCACCGCCTCCTCACACTTTACCGTAAGATATAAAGCCTTGTTGTGCTCGGTGCCTTCCTCAGGCAACTCATCATTGGTGAAGGTGATCCGATTTGCTTCGAAGATCCTATTGATGATCTTCTCCAGATGATTTACTGAGATTTTATCAGGTACGTGTGCCTCATTCAGAATTTTCATCAAAGCTTGCCGATGTTCTTCGGAATGTATCAGCAAAGATAGCAATGATATTTGCGCGGGAGTCTTCTTCAGCTGCTCTATGACAGAATAGTCATGCAGCTTCATCTTTTTCAAGAATTCTTCTGCCTCTTCATCAGTTACCGACTTTTTCAATGCCGCCGGAGTGATCTTCCTCAATTCCGCAGGGGCAAAACATCTCCCCGAGCGGGTCAAACCTTGTGCTTTGCAAACTTCCTCTTTCACTTCCTTTCCTTTGTAGGTTGTTGTAATCCGAGCATAATTCCATGGAATAGCCCGGCTATCAATTATTGGCAACTGTATTGCTGGCTTGATGATGAAAGGATCCATTCGAACGCCTGCTACCGTCAAGACGGGCTTGGTTGCTGCCCCTGGTACAACTATTTTTGCTTCCCCCGGCCTCACCGGTACTTCGTTCACACTTCCCTTTCCTGCTTCTGACCCTCCTGGTATGTCCTTCTTGCAAATAGATGACTCGTCAAGGCTCGGCCCCTTTCTCATTCCTACCCCGCTAGATTTGATCATCATTACAGTCTGAGAGGCTTTCTCCTTTCCTTCTTCCACCCGTACCAACTCGATCATGTTGGTCTCATGATGAGTTGGAAGTGGGTTTTGGTTGATGTTGGGCTCTGTTGGAGTCTGGACCTCAATCCTGCGAGTGTCGATGAGCTCCTGGATGGCCGTTTTCAACCTCCAACACTTTTCTGTATCGTGTCCCGGACATCCCGAGCAGTAGGCACAATTTACTGAATGGTCCAGGTTCTTCGGAAGAGGGTTTGGTAGCTTAGCTTCAACCGGATTTAGCAACCCTACTTGCTTCAACCGGTGGAATAGACTGGTGTAAGACTCTCCCAAGGGAGTGAAAGTCTTTGGCCTTGGTGCCCTGTCGCCCCTGAATGCCTGGTTCGGACGAAAACTCGCGCCCGAGGGATTTCTATAAGCTCTTGGGGGTGGATGATTGTTCTGCAGGTTTGGTGTACGCCACGGTGCACGGACTGAAGGTGCAGAATAGGACTGTGCGTGGTGGACAGTAAAATGGGGATCGGGTGCGGGATAGTAATGTTGCGGGTGGTTATATGGATTGTGGGAGTAATTTTGGTAGTGAGGCTGGGGCGGGCTATATTGGGGTGCGGGGCCTCTATTTCTGAACCATGCCCCGGACTCGACGGCCGCGACTTCCTCTCTCCTCTTTTTCCCAAGTACTCCTCCAGTACCACTTTGGATAGCCTGAGTGGTGGCTTTCAATGCTGAGTAGCTCATGATCTTGTTGGCCTTCAAACCTTCCTCGATCATACCCCCATTTTTATCACCTCAGTGAATGATTTGCCCACGGACGTTACCAGATGTCCGAAATCGGTTGGCTCTAGTGTCTGCAAGAAGTAATCCACCATCTCGCTCTCCCTCATCGACGGATCTACCCTTGCTGCCTGTTCCCTCCAGCGGAAAATAAATTCCCTGAAACTTTCAGCGGGCTTCTTCTCTAATTTTAGCAATGACAAGCGGTCGGGGATTATTTCAAGATTGTACTGGAACTGGCCGATAAAAGCTTGAGCCAAATCATCCCACGTAAACCATCTACTGGGATCCTGTCTAGTGTACCACTCCAGCGCAGATCCTCCCAGACTCTGACCGAAGTAAGCTATCAGAATCTCGTCCCGTCCTCCGGCTCCTCGCATTTTACTACAAAACCCTCGGAGGTGGGCTACAGGATCACCGTGCCCCTCGTATAGGTCAAACTTGGGCATTTTGAACCCGGCCGGTAATTGGACGTCGGGGAACGGGCACAGATCCTTGTAAGCGACACTGACCTGATTACCCAAACCGTGCATGTTCCTTGAAGGACTGCTCCAGGCTTTTAACTTTTCTGATAACTTCCTCATGTTTTGAACTTTGGAAGTACTTTTCCGGTTCTGCCGGATTATCCCAGTGAGGGGTATGTGATTGCGGTTCGGGAGCCCTAAAAGTAGGCTCTGGAGGATAGTAAGAGTTGTCATGGATCTGACCATGCGGTTCGCTGGCCGGCCTTTGCAGAGGAGCAGGTGGAGGTGCCACAAAAACAGGGGTGGCTGGAGGAGGATTTGGTTTGGCTGGTGGAATGTGGGTGGCATATGGGTTTTCCCCCTGAAAGTATGGATAGATTGGGGCGCTTGTCGAAGGATCGATGGGCGGATGTTCCGGAGCTGAGGCGAGAGTAGGGCGGTTTGGTGAAGACTGTTCCCTGGCCCAGGCCAGGTGCATCTCTGTTATCTGTTGTTTCAACCGGTCTACCTCTTCTTTCATGATTTGTAACTCTGATTTTTCTTCCTCGAGGCTCTTACCAGAACTAGACATGCTTATTGTAATCGGTCCTTTGGATCTAGTACGGTAATGATGGTTGGCCAGTATATTCTGTCAAACCAACTGCTAAACTTTTCTGGAAATGCAACAAACTTGTTAGTTTACCGAGTTTGACAGATATGTTATAGCACGTTGGATGCAATGCACCTAACCAAATAACCCTTTCTACATGTACTCTTAACATGCGTCATTCCGGCCCTTTTTCTTTTTCTTTTTCTTCTTTTTTTTCTTTTTCGACTATCTTTGAAAGCCTTATTGTTATTTAACCTTTGGATTCTTTTCCTTTCTTTTTAGTGGTGGTCGAATCTTATGTGGATTGCCTACGTATCACGTTCTCGCGTGAATCAGACCGAGCGTAGTTCTGGTAACAAGATTGTGGCAAAATTCAGTAACTTTTATATCAAATAAAACCGTGCAGTTACAAAACACGTCTTACAACAATCAGCAAAACAAAAGAAATGCTTGACTTGGGAAAGTAAAGATAAAAATGCCAACTAGCTTGACCCGACATTTCAAAAATACATTTTTAATCAAAAATCTAATGCTCTAAAATTCCTAGGGGCCCGCGAGGCATCATTCGGCCTTGCCGCGGGCCTTGGTGTGAGGTCCTTGTGTAGTCCCCTTAATTCTCTCATGATCGGATGCACATAGCCCATAATTGAAGCAAAAAGGTCGATGCGGGGCATTTGTTCACAAGCTAGGCACTTCATGGTGACATAGTGCCCGATTTCTCCAATTCTGTCCTTGATCATGTCCCTTTCTCAGAGTAGCCGCTCTATCTGCTGGTTTTTCGCCCCCAACCTTTGAGCGTTGTTGGTGACTTGGTCTAGGAGCCTGTCTATTTGTTATTGCAGTCGGGCCATCAAATTGTGGCAACGGTCGAGGTCTGTTCTAGCATCTCGGGCTTGCTTGAAAACCCGCTCCCCGAGGATAACATTTGCCTCCCTTAGACTAGTGATGGTCTTAATGTAATCTTCTTCCACCCGTTGTAGGTGAAGTGCGCGTTGATGTGCCTCCTTTTTCCAGCTAGCACGGATCCTCATTGTTTGGGCTTTTGACTCTTCCAATTCTCTTCGTACATCGGCAACCTGGCTTCTCAAACCCTTTATCAATTTTTCGTCCGCTCGACTCCTCAACTATCTGTCAGCATCCCTTTTCATTTGCTGGATTTGAGCTCTCAGAAAATCATTTTCTTGTGCCAACTTCTTTTTATCTCCTTCGTTGGCGGCGGCTTGCACATCCATTTCAAATTGGAGCTCTTGGGCCCGTTGCTCTATCCTGCTGATCTTTGTTCTATAAGCTTCTTCTCTGGCCAACCAGTCCCATTGTTCTTGTGACGCTCCGGCAAACTCCCTGAGGTGAGGCCTTTTTGTGGGCCTTTGATGCTCCAGATCTCTACTATACCATGCGGGGTATTCCGACGATACTTCACCCCGGGCTCGATCTCGCACCCGAGTGTCTTTCTTCAATGTCTGACATTCACTCCAAATCTTTCGGACCAACGCTTCAGGGAACTGTCCTCCTGGTCCAATTTCAACCACATGTGGGCTGAGGTCTTCTTCTTTTGGGATTATTTGGCATCATCCCAACTGTCTCAATACTCGACCTGGTGCATAGGGCTGGATGCTGTTGAGGCCCATTAGCAATAAATATGATTTCGTGGCTGATGCATATATGACTTCTTCCACGGGTAGCCAACCAAACGTCCATTCTATCCTGCTGGCTGTAATCAAACGCAAAAACCGTATCCATCCGCTAATCCCCTCTCGCAAATCATGTCCCTCGACCCTCGTAGGAAATTCTTCTATACAAGTTTTCTTCGGTGAACTATACCTCATAAATTGCGGATGACGACATAAGTGATCGATCATCCACATTTGGAGCAATACATTGCAAGCTTCAAAGAAGGCCCCTCCAGCTTTGCAGATAGTGAGTGCACGAGAGATATCCGATATTATCATGGGAGCCAAAGTACTGTTGTTCTGTTTCATCAAAGTGCTGACGACCCCTGCCACTTGTATGTTGATATTCCCATCTTTTCTAGGAAATATCAATGAACCTAGGAAAGCTATCATGAAGGCGATGCGTCTATGCTCCTCCCATTTT